>VZRJ01009816.1:252999-722984 GCA_013397565.1 Ptilonorhynchus violaceus | reverse complement strand
CGGAGCGGCCCTGCCCGCCGGGGCTCTCCGGGCAACGGGAACGGCCGCGGGCAGCACAACCCGCGGGGCTGCGCTGTGCGGGCCGCGCTGCAGCCTCTGCACGGGGACGCCTTCCAAGCCGCCTGCTGATCAAAAGCAGTTTTTCATGGGAATGCTCAGAGACACGAGTGTAATGAAAGGCATTTCCATGACAAATTTCCATGCTCAAATCCCTAGCTGCTTCAGCTGAAGAGCTGTTTACGATAAAGTCACGGGGTTTTTCTATTGCTGGAAGGGAAGGGGTATTCTGGCTCTCCCGCCTGTTCTGCCAGGCCAGCAGCTGCAGTGGCTTTGCACGAGCCAGGCCTGACCCTCGGGCAGCCCCAGAGCAGCCCGCACACAGCAGCGTTCCCGCGGCACGGGCAGGACGCTGGCGCGCCTCGCACAGCCTGGCAGGGGGTGCTGGCCGAGCGCAGGAGCTGAACGAAGGCTGGGGATCTGGGATCTGGCTTTTCCCGGCCTGTGCTTTAACACGGGAACGTGGACTGGGAGCCCTGGCCTGGGACTAGGATGCTCAGGGTCAGTTTTCCCAGCTCTGTCACAGGCAGTTTGCGTGATGTTGGGAAAAGCCACTTTACATTGTCACATCTCACTTCTCACTTTCCCGGAAGAGACACAGTGATGCAAAAGGAACAGACAAGTTCATGAAAAGCTGTAAGCTGTTCCACTCTGTGCGTGTACTGAGGACACAGGGATATCAGTCTGGGCTGACATTTTCAGAGGCCTTTGATATGATCATAAAGAACAACAATCAACAGTGTTTAAATAAGAAACAGCCTAGAATACAGAGGGCAAGGGCTGGCAATTCAAGAACAGCATCATGTTTTTTACACGCAGAATACAGGACATGAGGGCTGGAAGAGATTTGAACCCTTCCTTATAGAAAGCAGATTCAGCTTTCCCACCTTGCAACACATGCANTTCTTCACAGAAAGGGTGATTAGACATTGGAATGGACTTCCCAGGGAGGTGGTGGAGTCACCGTGCCCGGACGTGTCTAAGGAGAGCCTGGACGCGGCCCTGCGCTGCCGCAGCGGTCTCTCCCAGCGCCGCTCCCCTCACGCGGCCCGTAGATGGCGCCGCGGCCCCGGCGATGGCGGCGCTCGCGCGGAGCGGCCCTGCCCGCCGGGGCNTCAGCTGAAGAGCTGTTTACGATAAAGTCACGGGGTTTTTCTATTGCTGGAAGGGAAGGGGTATTCTGGCTCTCCCGCCTGTTCTGCCAGGCCAGCAGCTGCAGTGGCTTTGCACGAGCCAGGCCTGACCCTCGGGCAGCCCCAGAGCAGCCCGCACACAGCAGCGTTCCCGCGGCACGGGCAGGACGCTGGCGCGCCTCGCACAGCCTGGCAGGGGGTGCTGGCCGAGCGCAGGAGCTGAACGAAGGCTGGGGATCTGGGATCTGGCTTTTCCCGGCCTGTGCTTTAACACGGGAACGTGGACTGGGAGCCCTGGCCTGGGACTAGGATGCTCAGGGTCAGTTTTCCCAGCTCTGTCACAGGCAGTTTGCGTGATGTTGGGAAAAGCCACTTTACATTGTCACATCTCACTTCTCACTTTCCCGGAAGAGACACAGTGATGCAAAAGGAACAGACAAGTTCATGAAAAGCTGTAAGCTGTTCCACTCTGTGCGTGTACTGAGGACACAGGGATATCAGTCTGGGCTGACATTTTCAGAGGCCTTTGATATGATCATAAAGAACAACAATCAACAGTGTTTAAATAAGAAACAGCCTAGAATACAGAGGGCAAGGGCTGGCAATTCAGCATCATGTTTTTTACACGCAGAATACAGGACATGAGGGCTGGAAGAGATTTGAACCCTTCCTTATCGAAAGCAGATTCAGCTTTCCCACCTTGCAACACATGCAGCAAACCCAGAAGCCCAAGCCCCAGGATGGCTCATGGTACACAGCCTCCACCTGATGCAGGCAGACAGGGCCAACAAAGACTGAGCATGCTTCCAAAGGGGGGAAGGAAAAGGAAAGAAACACAATTCCCTTTGGAAGAGATTTTTAAAAGGAAATGTTAAATTTTAATTTCCCTGTTTCAAGCTCACTTTAGCTATATAGACAGGAAGGATCAATTTAGAAACTGCCTACCTTCCATTCCCAGCAACATAAGCAACATCAGCATTTCACTTATGTTGCCATCTTTCAAACCACTGCCGAGCTCAGCAGATGGAGATGCAACTGCCTCGTGCACATCAGACCATGCATGACTCTGAGTACATTAATTGAATGTCTGGAACTTGAGTCTTTACAGTACTTTAAATTTACGTGCTTTTGCAATGACTGGATGACAAAGAAGGGGAAAAGAGACAATTGTTCTTTAACTACCCTGAAAAATACTAAGGTCGCCATTTTACTACCTGAAATTTCTCTTGATGTGCAAGTTCAGTATAATGCCATGGGATGGCACGTGGCATTGTACTGAACCTGAACATGCAGGCTGATAATCAGAGGCCTGAAGCAAACACATCTGGGAAAAATCCCTCCCACCAGCATAGGACTGTTTGCCTAGATCTAGAACAAATCCTATTCCTGACTTCTCAATCAGCTGCTCAGCATCACAAACCACTTTCAATTTCTGTGTTCCTCAGTCTGCAAACATGACAGCCATCTCCCAGTCCCAAGAAAGTTCCTATTCCCAGGAATATGATGTGCATATGGTCTTTCCAGACAGATTCTGGCCCTTTTTACATCTTCCTCATCAAGTTTAGGTAATGTTTTCAATCTCAGATTTGGATGGCTGAGAAATAATCAGGAAAAGAACCCTAGCTTCCTATAGTCCTCCATTTTCACGGAAAGATATTCAATCCCCCCTGCAGCATTATTTTTTCTTAAAACTTTCCTTAAAGATTATTCTCAAAGTTCACACCACAGCATCCTGCTGAGTTAAAAAAGTAAAATTGTGCATGTACAGGCCAGAAGAATCCCCTTGAGTCAATCAATAGCTATATTTCTGACTGTTTTAAAACCAATTGTTTCAGATGTCACTATTCCAAACCAGGTTTTGTCCTGATCAATATCTCTGACAGCTGTTCAGATAACCTACCAGTGGAACTAATTGCTGATAAAGCTATGCACCTATGCTCAGTCAGGCTAGAATGTGTTTTCCTTATGTAATTGCAATAGAAAACCTTACATGAATTCAACCCATGCAAAGCACAGCTACTCTCTGAGATGGGCATATTTCAATTTAGCAGAAAAATCACTATTGGTGTTTTCTTTGTCCTCACCAGAAAAAAGAAATCCAGAAATATTTCCATTATTCCAGCTCTGTCAGTGTGCTAAACTGTAGGCATGGAAATAACTGCATTGACTTGCGTGGCATGTACTGTGCATCTTGAAGTGCTTGTCTTGTTGGATGGGACAACAGTTTCCTAAAAACACAAAGCTCCCAAGAATGCATTAGTCACTTGTGGGGGGAGTGGGGAGAACCCTCCAAAATGCTGGATTTGTCAATACATGGTGCAAAAGAGGCCAAAATCTGCACCAGTATAAATAAGCAGAACACTAATGAATCCACATGCCAGCCTGCTCCCTGGTTTTACAGCTAATGAAGCCTCCCAAAGATCCGTTTAAGTAAAGGAAATGCCTGTGCCATAAAGAAACCAGTCTGCTTCTCCCTTCAAAAGAAGTATTACCAAATGCTTCAGAAGTGACCCCAATGTAGTGTTTTGCAGAGGCATCAATATACTCCTGCATGCACAGAAACACCCACTGATGTTGCAGCACACTGCACCTTATTTTAGTGGCCCAGGGGGAAAATAAGTTCAGAGCTGTGGTAGATTGCCTCTGTTAGAGACAGTAAGGCACTGTGGGCAGGAAGGAGAGATGTTGGTTTTGATCAAATCCCAGTAAACCTGAGTTAATGAGACATGGTGAAGCAATTCCAGGGAAGGAAAGTGTCCTGTCCCTGCACTGAACCAACTGCGAGGTCCTAAAACCCACTGGTGTAAGCAGTTGCAAGAGTATTTTAGTTGAGATCTCACTGCAGATGAAAGCCTGCTTTGTTTACCAAAACTGGCCACGTTAATATTCAGACCAGAGCTAATCCCTCTGCTTTTCTGTGGATAGTTTTCAAAGGACAGCTCTCATGACGACCTTGCCTGCACTTCCAAGCAGAAGCTTTCACTCTTCCACTGAGCATTTACAAGGAATACAGCAATTTCTTTCCTCTTCCCACCATTCAAAACTGAAAACACCACTCTTGAGTACAAAAGATGAGATTTTAATGCACCTATGTGAAACAGAACAGCACTACAGCCTGCCAGGGACTACAGCCAGCACCTCAGAAGAGGGAGCAATTTTAATCCTCTGGCAGGGTCAGTATTAATCAGATTGCTACTTGTATAACGTAGCTCATTTTCCACCCTGAATAAAACAGAGACAGGAACAGCCCCAAAGCTTGGTGGAGCACATGTCCAAGTCAGGTATGACACAGGTGAGCATGTTCAGGGAAACCAGGTACTGCCCACAAGCTCTACAACTGTAGCTCAATTGCTGGCCTAAGCAGCTGACACATGCACCTTACAGTCATGAATTTACCAACTGTATTAGTTGGTTTGAAACTTCTCTGCATCCCACTCTCTGCAGAGGTTCTCTCTAGAGTGGAATTGTTTACCTATCCCATATGAAAATTCAGGTAGTTGGGTTAATAATACAGCAATTTCTGTATCAGAAATAAAACCTAAAATTAATGTAGAAAATTATTACTATTAATATATATGTATTTTTAAGCACTGTGGATTTCTTTTGCTAGGACTGTCTTAGTATTTACCCCCTTCAGGATACTAAACCAGCTGTCTGCATCCACAATTTGGTCCTATTTCTGTGACATTCGAGTCTTCTACTAACATATCAGGAACAGCACACCAAGTGCTTTACTTTGCACAGAAGTGACTGCATTGGTATGCTAGCACGGTCTGCAAAACTGCAATTACATCAGCCTTTAAAATCGAGAACAACGCTTTACACTAAGTGATGCCAATTACAGAGTAAGTACCTGATGCTAAGAAAAGTGACTGTTATATTTATGTGCTTATATAACTAACAGATTGAGTGAGCTCTTGCCCTCTGCTTATCTGTTGGGCTCTTATCATTTCAGGAAATGAGAGTCTACCTCCACAGGTGATCTCAGAAGCCAGGAAATGCAGATTTTAAAGTCAGATTGCTGATAAGTCTCTTGGAGTAAGAGCAGAGTGGAGTTTTGGTGTTATGCTAAAGACAATGCTCAAACTACTGAGCCTGCACTAAACCCCCTTTCAGGGAATCAACTGAAGGGCTGGGGTACAAAGGCACCTCTGGACATCATCTGGTCCAATGCCTTGCTCAAAGCAGGGACAAACAGAGCAGGTTCCTCAGGGCTGTGGCCAGTCAGATTTTGAACATCTAAAGATGGAGACTCTGTAACCTCTCTAGGCAATCCCACGTCAGGATTTAATCATCCTCACAGTAAGAGAGCTCTGTCTGTGTTTACAGAGCTCCTAAAATCGGCAACACAAGCACCTACGCTGTGCCACCACCCTGGAGAAGCTACCGGAGCCACTGTCAGTGACAGCAGCACTTGTAAGTGACAACGGCCTTTACCAGTGCAGCAGAATTACAGCCCCAGCACAGACCGAGCTGTTTGTAACCCTGGGCCTGTTTTACTTTGTGCAGTAAATGAAAACAAATGGCTTCTGGAGACAAGTAATGCTTTCTGGCAGTATTTTAGACCAGTGGTAATTCAGCACAGCTATAAAGGCCTCCAGACTATACAGAGTTCTCAGATTTTAAGTACTGGTGGTCTGCTATCAAACCACCAGAGCTTCAACCCATCCCTCTTTCCAAAAGATACTGCAGAGGCTGGATTACTCTCTCTCAGCAGGGATTGAAGTACTACAGAAACGACCAATGCTGTAAAAGCTCGTTAGGTATAGCTAGAGGGTAGGGACCTTAAAATACCACTCTGATTAACCTGTACCAGCTCAGGGCCACTTTCCCAGGCCCTACTCCATCCCTGGAGTATGACAACCAACAGCACCCACTCCCTCCCCTCAGCTCTGCTATGAGACAGAGCTTGTTTGTTATGCAGTTCTTTATGACCACTGGGTATATGACTTTGATAAGGAGGTTTTGAATCCTTTTCTTCTGAAGATTATTTGAAGCAGAAAGATGGTTCAAAGAAAGAGAAACAGAAGCTTATGTGCTGTGTTGGTTGCATGCCCAGAGTTGGGATATTCCTGTGCAGAGGCCAGCCACTCTTTGTGTTATTGTCAGCAACCTTTCTGCAAATTGCTGTGCAACTACTCAAAGTCACAAGGCACGTGAAGCACCAGGACCAGCTTGGTGTTCAGGGCTGTGGTCACGGTTATGCCAGGTTTTTGTGGGTGGAGCAGGCTTTCCAAACAGAGCAGGAGTCCTGCTCTGCAAGCCCCTGCCTCAACTACAGCACAGGCTGAGAGGATGCAAACACCCCCAGGTAACAACTTCTGAGCATCGGCGTGGCACCCACAGATCACCCCCAGTGGCAGGGCATTCTACAGGACTGACCTACAGCTACTCCGGGAGGGCTCTGCTGGATGCAGGAGGCACGATGCTGGCAGCAGATGGGTACAAGAGTGCAGAGCTCCATTGCAGGTGTGCCACTGGCACAGGAGGGGCCTCCGGAGCTGCCAGAGGGAGGCGGGGCACGCACAGGCAGTGTGTGTGCTGTCTTAGGGGCTCCTGGCAAAGGGACACCATTTTCATTGTTGCTTTGACCTCACTGGACGCAGCTTTTCCTCTCTGCATGACAAACACAGGAGTTGTGTCAGGTTGCACAGTGATTTGTGTTGGGATTTCAGTTTCCTGGACTATGACATGCATCAAAGCCACAACCAGGCATCCTGGGGCCATCAGTCAGAGCCCTGAACCACACGTAGCTTAACATGAGACGTAAGGAGATGGGAAATATCCCTGACGACCAGTAAAACCAAAATCAAAACAGAATAACAAAGAGCCCAGAACACAGAAGAACAAGAACAAAAGGAGACTAGAAAATGGGGCAGAAGTCATTAGTGCTCTCAGAAACAAAAGCACCAGGGAGAAAGGCAACTGCCCTACTGTTGGTCTGCCAGGACAGTGGTCAAAGAATGAGTCAGCCTCACAGCTCTGCATTTCACACAGCTAGGAAAAACTTTCTTGGGCCCTCTGTGATCTCACTCAGCTTCTTCATGCAGGAAACAATCTAACAAACGATCTCCCTCTGCTTGGTTTTTGGCGTTTTTTTTTGGCTTCCCACACACATAACTCATTAAAAATAAGAAAAGACGAGGTTTGACTGTGGTGGGTGAAGAGAACAGCTGGAGTGCATGTGAAATAGCAGGTCTCTTCTGATCCAGAATGCTTCACCACAGGAGAGCAACATAATGGAAGCTACTAATACAGTGCTTTAATGAAGAGAAACCCCGTGCAACATCTGACTGTGTGGATATCTGTACTTTATATGCTTTGGCAACTCTTCCTTGTAATTCCACCTACAGCTGACACTGTGCTGATACTTTGGTTATAGATTGAAAAAACACAAACATCATTTGAAATAAAAGGAAGAAAATAATTACCTTGCATAACAAAGTCATTCTACACTGAAGGGAAATCTTCTCTACTCCTGAGTCCCAAATGACAGAAAAATTGCTAGACCAGGTAGCACTGTGGTAGGTGCTTCATGGTGAAGTTCCTGCTGTCCTGAAGCCACCTGATGCCCAAACTGCTGAGGATCTCAAAGTCAGAATGCTCTGTCACTTGAAGCCATGTCATTAATGCCAGTTTTAGCAAAGGAACACAGTCAAGAGGTTCTCATAAAACTGAATTATTTATCCCATTAAGCAGAGGTGTCAGAACATGACTCTATCACAGGATAACCTAATATACTTTTAAATTTAGTCTATAAGTCTAGAGGTCCATTTGCAGCTACTATTTCAACACTCCATTATAAACAAGCTCAGTGTGGATGGGGCAACAGCAATGAGGCAGCAGTGTCCAAAGTTCAGGCTGGCAGAGCAAAACCAACTTCAATGCTGTTTGAACAGTAAAGATGGAGCAGTGGTAAGTGCCCTGTCCCCCCAGTGTTAGCCCATTCCTCATCCTAACAGGATATCAGGAACAGCAGTGCTCACCCTGTAGTAACTCCACCTAACACGATATGTGTTAAAATACCAAAATTAAAATACAGCTTACAATAAAAGACAGTGTTTAGTTGTTTCCTTGTGTAAGAAACTCATCTATTCCTGAGGCTGCCTGGTGGACTTGGGTGTTGTTAGCCTGGAGACTTCCATGCTGATGCTCAGGAGTGCAGATCCTGCTCGGGTTAGCTGCAAACAAGTCTCTACTTGGGCTACTGCAGAAAATGCATAATAGCTTTTTAGTAGAATCCAGTGGTGTGGGGAAAACTGGATCTGTCTCAGTCTGAGCACTGGGAAAGTCCTGATTCAGTGCTTGACTACACCACTGCCTTTCATGAGCAGCAGACACTGCCATATGTTTTCCTGAAATACTGGCCCAGAAAACTGTGCTTCCTGGTGCCTCACTCAAAACACAGATTGGTCGACACTGACATCCCTGCTGGGACCCAGTGGCTGCCTCTGTAGGAATGATGAGAGAGCAAAGCTATTTGGCTTATTTCCCTTGGAAGGGATTTTTTTGAACCTATTAACAGCAGGAATTTCAGTAATGACCCTTGTAAAGTGCATACACACATACGACTCATTTTAGCATGAGCTATAGAATGAACCAGATTATCTTATTTTTATGGTTTGCTTGAGAAGCAAGATGATTTACATCCTCCATTACATTTGCCACATGAAGTTAAAATCATCACCCACGACTGCATGCAGACAAACAATCAGTCAAAATTCAGACATGTCCAAAACAGTCCTGTATATTTAGCCCAAGCTCAGACACTGCAAGCTCCCCTATGAAATAGGTTAAGTAGAAGATTATTCACAGGATCAGTTCTGCAAAACTGCACAACAAACATTTTCTGCTGGCAGCAGCTCTCACCGTGAGGCCCAGATCAGCCTCACATTCCCTGAGAGGAGGGGAAGTTTGGGTTAGTCCAGCCTGGGCTTGGCAAGCTACAGACCTGTGCTGCTCAGCAGCCTTCCAGCAGTTCATACTATGCTATTCACAGCGTAACAATCCCACAGCCACTCCCAAGGAAGGGAAGTTAGTAAGAAAGCTTTCTTTATGATCACAGTTTTACTTTTAAAGAGTTTCAGGAAAGCTCTCAATGTCCATTATTCACATGGTTTAGAAGCTGTCCTGCTGTTGCACGCCTGTCAGCAACAGAATATGCTCCAAAACTGGTTTTTGTAATTCCAGTGTCAGTAGCAGCCCAAGGAAGAGTCAGTTCCTGGTTCCTGGCCATAATTTGCAATACACTGGCTTTTATCAGTGAGCCCTTTGGTCTTGTTACAGCCCCTCACCCGTGCCATCCACCTCCACAGCAGAGTCTGAATTGCCTCCATACCATCTGGTAGAAATTTGCTTGCTACTTGCTGCCAGGAATTGTGGGCAGAGAAGTCATGTCACAAGAGAAGTTTTTTCATATATATAGAGAAAAATCAATACAAGCAATTTCTTCCTTGATAATTCAATTCCTGCAAGCTCTTTATTAATCATGTTTCCAGAACATTTGATGGCGTGTTTGCTATGAACATTTTCCAAGTCAAAAGAAAAGAAAAAAAAAGGCAACTGTAAAATTAAACAAGTAATACTGCAGAACACCTTCAGGTGCGAGTGTTAGGCCCTGACATAGCACAGGCTGTAATTAAGCTACCAAAGGTGTGAGGCAATTGCTTAAATTAAGTAAACTCTTCAGTTCTGTGCTGAACCAAGGCTCATGCTCCCTAATCACTCTCTCAAACACAAAGGCCACATTCTCAGCACCTCTTCCAACACTTACAGTGTCTTTCACAAGAGATCACATATTCTGAGCACATAGAGATATTGATTCCTGCCCCTGCCCCTGCTTCCTCCTTTGAGCTGTGAGGTAAGGAGTAAGGCAAGGCTTTACAGCCAGAGAAGAAGTATCTTTTAGGGGAAAGAATGAGGAAAAAAAACCTGAAAGAAATTTTTTAAAAAAAGAAAAACCTCAAAACCCAAGAGAACTGCAGTGGGGTCAATTTGTCTAAGAGAACTGTAGCCCTAAGAGCTAAATCAGTACCTTGGAAATGATCTTTAGTTAACATCTGTCTTTCCTCCTTTGATTTTTCTGTATTTTAGAAAAGATTTAAAGTAAAAATACTATGTTAACACTAGGAGACTGTTACTCTGAGATTTCCAGCACAAATGAATAAAAAAGTCCTACAATAGATGCCTGACTTCACAGAGCAGCACTGATCCAAGGATGACAGCACACGAGCCTGTGTGCTCTGCTGACACTGCTGGTTAAGACCAATCCAGCAGAACAGCCTATTTAGCCATTGGAAACCACTTCTTTAGTTATACTTCGAGGCCATAGCAATTAATGCTTGACTACAATGCAATCCCCACCTTGTGCTGCAACACCGTGAGAGGCACTGGGAATGACAGTCACCCCATCTGCACCTGCTATTGCAGCCTGCAAGGCTTGGGACTGACAAGCTCTGCCCCTTCCACAGGCCACGGCAATGAACTTCATTTCAGTTCTGTGCTGCAATGCCCTGGGATAGGTGCACAGAATACTGATTTGTTTGAATGGAACCCCAGTGTATAGTTCCAGATCTGAGGCTCTCCCCAGTTCACAACACCAGCTTGCTTTATACACCTACCTGCACCACAGATTGTACTTTTACTTAGCTTGAGTACAGAGTTGGCCAGTGGGAAGGTGTAGTAACCTTGAGACCTAATAAACATATCTTCAGCAGTACTTTTTCTTAGGTTTAAAGCAGGGTAAATAAGTGTTAAGAACAAGATTAGGAAAATACTACCTTAATCAATATGTTGTGTTCAGTAAAGTTCACAGCTCATTAGCAATCCAATACCTACCACTAAGCCATTTCCCAACTTCAGATTCTCAGCTAAGTTTTCCCAAATTCCATTTAAAAAAATAAAATCTTATTTTATGTGGAACAATCCCATGATTTGCAGCTTTCCTTCTCCCTCACCTTCTTTGAGACATTTCCAGTCAGTCACAGGCCCTATTCCTGACACCCTCCCCTATGTCAGATCAGCTATATCATACTCGAGGGGAAATATTTCTCTCTGAGCATTTCAAAGTTCATCTGAGTGGTGTAACCACACTGCATTACTAATTATTTGCTCAGGTTTGCAAACTGTGAATGGGTGGAGGTTCAGGTGTGGTCACTACCACTTTGCTACTGCTTTGAACAGCTGTCTCAAAAAGACAATTTTCCATCCTCTAGTCTGGCTTTGCAGTTATTTTGCATACAAGGAAGTTACGGAGAGGCAGTTTTTACACTTTAACATCTACTAACAGAAAATAATAACAAAATCCCCTTTTTACCACGGCTCGTTGATGTGAAAGCAGGGTTTGTAAACAATAATTTGCAACATTCATTTACCTTCCTTGTAAATACAAAGCAATACAGCCATTGACTTCTACTTGATGCCACACAGAGCCAAAAGTTCATCCTACTACACAGCAGTAGCTTCCCAGGGAGCACTGACCATACAGGGCACTTCCTTCACCTCCACCCAGGGCAAATATTCTGCAAGTCTTGACAGCAGAAAAGTATTTCTCTCGAAAGAGACTCTAATCTCTGTGTTAAAACACTGGGAAATCCTAAAAGGGAAAATAAAAGTGTTTTAAGAACCTATACAGCAACCAAGTATTACAGTTGGAAAGTCAGTCTTAAAACATGTTATTTCCTTGCTGATGTTTCTAATTGACTCATACAAAAAGTCTCACAAAACATAAGAGAATGAGCACAGACAAAGAGTAGACTTTAGGAGACAGATGAAGGGGGGGGTTACCTTGGAGAAACTCCTTTAGCAGAACAACTGGAAGACAACCTCTGCTACTTTGAGTTGTGTGTGAGATAGCTTGACCCTGCTGCTACCTCTGTCCTCGGGTGGAATTTCCAGGTGTTTGTATTCAAACCCCACCAATGCAGCACTGAAAGCGATGGGGGAGGCCAGAGCAATACAAGAGTAGGGCCCGAGGGCTTTCAGCCCTGCTGGTTTGTTCCAGTCTGACTGGTCACTCCAGGCTGATGTTCGTATCTTCCTCTAGGAGTAACCTCTACTCAAAGATCTGAGTGCAATTACCAAAATCAGCACATTCCCCAGCTTCCTTCTGGAACAAGATAACAACACTAAGAGATAACATGTAATACGATGTTGAGAATTCCTCTGAACAGAAACATTCCATCTATGGCAATGGAGAAGGCAAAAAGTAACCAATACTATAATAAATATAGAGAGATTTTTACCTTCTTTAGCGTGACTTCCAATATACTGCAAGAATTTTCCAGCACCCACGATCCAGACAGTGGGATCAAACACGCAGCAACCAAAGCAAGCTGACAGCCCTTAGCCTTTCCAGACTAGAAATGCAGCCCTCACAGCACTGACACCCAGGTGAAGGCAGTCAGAAAACCCAAGTCTAATTAATCACCTGCTCTCAGCTGATGGAGCCTCCTGCTTAGTTCATTACCCACCTTTGCCTAATTTGTGGAGCTGGCAGCACACAGAGTATGGATCTAGATCTGTGTGCCCAGTGCTGAGGCACCCATGACTCAGCTCAATTTGAGATGCCAGAATTCAGCTTCGTGCTGTCCTTACCTGCTTGCTACATCCTGAGCACCGTCCCCTACTCGCCCCCTCCTTGCTCTGCTCCCTGTCTGTGGGTGAGGAAGGGACTGTGGGCTGCTGGGGGTACAGCTGGATGTTGCCTGCAGTGGGGCACAGCGAGGAGCTGGAGGGGACATTGTGTCAGTGCCTGCCCTGCCTGTGGGGCGTTAAAGGTCTGAGCAAGGGACATGGTTAAACCAGGTAAAGGACTGAGGTGGCTGGGCAGGGGCCAGTCACCCGGGAAAGAAACACCTCCTTGCAGTGTCAGCCAGAGGCTGTGGGCTGGCAGAGTGATGGGTGGCAGGAGGAACATACGAGGCCAGGGGACAGCGTGGCATGAGCTGCTATGGCCAAGGAGTGCCATCCCCAAAGGGGAAGGCTGGGACAACTGTACTGTAGCCATCACAAGTACAACTATGCTGCCCCCAAGCCACAGCAACCCTGTGCTGCCCAAAGCATTGGCTACTGCTGGACACTGAAAGTGGCACCTCTAATTTGGCCTTACAGGCTGTGGGATAAGTGGGGGCTGCCTGATGCTGTCCTCCACTGTGTGACCGAGGCAGTGTGTCCAAGGGGGTGACAGGGGCTGCTGTGCTCTGAGAGACACTCCTGGCTAAAGTATGGGTGAAGATGGGCTGATAGGCAGAGAAAGCCCCAGTTTAAAGACTGGCATCATAAAAAATCAGCCCTCAGGTCAGGATTGAAGAGAAGGAGAGAAATGGATCTCTGATTAGGTCTGATTGGTTTGAAAGGTTCCCTTTGTACATTCTCTTCAAAATAAAGCATTTTTGAACAGGCCTTGTGGATTCTGAGGGTGAGGGAGGGAAGAGAGGAGGGAAACCAGGTGGAAGAGAAAAATGCTTCAGCTGACAATGACTGAGAGGGAGAGAATTGCACAGTAACATGCCATCCATCTACTGGGCAAGATTCATTATTTACAGCTCAGTCATCTGGTTCTAAATTTTAAATGTCATCTAAAGTGCTTTTTGAATTCATCAGTTTAAAAGATATTTACTAAGAAGCAAAACATTGTGTTATTACTCAGAGGCACCGAGGGCTGTGGGACGACAGGCAGCGTGTCGGGTGGCGGAGCAAGAAGCTAAACTGGAAATCTCCTTTCTGCGATTCCGAAGTGGCCCTGCAGGCACGGTGCTTGTCAGCCCTTGGAACTGCCCATGGCTCCATCCCAACAAGGTGCTCATCCTTTCTAAAATGTATCTCACAGATTTCAGACAGGCACAAGTGAAGAAGGACCATATCCCTCGTTTGCTGCCTCACACCGGCCCCAGCACCAGTCACTGCCAGGACCACCAGTGCACCCAGGAAGGACATTCCACACACCTATCCTGCCACACAGGGGAATAAATTCATGATCAGATTTTTACGTGACCCTGCAGCACTCTCTTGAACAATAATAAAATGTCAGCCACAGTATGTGATCAGCAATTAGAAATCAGGCCTGAATGAAGACACAATGCCCCCGAATGGTGAGGCGGAGTCGCAGGGTGCTGAGGTTTCCAGGGACCTCAGTCCCCTGCTGCCCCTCACCCAGCCTGGCACAGTGCCCTTAGCATGATCACTCCCACACTAATGTCTTCTACTTGAAGAGTCATTTCTTCACGAGCAAACCTATGCATATCCTCAAGATATTTAAGCTATGCATTGTGTGATGATAATAGCTTTATAATGGTGTTCATCTATCATCCATTTTAAATACCCTTACTCGGCCCACTAACCCATCTCCAACGGCCCCACTGCTCATCAGAAACAAACACTGCTGAGAAGTTTCAGAGGCACATTTGGAAAAAAAAGGAGTGCAGGGAAAGACCCAAAACGAAAATGTCCTGGCCAGACCTTCACAGCCCGTGACCCATACTCGAGGCCACATGACTGAGGTGAAATTTGAGCTGCCTCAGAGCTGAGGTGCGATGCCTAGCTCAGAAAATAGCATCAGTACTTTTGTGGGAATTACATTATTACTTTCCTATGTCCATGGAGATTGTCAAATACAGAAAATAGCAAGAAGCTTTAAAGAAATCCGGGCATAGTGAACATCATGTTGGAGAATTGGAATTAGCATCCCAGCGATTCTTTCTCCATTTAGTCTGGGTTACCTGTCTCTACTAATTCCATTTAAAGCCCACTGGCATAAAGAAATATTTTCACAGACTTTGGATGAATCAAAAAACCTGAAGTATTCTGTGGTAGAGCCTAATTTCTTCCACTATCTACAGAGACAAAATTTCAGTTCTACTTTGGCTCTGGGTCAGCATAAAAGATGCTTCCAATTTTATTTGCATCACTTCACTCATGGAATAATAGAATTATAAGGATTATAAAGCAATAATCCTCAGCACTCCATGGGATCAAAACAGTATTTAAATATTAAGCAACACTCAGAGAAGACAGGTCAGGTATTATTATCCTCACTTTCCAGAGCAAGGATAGGAAGACATGACTTTAGAGCACAGGATTTCTGCCCGGGAGGATTTATGTTGGGAATCACGTGCTCCAGGCCAGCTTGAGAACTCCCTCCTTCCCGGTGCCCTGGACTGAACACCAGTTCAGGTGGTTGGAGCCCTGTGCCTGGCCCGATGCTCCCTCCTCACCTCCACAGCACCGCTCCTTAGAGCTCCTCCCTGCCAACTGCAGCCTTCAGCAGCGCTACTGCCTTTCAAATAAGGAACAAAATTAAACACCAGCATCCCAAAGTCTGCGGATCCTCTCCCATCCGGACCCCAGCGTTGCAGAGCGCAGCCGAGCTCGGCACGCCCGTGCCCGGGAGCAGCTGTGACCACGCGCCCGCAGTGGCTCGTGCCAGCAGGCGAGGGGGCACATCGCCCTCCCCTTTGCCACCCCAGGCCACACAACGACCAGCAACACGCTGCAGGGCAGGAACTCAGCTGTCCTCCTGTCCCCAGGCCCCGTGTTTTACCCACAAGACCAAAGCCTTTGTCACTGGTTTAACGAGTGGACATTGAGGCACGCTAAAGGCTTCCTCTTCAGCACATTCCGTGTGCCTGAGGCACTGCCAGGCACCCCCTGCAGAAGATGCACACGCTGCTGCTCAGGGGCTGCAGGTAATGCTGCTGAATAAACAAGTGATGAACACAAGAAGGAGGGAGAAAATAGAAGCTGGCCATGGTGCTGCACTGTGTTTACCTAAATAGCACTCTTGAATAAACAAGTTCCAGGAACCTGAGAGCAGGAACTATCCAATTTTCCGCACTGAAGTGCACAAGATCATATACATTAAGGAAGATAAAGAAATATAGCTGAAAGCCAAATACAGGTTACAGTGGCTGGAGATCATCTTCAGGAGATGAAATATTCCTTAAATGATGAAGACAATAATTCACACGAATGAGACTCTCCAGTGAATTATGGGAGTCCTCTTCCAGTAAGTTAGAAGAAATATGATTCTAAAATTTAAACACACTCATCCATCACTGATTCTGCTTAAATAGATTTATGGATATATACATATTTTACCATTTTTTGTATTTTATAAGTATGACATTTTAGTTTCACCTGTAGGTGATACTGGGACATGAAATGCACCAAAAGCTTCCCTCCATTCTTTATGTGTTATAGGCACGGAGAACATTTTTAAGCCCAAGGACCAACAGAGCTGACAAAAACATTAAACATGGTACAAAGGAAGTTTGAAGTTATTGCGGCACTTTGGGGATGGGAGAAAAGAAAGATACTGGAAGCTTAACCTTGGGGCCCTATAAAAACTATCTATGACCAAATCCAAGCAACAGTCATTTGGAGAAGTTGATACAATGGGCTTCGATTGAGCAAGGGACCTAAAATCAAGTATCTAACTTTAAAAGCTGCTTTTCATCATTTACTTCAGGGGTGAATATTCATTTGCATAAAGTTACAAGGTCTTAGTAGAACACATTATAGACTAATGCTCTTTTTCTTACACTGGATAAATCCCTGTCCTTTTAACAGTTTGCTCAGATCTAAATACAAATCAGATGTCCAAATATTCAGTCTTTTTACCTAAATTGAGGGCACCTTTTATTTCTAATATTTCCTCTTATCTGCTTCTTTATCTTATCCAGTGATTATATGTAATATCTGGTTTGCAAGGAAAAGGAAGGAAGGAAACAAAACCATCCCTGGATTGCCAGCCTGGTTCCCAGTGCACAGCCATCTGTGTTGGTATGTGCACTGCACAGGGAATAAGCCCACCGTGCACCAGTGGCCAAAGATGGTATTTCACAGATGAGTAAAAATCTCTGTACAATGATGTTTCTGTAATTTGAGGACGGGGAATTGGCTGGGGTAGAGAGCCTATGTTAATGTAGGACAGGCTGCCACGTGACATTGTGCTCCTTTTGACACAGGAGCTATATTCCCTGTTAAGGCGACAGCTCTGGGTTTCGTGGCATCCAGTCTAGCTCTGGGCTCTCGTTGAGTAAAGTGGTCCTGTTCTCCCTCCTCTCCTGCTCCTGCCACATGCTTTGGCAACCTCCCTTGCCTCAGGTTGTGAACTGTGCGTGCATGATCCGTCCCACTGAGTTTCTAGAAAAGTAATTCACCAAAATAAATATGACATTTTCACCCAGATCAGCAATCTGGTTTATGTGTGTGTGCTCACGCAGCTGCTGGACAGGGTAGATGCAGAGCATGGAGTGGGAGGCTCAGATCTCTCTTCCCCCTCACCTGCTGCAGCCTTCTTCACATCTGATTCCACATAACAAATGCCAAATGCTCCAAAGTAGGGAGACCTTTGTCCAGAAGTCCCACTGTCTGACACACAAAAGTCAAACCTATTGGTCAGTGACAGAGCACTGAGCACATTTCCTAATATCCCAGTGCTTAAGTTCGTAACCTTCTCATGTACATATGTAGTATTCATAAAGTTCTCGGGATTTCCTTTCCAATGCAGGGAGTTTACATATGGACTCCTATAAATACTCAGCCAACTGTGGATTTGTGGGTATAGGCTCAAATGCACTTTTACACGCACACACATCCCTTACAAAAGCTGGCACATCTTTCAGTGCAGGCCAGGTATCTCCCTGCCACCTCCATGCATGCTCTTTCTCACCAAAGAGTTATCCCTAACCCATGCAAATATACATGTAACTGCCCAAACTGTACCACCAGATGAATCAAAACCCTATATCCATCACTGCTTTCCACTGACAGCCTTTATTGCTACATGTATTCTCAGCTAGAGCTCACAATCACAGGAAGATTTGCTTAGCTGTATCTGTATTGATATTTATGAAGTTTGAGGCACATTCTAAACCAGACCAAATGTATTATTTTATTCTTTATTGAATAGTTACTGGTAATGCAAGTTGTCAGGAGAATATATTGCCAAAAAAAAAAAAAGCTCTCTTAATGTTAAATCAATGATTCATTTACTCTCTTCATGATTAATTGCAAAGTATTTGGAACTCTAATGACTTTTGTGGATGCAATATAGTTTAATCAAAAGGAAAAAAGATCCAATCTGCATGACGATACTGATTTTTCTCCTACGTCAGTAAAACAAGGAACTATTTACTTCCAGTGCTCCAGGTGCTAGGGAAAGCTGTCAGAATCAATGTGGAAGCCTGGATACCTCAGCATGGGAAATTCAAAGCTGTTTTTCTTTTGGAAAGGTGAGTCTGTCTCCTTGATGCTGTACAGGTTAACACATGACCAAAGCAATGGACTGATTAACACCAATGTGCTGGCCAGAGCCAGCCTCTGTCTGAAGCATTCCTGATTCAAAGGGAATCCCAGATATTTACCTAGTTGAAAACCAGACCACAATCCAGCAGGCACCCCCAGCAGTTTGCAAACTGACATTGAGTTTAGGCACCTTTTTAGCTTAGCCTAAGCTACAGCTGCTATTGTCTTCCTGTGGATCCTCAATTCCAAGGGCTGGATCAGCACCAAGCAAAGCACCATCATGGCCAGAGCTGAACTTCCAGTGCCAGGGGTCCTTCCAGATGCAGAGAGACTTTAGAAGAAAATACCAGGCCATGCTTTAGCTATACAGGGAGCACACTGATCCCAGCACTGCTCACCCACTTTGCTGTCTGTTTGCTTTGCTTCAGTGTGTGATCCCTGCGAGCTCACCATGGCTGCTCTCTAGGAACCCATGGCACCAGATAGCCCACGAGATAATACAGCATCCCCACTCCCGCCAGGATCCACTCGGCATACACGGGATCGTTGAGGAACACACCTGAGTCCCATCTGGCATCTGAATGGCCAGATAGGAAAGTTTCCTTTACAGAATGCTCACTGCTCTTGCTGAACTGGTGAGAATTGCAAAGGCAAGTGAGGGCAGTGTGCCCGTGGCCCAGCCTGGCCACCGTGGGCAGCGTGGCAGTGCCAGGTCCTGGCAGCCCCACGCTCTGTCCCTCCTGCTCGGCCCGAGCTGTGGGCAGGGCTGGCAGCTCCTCACAGCATCTTGGCTCACAGCAGGGCAAAGCCCTGGCTATGCTTCAAGGAGAACAGGGGAAAGCAGAAAACTTAAGGGATGCTTAAAGGGCATTTAAACTGGCTTTCCATGCCAATTTAACCCTTAACATGTAAACGACTAAAAGCTAATCCATTATGTGTTCTTCTGCCCTTCTGCAGTCTGATCACATTACCATGAATCCAGAGTGGGTTTGCTGGCAGAGGGCTTTAAAAAGGAGGGCACATGCAAAAAGCAACCATGCTGCTGCTCATTATCTACAGTGGTTTTATCTTGGGACAGATCCTCAGGACCTGCTCAGAGACGAGCTGGTGGTCACAGCTGGTCCCCAGAGGCCAGCCCTCTCATGGTGCTCACCAGCAGTGTGTGTGCTCAGAGACTTACTGGCTTTTCTGCAGGGACTGCAGAGCTGGAGAGGTGCTTGGAGACCAGGTCCCCTGCTCTATGCTGGCAGCCAAAAGGTTTCTGCCCATCTACAGACATATTTATGTGGCAGCACGTGTCCAAGAGGAGACCTTTGCTAACGTGACATAACATGGAAAACAACTGCTGGAAAACAAAAGTAATACAGGACAAGAAAGGCTGCTGGTGTTGGTAGCAAGGGACTCAACTGGCTCAGTCCAGTGCTGATGGAGAGTGGAGAGAGCAGGAAAGGACACAAAAGCACCTGGTAAACCGGCAAAGCTTGAGACTGGGGCAAGAGCTCCAGCCCCGGGTAACACTCTCTTCACATTAGAGTATTTGGCTTCTCTCCTTGCCTTTCTTCCTTCTGAGATTTCCCTCCTGTGTTTCCAAAATTTAAAGCCCTGTTGTGGTGCTGCCCAGGGAGCCAAGCAGGGAAGAGGCAGCAGGCCCAGAGTGCAGGAAGGAAGCTGGAAGCAGATTGCAGAGGGTACAGGGAGAGGATGAGAGGTCTCAGCTGGCCAGGGTGGGTACAGCCCACCCCTTTCCTCAGAACTGAAGACCAGTTAACCCCAAGACAGAGACAGAGATCAGATCCATCTCCTGCACACAGAGCATCCTTCACGTCAGGCCCATGCCTGCACTATGCTCCATGCCACCTTACTTCAGACAGGGCTTGCTGGGACCTTTCACTGCCTGTCCAGCTCCAGGGTGGATCCTGTCCTGTGTGTTGCAGCAAGCACACCCGGGGGAGGCTGGTGGAGGCTGCCAGAGCCTCCACTGAGGCACCAGACATTCTGCCCAGGGTATGTGAGCATAGGAGACCAGATTTCTTCTCAGCTTTGCAGCCTCCTGAAGCTCTGGGACTCTCTGGGACACATCTCAGAACGGCTGTCTGCTGTGTTTAAAAAGGAGAATAGTCCCAACACACATTGCAGATTGCTTCAGAGAAGAAAGCATGAAATGAGCAATGTTCTGTTTATAAATAGCTCTGTCCCATGTTTGCCCACTGCCAGCCCATGCTGGCAGGTGAGAGGAGCAGCGAGTGAGGACTTCATCTGCTGCTGGAGCCCAGAGCTGGGGGAGCAGAGCTTGGCACTGCACCCTGTAGCAATGTGGTGCCACTTGCAAAAAGCAACTGAAAAAATGCCAGACATCTGTGCCCTCACTGTGTGAACCAAAATGGAAAAGAACCAAATATTTTTCTTCACGCTGAGATTTATAAAAAGCCCCTGTGTGATTTAAACTGACACACAAAATGACTGTCTCCTATTGATTATTTTTAACCTAATTTAGCTGACACTAATTGTACCGGACCTCTATAATTGTGCACAGCACTTGGACAGAATTATCATCAGCTGCATGGGGCTAGTGTTATGCCAATATCATATTTGACCCATGTTTCCAACACAAACATTTACCGAGCATCAGAATATAGACATTTACCTTCCTTGGGAGCTTATTCTTTCCTTTCCTTTCCCATTTCCTTCCATCTCAGATATACCACACAACTGAAAGTACTACAGGTTTCCCCTGCCCACCCCACAGCTCTTCCCCAGAGAAGTGATCCCATCAGCTTTGGTCAGCTGTCCCCTAAACTAAAGTTCTCCTCCATGCAGCCTTGGCCAAGCCCACCCCGTCCCTTCTCTTGACATGTGCAATTAGGGAAGGGAGTTTTCTTATGCCAGGAATGTCAAGACATTGAAGTTTTGGGTTGAGAGCGGGGCAGAATCTCTTACTCCTCATAGCAGGTTGACCACAAAGGTCTCAGTAACTTCTGGAACATGGCACTGAGGTCTCATGTGCCTCTGATGGTTGCATGATGGTACCACAAGGCAGGATAGTCAAACATGGCCCAAACGTTTAGGGCTTAATGAAGCAGATTTAAACTCCATCTGGCAACCAACAGCAGGAGAGCAGAGACCAGTGAGCCCAAGTGGAAAACGACCATTTAATAAATGGACAGATACACTGTGCTTTAACTGAAGGTTACAGATGCTGGTCTCAAGTTAGACTCCTTGTTAGGAGCCATATATTACTCTAAAAACATCAAATGCACAGGTACAGTGCTGCCCCTCAACATTTTTGTACATTTTTAATTAGCAAGAGATGAAAGAATTATCTTAGCTGCACTCACTGTTTCCAGAAATATTTTAGGGCATGATACATCTCTACATTATGAAGTGGAATAATAAGCACTAAGTTGCTTGCTCTTATCAACAGGCACATGTAACCTCCACCACTTCTCCCAGCAGATTCTCCCAGTTGATCCATCACCGTCCTCTCCAGGTCCACTTCAAAGAGAATCAGTCTCCTCCTTCCCCCATCAGCCCAGCTTTTTCAATTACAGCTGCACTCAACAAGCTGGACTGCGAGGTAGCTCAAGGCCCTTAACTCAATTTCTTAAACTGTAAAGTTAGCAAAATGGGGAGATTGTGAGGAAACAGAGGAGGGGGAAAAGTCTCTATTTCAACTATTCGTTCCACCCTGTATGCCGGGTACTTTTTTCATTCCAGTGTTTTAAATATGTCTATCTATCTGCTGCAGTCACCACTGAGGTACCATTTACAGGCCATAAGCAATACAGTGAGGAAACTCTACCTGCTGCTCAGAGTGAGCATGGGGAAGCTTTATTTGGGCAGTTTGACCACTTCTCAGTGCATGGCCTGCAACAGGAGAGCTCACCCTCTTTTATTTAATATAACTCTGTACCACCAGAGTATTTCTCTAGGATTCTTACAAACAGGATCAGTTTTATTTTTAGAAAAAAAGAAAAATGAAAAAAGCTTTCTAATTGACTCCCTCTGAAAAATGTGAAGAAATGAATCCTGTGCTGTGCTAGGAACTCGGTGTGGGGGTCCTGAGCAAGGGGTTTGCTGCTCGTGGACATTGCTACCCAAGGGAGGTCTGACTTAGGGTCTCCAATAGCATCAGGGCTCAAAGTCATCACCAGGTCACACTCCAGGAGTGACAGAATATCCAGAGAGAAGGACATATCCCCATATAATATTAATTATTTATTTTCATTAGAGACTACTTTTTAGGATAGCACGTTACGTTTCACAAAACACCCAAAACCTAATTTTTAATCCAACTGTGCCATCGGAGTAGGAGATTACTGGGGAATGATCTAGAATCCACTCAGTCCCTGGCAAGGACTGCAATGCCTGCAGGGTGAGGCCTTTGGTGAGCTGGGGAGGGGGCATTCATACCATGGGCTTCCACAAATAGCTTGCAAATGCACAGTTAATTGCTTGCTACATTTAGTGAATTTAAGATTCTGGATTAGAGGAAAAGTACTTATGTAAAAAGCATTAGCCTTTAGAAATCTGAAGTTAACAACGCATTCATCCACATACCCATCCATCTCACCAATTCTGGACTACCTCAGCACAGGCTGGCAGGAGCTGTGTGTCTCCTCTTCATCAAATTATGGCCGTGAAGGATCGTTACAGAAAAAATATGAACCACAGCACTTCACATCAAAAACTGCACATACTCAAAAATGCTGCATGAAACCTTGTCAGCCCCTCCGTAATCTTGTATCAGAGGGGAAGTGAGGAAAGCCCTAACAATGAGAGCCTTGTCCAGTTCTCTCTTCTGGTAAGAAAAACTGCACTTATTTTAAAATAATATTTTCTTTTAATTTGATATTAAAGGATAGATTACAATATAATTTCCATCCTCTGCAAAGTTGTGAAGAACCGTTTCACCGGATATGGAAACCAGACTATGAATATAAAAGTATTTAATGAAAATGTGACAATCCTTTTGTAAGGACAATCTCAGCTGATACTTCTCCATTCTGGTTGGTGGAAGCAATACTTGCATTTGACTGCAAGTGTGATATAGAAGAATTTTAAAGAGAGCAAATAAATTAAGTGATATTTATGTTAGTATTTACTTAAGTCCTGAAGATGACTTACTCAGAATGTATTCACATAAATTTTTTGAGAAGGTAGCAAAGATTAATTGAAATATTAAATCAATTTTATGACTATAGGGGAGAATGCAGTTCATCCCCATTTGTCACTGTATTCAATAAAGCACTACAGCTTAAGACTTTGATTTACAAATAGTGGAGCAAAGAACGTGAACACTAGAATACTGCTGGGTGTCTGTAAATTAAAGGATCTGTGTAAAAAAAGAAGTAATTCTTATCTACTGCTATTAGACTGGCACTATATGATATATGTAAAAGATGTAAATAATAAAAAGGACATACATAATGAGATTTCCAGGAACTTTCAGCCATGGCCTGTTCCCATTGTACTTCCAACACGAGCAGAGCTAAGTCATGCTCACTGCATTCCTAAAACTCACATTTTATCTTAGAACTGCAGCTCTCATTTTTCATCCTGCTCGTCTGCTGCCCTCTGGAATAACCTGCAGGGCTGAAGACTGACTGCAGGTGCATGTCCTCCATTACATTAAGTTCGATCCTCTTCAGTGAGGTGAGGAATAATCTTCAGGATATGAAGACAAGATCCACACTGAACTCAATCTTCACTCAGATGACAAAATGGTTTAAAAAATAAGCTGTGGGCACACTTGTGTTTTATGGCACTGTGCTCTCGTACATGTTGATGGTGTCTCGTGTCTCAGTGCCATCCTACAAAGCAGCATCTGGACATTTCTCCACAAGGTTGTCTGAAACCATCTGAAACACTTCTATATAAGCTTCAGTGACTTTGGGGTCACCCTGTGGCTCCAGTTAACATGCCCTTGCCCTTGGCCTTTCCCTCATCTTTCCCCACTTTGCTAAAAGATAGAGAGTTGTGTATTTAGCCACTATAGTTGAGCCTTGGTGCAATCCGTGAGTTTTCCCGGCACATAACAAGAATGGGATTGCTTTGTATCCCATCACAGAGATGATGGATTCAACACCAGTGGCAAAGGCACATAAATCAATGTCAGAGATAAAATCTATCCAATAGTACAAGTAACTGTTAACTTTTACTAATTTGGACAATCTTTAATAAAGTGCAGTTGTCCAGTGTGTCACTGACTGTCCTCACATTCAGTAGAACTGTTTAAAATATACTGAACATGCTGAAACACAGTCAGAGAAAACAGGGATGAAATACGTGACAAAACAATAAAATTCACAAGTCCAGCATAGCACGAATGCCTTGGCAGAGAATGTCAAGCTAGAATCTGCATATTTTGCAGGTTTTCAGACAAAATAGAGGCTCCCTGACACAGAAATTGGTCTTACTTATCAAACACATACTTCCCTGCTCTTGCCACATTTTCCTAATAAATGTTTCTAATTCTGGCCCTGGTGGGTAATATTTCTTTTGAAAGATTAGGCAGAGAAATGGATGCAGTTTTTTAAACTCCTCTGCTTAGTTTAAAGCACCTTGGTTTACCCTGAGCCTTGCACCAGGGGGGCAGTCTGCAGCTGGAGTGTATCCATACAGCTCCATTGATTCCAGACAGAGCCACGCCAATTTGTTACAGGCATGGACCCGGTCCTTGACCATATCCATGAGCTAGGCTGTAAGTGCCTGAGTGAACTTTTCTGACAGCACCAAGAAAGTCAGGGGAAAAATCTTTCATGAGAGAAGATTGCTTAACATCAGTGAAAACCACTAGACCTAGAAATGCAGTTGAAACAAACGATTTGTGTCTCTGTATTTTGTCTCCCATGTCATGGTGTTATCTAAGTGCCTGTATGAATTCAGCTGGTAGAGCTGTGTGATCTCAGCAGACAGTGATATTATAGACCCAGCAACTACTGTGACAGTGGGCTCAGAGCTTACAATCATATTTGTTAGCCAGGCTCTGCAGGCAGGTATTATAGATCAGAAACCCTGTGCAATATCAGGAGCTATCTAGATGGCCATGCATCAGTGATTTTTGCTGAAATATGGGCTAGAGGAGGTCTGCCCTCCTGAGCAGGCAGGATGTGGGTTTGTGCTTTCTTGGCAAGCCAGAAATAGAAGCTTTGACCACATGCTGATGACCAGCTCAGTCTGCAAGCCACTATCACAAAGGACAGCTTTCTGAGGTTCTTAGTTGGTGATTTCAAAACCTGGATGCTGAAGAGCTGAAAATATAGGAGAATATATTTATTTGAGAAGTAACCTTCAGCCAGGCACCTTGTAACAAACATCTCTCCTTCAGTCAAACGCAGATCAGCTTTGAATGGGGAGATGACAGCAGGCTAACAAATCTGTGCACTTGGAAAAGATTCCCATTTAATTTCTAATGACCTGCCTGCAAAGGGCCTCTGACTGTCATTATTTTGCCATCAGAACCTACTGAGCAAACAGGTTGTTAGTCTGCTGCTCCCTCATATCCCGGTATATGAGTAGCTTGGAGAGGACAGCGAGGTCCCAGTACTTGTTTCTGTCTTAGCTGAATAAACAGATTCTCAGAGTCGTGTTTCTACCCAAATATGCAGAATTGCAACATTTCATATTCAATATTCTTCAGTAGCTCCCAAGGACACCCTTTGAGTGATTACAAAGTTCATATAAAAATGGTGTAAACAAAGCTATTGTAAAGTCTTGCTTATTTGTACAGCTCATCTGCAATATATTAATGGTGATAATGCAGCTGTAACATCCATATGACTTTTATAAGCTCTTCTACAAACAAAAGGCAATATGCTTCAACTTCTGAATGAGCTCTTTGTATATGTCACTGCTTTAAGTTCTTATTACTACTCATGGTATGTACTTACTAAGATTGTGTCTTGCATGAGCTGCTAATTATGTAGTAGACAATTACTTTTTGGTCAAGCAACTGCTGTTGCATTACCTTGAAGCTCTCAGGGAAGGACAGGAGATTTTATTGTAGGGGATTTTTCTGAAAATCAGAACTCATCAACAGGCCTGTTGTTCAAAGCCTAAAGCTTTGATATGTCTGAATGATTAACTCATGGGATAAAAGTATTTTCTAGGTTTTTTATAAGAAAGAAAAAAACGTTGACTAGGGCAGGAGGGCTCAGGGCACCCTAAAACTCCCTTGACTGCATTTAGGAACAGAACCCAAACAGTTACTGGTTCTTTACATTTCTCTGGGGCAGAGATGGAAGGCAGGTTTCCCTCCTCTCTCCCAAATGCACTCCTTACAGATCAGAGTGCACTATGAGAGGCCACCCTATTGTCAGCAGACTTAGAGGCAACAGCCACAGCAGGAACAGGCACTGCCACTGAGACATTCAGCTAGTCCACAGGAGAGAGAAGACAACCTCAAATCTCTGCACTAAATACAAACAGTTGGCACTTTTCCTGCTAGTACTCTACGAGAAGGCTCCATGTCTGAGTCCAGGGGAGGGCCACAACGTCTGGATTGCAATGCTGATGCTTAACCATTACAGAAATCCTGCTTTAGGTCGCTTCTTCGCTCTTGTTCTTTGGATTGGGTGTATTAAATCCCTGAGCGGATCTAATCTAGATCTAAGATACTTTATATCTTTGCTGATTGTTCTCCCTTGAGATTAAGTAACACTGACGTACATTTGAAAGTGATCGTGCATCCTCAGGTTTTGGTATTAGCCCAGCAATAATCCCACTGTAGCATTCCTGCAGAGCACATGAGCACTGGAGACTGGCCACATACGACTCCTCCTCCTGCACAAATCCCCCCCACCGGCCCTCTGGCCACCCCAGCACCAGAGTGGCTTCCCTGGGAGGTGGGGGTGCTGAGTAAAGCCTGAATAACTTCAGCTGCTGCTCTATTTATGATGCAAATGAGAAATCTCATTCTCTGGGGCTTGCCCTGGCGTGTAAAAAAATCACTGTTCCATCCAGGAAGAGCCAGCGTTGTGTTTTACAGAGCAGGAAAACGAGAAGGGAAGGGGGAGCCAGGCTGCAGCACTGGTTCCTCCTTCCTCAGTTTGAGTCCTAACTCCTCAAGTGAGCCGGTTCAAAGGTGAACAAATGGCATCGTACAGTGACCCATCAGTGAAATGTCCCTTTGGGTGCCATGTGCTCTGCAGCAGCTTGCTCTGCTGCAAGGCTCTGTCCCGCTGCTGCTGTGCAGCCACCCCGCCAGCTGTGCCCCCCACAGCCTCTGCCAGGCAGTGCCACAGCTGCTGGGAATCACTGGGAATACATGCCAACTGGGAAGACACTGCATTTTCACTTCACACAATTCTAGGACAAGTTTATAAGTAGAAAAGACATGTGACATAATCTGAGCCCTTTTCTGCTGTGGTACTTTGGATTTTTAGTCTGTTCATTGATTTTTGGCCTTAGTATGAGCCTGCATTGACACATGCCTGTCCTGAACTGTGTAACAGCTTTGACTGATTGTGTGGAACTCTCCACAGCACACATTAATGCTCTTCTTCTTGAGTCCACTCAACTTTTTTATCCCATGGAGTCTGAGTCAGCCCACCGCTACCCCAAATCGAATTCCCATCCATGCCAGCTGAGAATTCAGTTCAGGACAGCATCAATGTTTATGACACTAACAGAACCCTGTGGGAACAGAACCCACGTGTAAACATATACAATTTTTTTGGTTTTCATGTGTCTACTGGAAGCACTATTCTATGTTATGTAAAAATGGAGCTGAAATTTTCATGGAGCAGGCCCAGCAGAGCTAGAAAGAAAAATGAAAAACTCTGTACTGTCTTCAGCTTAAAGCAGCTCGAACTACATTTTAAAATAATACCTTGAGATGTACTGCATGGAGAGTATGAGAAATGCTCCACAGTGAGGTGATCTATCAGAGGGAAACCTTGAAGCCTGAACAAGAGGGAAAACAATAAATTCCCAGAATAAATATTGAAAGGGGAGAAAGAAGGAGAGAGATTTCATTTTATTATATCATTTGATGTCATGAGCATGAACTGGGGAAAAGATTTATTTATTTATGTTTCCCTGAGGGGCTGGTTCTGTAAACAGATGGAAGAAGGGCTGGAAAATCCAAATTCCAAACAGGAAAGGTCAAGGCACAACGGAGCTGTATTTTCAGATACAGTGATATAGTGGCCATAGCTGATGCTGGGCTTGATTCCTTATTAGATTTGCAGTGGTTTATGGATGGGTTATGCAAATTCCCAATCTGCTGGAACTATGCATGCAAAGCCTCAGGTTTGCTGCAAAGTGCTCCCCTGGCACATTGGCACAGCTGCAATTACACTGCAGATCTGGCACCTGCATTTGAAAACCCCGTGTTCAGTCACCTACAGGTCTCTCAAGAGAGCAACTCCCCGTGCTTGCTCTCACACCAGAATCCGGATGTTTACAGGTAAAGAAAATATATCTGCTAATCTGTTATATCATATTATATACATGTTTCCATACAAATCGGGATGCTAGAATGGATCCATCCATGTTCTTTTAACTGTCTTATATGAGCTTTTCAATTCAGAAGTCCACTTGAGCAAAATGTGATTTTGAAATTCAGACTTAGGTTTCCCCAGATAGGATGTGTACAAGGGCTGTTTGGTTAAAACACCAGGCTCCATCTCAGGGCGTGGAGCACAACAGCACCGTGGTCTCAGCCAGCATTAGCCATGATCATGAATGGTAAGAGTGACCATTCACAATGTTGTTATGTAACTCTTGGGTTAATTTGTGCACACGGACTCATCCCATGAGTTTCAAGGGAAGTATGCAGGCCAGGTGCAGTTATACACCTTGGATGTCGCATGATCAGAGCATAAGTACATGGGTACATTAATTCAGTCTGTTTTGCTGTGGGCATATCTTAAATTTAACAATCTCAACCAAAGAGAACCGAACCCTAGTGAAAATGTTCATCAGCAGCTATTTTCTCTGATAGTCTGTGATGCTATTGTAAAGCCATTCTATTAATATGTTAATAAAATAGATAATAAATAACATATATCTTTATATAAGAATACATAATGCCAATAGTTAACACTTCCATTAGTATTTTGTTAAACTTTTAGTCATCGTGGTGTGTCTCATCAGAGGATGTATCTGGTCTCTTGGTGAGTTATTATTGAAGCTCATCTTGGAGAATATGCTGGAGTTGTAACCACCTCTGCTCTCAGAGCTGCCTGTTAAATTTCTGTTATTATTTTTGGACAGAATGCTATGTTAGGGTCTCTCATTTTAATCACACAGCTAATAAAGCAAACAGTTTGCCTTGGGTTAGCCCAGTGGCAAACCAATGCTATGGAAAAGACTCCAAGGCAATCCATCATCCTCTGCTGTGCTGCCCAGAAAAGAGCTAAATGGGCTGTAAAGGACTTGGGGAGAGCAACAGAACAGGGCAGCTGCTCCTCTGTGGAGAGAAGAGAGCAAAGTACTTGGGAGTGGAGATCCTAGATGGCTCCCAGCTCCCAGCTCCCTGCCTGCTCTCACATTTTCAGGTGTGTTTTCAGTCCGAGGCTTAACTGCCGGGGCTTTGGGAGTTTCAGAGACCTTCAGACTTGGAGAGCTGTTGCCAACCTCGTTAGGCCTAATTTATTAGTAGGAAAGTATCCAAGGGCTTGATCCAAAGCCTCCTATATTCAAGAGAAGGCTCTCAACGTGGCTTTGAACAACTGTGGGCTATCTATACTAAAAACTGAATAATAATAAAAGAGGAAATGGCTTTTGCTATTACTATACCAGTCACATAGAAGCAGATCATCTTTCACAGTGCTGTCAGGTAAAGTCAAACTGCTTCTCTGGGAGATTAGGGATTGATTAAAGTCCTTGCACTCAGGGATATATATCTGTATTAATCTTGGAATTATTTGTCAAACAAGATCTCCGCTCTGATTTGTGGAATATATTCTGAAAGTCAACACTTCAAATGAATCAAGATTTCAAAAATTATTTTTATGTTTTTAAAGCAAATGCACAAGCCGCTTCCTTGTCCCCAAACCGAGCACTGCTATTTTTAACACAGTGCTCTTTTTGCTTTGAAATTTTGCTTAATGTGTTGCTGATTGTAGAGAAGGCAGCTGGGAAACTGGAAAGTAGGAGTTAATACACTGTCAGACAAGTCCATAAAGCACAGTCACTGCCTCAAACCATGAGATAAGGCCAGGTTAGCACTGACAGCTCCCACTGTCCAGGCAAGTCAGGGAATGCCAGTGAAATCAGCACTAAAGCCACTTCTCCAGCTTTTCCCACTGCAGCAAAACAGTTGATCCTGTTTGGAGAGGCTTTGAAAATGCAACTTTGGGTTGTATCAGAAGCACCAAAATTTGACTTGCCATGGATTCTGGTATTCAGAAGGTGCTCCACACACCGCTCCCCAGACCCCCTCGGGATCCTGCAAGTGTGTCCTGGACTCTGGAGCAAGGACTGTTTGTGCCTCTTGCATTGCACAGGGCAGTGAAGGACACACAGGGAATACAGCTGGGCATCTCTGTGCCAATGGCACCATGAGTCAGTGTAACAACTACCTCGGAATTAAGCAGAACTGGAAAGGTGTGGAATCACAGGGGGCAGTACGGTACAGACTGCTCCAAGCCCTCGATAACAGCAGAGGTCAGATTTAATTTGGCCTTAGCCTCTATCTGAGATGAGAGAAAGAAACACACTATGATTATTTTCCCCAACTTGCCAGGCCCAAAGGCAGTCATTCTCGCTCACATGTAACAGAAAAATGTTCTGGAGAAACTGGCTGCAGTTCAGTAAATAAGTTGTGATACACACTTTCATTTGAGGGATCAAAATTTTCTGGTTTAGCAACCCCTGGCAGAATAATCAATAACTTACACTCTGAGAGTGATGGGAAGAGGGAAACAATAAAGATAACAGACTGTAGCAGGGCATCAGGACCTGCAGGGGTGTTGCTAACTTGCTGGGATAAGAATGTTCTGGCCTTTTGCCGTTGGAAAATTAGGGCTCATTGGCAAGGCAGGAAACATTTGGGGGAAGTTTGCTGAGACAGAGAAAATCACCAGTGCACAGCTCAGCACAGCTTTCAGTCTGGTCAGAAAAACCCTCAGATCTGGAGCACTAAGTAGTGATTAGCGTTCAGCCTGACTGCAATCCAATCCTGTGCAGGAGTGAAGACAGTGTGAGCCCTTTGTAAAGGATAAATTACATCCCAGATGAGAACCATAGACTGGGAAGCCCCAGCAGAGGGGGAGCCAGCTGGGAAAAAAAGGGAAAATTCACATAGCCTTGTCATCAGCCACAACTGCCCAATTTCACATAGGTTTCCACCTTGCTGGATAAATTACTACAGCTCTGTTTGATAAGCAAGGGAAGAAGTCTGCCACAACACCATCTCCAGTTCCTGCCTGTCAGATGTGCATGTGTCTGTGGGACAGAGGCCGGGAGGGTCCAGGCTCTGGTTGGGATTGGGGGCAATACTGAATACACCATCACTGAGGAAGGCAGGAGAAAGCTGGGGTGGTTTGTTTTCCATTTTGTCTCCTAAATCATAATTCAGAGTGAGTTTGAAAGCAATTACTTTTAATACCTTATCTACAATTCCACACTGACTAATAGCCCATATAACCTCCCAGACAAATTCTGTGAGCTGCTGAGAGCCTACAACTCAAGCAGATGTGATTTGGGGGCATAGACACAGAAGAATTGGTATTTATGATCTTGCCTTAGGGTTCACAACAGGGCTGAACCTGGCCTACTGACTCGGACTGTCCAACTGTAAAGTAAATGAGAGCCTGAGGAACAATAATGAAAAAGCCAATTAGTTGATACACTAGATAATGGATTCCTTAGAAATAACTGTTGGAATCAATTTTCCTTAAAAGAAAAAAAATAAATTTGGGGCAAACCAGAAAGGAAAACACCCCTAATTTCACCAGTTACTAAATTAAAATAATACATATGCAGAGTCTACTATGTAAGACTGTGATCAGCAAACCCTGATCTAAACAGGGAAGGGTGAAATGTGCAGTTGTGGGCAGCCGTGAGCCCGGCTGCTGTTTGGGAGAAGCCAAGGGAGCCCCAGCCTGCCCCTGCCCCTGGTCCATCTGTGCCTGCCCACGCGAGCTCCGAGCCTGGAGACCTTTCTGTCCTGCTGAAACAGATGAAGTCATGAGGGCGCTTGGCTTTTGTGCATGAGCTGCATTTTACCAGACTGATTTCCCTTAAGTTACAGAATCCTGCCAGAATACAGTGTTTTCAGTTACTGAATTGTTATTATTTACTCAGATTATCTACATGATTCTGTTATGCCATCTTGTGCTTTCCAGAGGGGCTGATGGCTGCTACAGAAAACAAGGGATTTTCACAAGGTGTTGATAAATTAATAAAACACCAGTAACTGCACTTGCCCTCAGGTTTAGAAGGCTTGAAAAATGTGTTCTTCTTGATCACTTTAATCTGCAGCCGTTGTTTTTAATGAAATGATACAAGCAGAGCGGCAGAGTTTTACTGAGCTGAAGGGGAATCATTCCAGCTCCTCTATGCCAGGTGAAAAGCTGCTCTGTAAACACTAAGGCTCCTTGTCAGACAAACTCTGTGCCAGAAATTCAGCTACATCAAAGATTCTGCCATGAGGTGCCACAGAGTGAAGCCCTGAAGGTGAAGCTCAACTTTGCTCCTAGACCCTGATGAGCAGTGACTGTGGATGTCCCTCACACTGTTTTCCAGACAGCCACACAGACCAGCACCGAGGGGGCACTCAGAGCACAGAGAACGAACCTGTGGCTGTTTATAGGCATAAAGAGCCCTCCCCAGAGCAGCTGGGAACAGGCATTACCCCCTCCTGCCCAAGTGAGTACCTTGCAGCTTCCCCTTTCCTACACGTACAGGGAATTCCACCCTTCTCCAAGACATTTATCTAAACAGAAAACCACAGACTCAAACACTACCCCGATATCCACCTCACAGTGAGAATTTAATAAAATCCCCACCATTAATTCCTGCTCTTTTCCTGTGGTTTTCAGTACCACCAAAAACAAGTGGTGTCTTGAAAATAGGCGGGATTCCTTTGGCCAGCAGAAGGCATCCAAGACAAGCTGGACTGCAGCACACAGAGGAGCTTTCTGCAGCACACAAGTCTGCCTTCAGTCACTCAGGCTAATGAGCTTAACTAATAATCCAGTAACTAGATTGTTGGCAAAACATAAATAGTCCTACAATACAACAATACCTAATAAAAATAATGTCTAAAAGCAGTCTGAAAAATTATACTCCTTAACAATATTCATGAATTTTTACAAGCAATTATAGAAAAAGTATTGCAATTTTTTAATCACAAATCTTTACAATTAAGGAATCATCCATAATTTGTGGCTTGAATTCCCCCAGAACAAATAGACACTAAGGCAAGTCTATAGGATTCTCATTATCTATTGGTGATAAATAACTTGTTCTTTTTCTACGAAACTGACTTTGACTTTGGATGGTTCCTTGGGTTTACAGTCTGCTCCGTGGCAGCAGCATCAATTCAGAGAACTGGTGCTGTGGTGTTACACTGGGTTTCCATCACTCATAGCAGGAGAGAGCAGGTGGCAAACCCCTTCAGAGGGGATGCCTCCAAAAATTTGTTCTCTTGGCTAGAGATATTCTTGCATCTCAAACAGGCAGTGTGAGGCCCTCTGGGAATGAATTTTATCTATAGATGTCTTCAAACCATCAGGGACAGGTTGTGTCTTGCATGTTCGACAGGGGGTGGTGTCAAACAGGTTGGCTTTAGGAGAAGATCCAGGGAGGGAAGGAGGCCCTGCCCCAGCCCCCCTTCCTCTTCAAGTTTCTCCATGGAAGCATGGATCTAGGGAGGGAATGAGCTTAGGATACCCCACACCACCCTCTGGCAAAAACCACAAATTAAAGGAGTAGCGGGAGTTTACAACAGTTTTAGCATGCAATAGCAACTAACACCTTGGATAAACATGAAAAGCCTTTGCTAAAAAAAGTCACAAACAATCCTGACTGAATTTATACTCTCACATGATTAGTGTTGTTGAGATTTAAGAAATGGGAGTTTACTGTGCTAGGTGCTGTACAGGCCTACGGACATGTGGAACTTGAAGGCATTATGCTGTGATTTGGTCAGGCAAAAGGTTATTAAAATCTTTTATACTGATTATATAGCTACATTTCTGTACAAAATAAATACAGTGAGGTGTCCCCCTTCACTGTGTTAACTATCTGTATGCCACAGAGTGAATTCAAAACGCCCCTTTGCTCTCCGTGGCTGCAGCCATGTACATGATTAATGGGTGACTGTCACACACCGTGGCCAGCGGGGAGCAGGAGGTTCACGGGCACATCTGGCAGCAGCGTCACCCCAAGCTCATCCAGCCCTGGGGAGCTCCCCCAGCCCATGTGAGCAGGGCGAGTCCCAGCTCAGCACCAGCTCACCACACAGCCGGTACCGTTCTGCCTCAGCTGGCACCTGCAAGGGCAGCAAACCCCAAACCCAGCACTGCCTCACCCGAGTGGCCAGAAGGTACTTTTCTTATCTGTGGCTTCATTTGGGTATAGATATTTCGAATTAGTTTCATTATCATTCCCTCCCTGAGAAAATGTTGGCTTCAAAAGAGAGATCCCTCTGCAATAGCAAATGACTCCAAGTGCTAATGCTGGCTCCAGCTGCCAGGAGCATGGCAAGGACAGAAGGACGGCGTGACCGGTTCCTTCCTCCAGCCTTGCTCACTCTTTGCTACTGATAAGAAAGTGAGTGTGAGGTCTGGGTCACCTGTTCTCAGCTGCAATAACTGCGCCAAGTATGGAGGAATCAGTGTCACCAGTGAGGAAGAAGACAATATCTAGACAACTCTGCAAGGCACAGGAAACCTAATTCTATGCAGGCTCCTTGCAACTGTCTTACTTATAATTGATATTTTATTGTTTACTTTGCAGGCTTGCGTTTATCAATGACACTTTGCTGCACGAAACAGCTGGAAGGCTTCTACCGCCTTTTCCAAATCCTGGGGCGAACTGTGATGATAAATGAGCCCTGAAAAGGCATGATTTATAGCTCCGTTGCCTCAAGGTGCACTGCAGATCTTTTTGTACAAATTAAATCCTGCTTAAGACTCCTTAATTTTTTCAGGGTGACCTCTCTTCTTCCCTGTCACAATTCTCATTACAAATCACTGAAACTCTACCTTCCTTTTAAAAATGTTATTTTAACGAAGGGTCTCATATTTCCATTTATTTTCCCTTCCAAGTTGCATTGGGCCTCAACCACTGTCAGCTCAAAGTGGACAGTCAATGTCTGGTCAAGGAAAACTCTGCTTGTAAAGAGGAGAAGGGCAGTGCCCTCGTGGCAAGTGCACCCCCAGAGACACTGATCTATGTGGTGATGGGCTGTGTCTCACTGCTCCCTTTTTTGCAGAAGTTGCCAGTTAAAACCACAGCTGGACACACATTGATTCTGACTTTCTGACTTGCCAGAATGCAGTATCTTTGATAGCTGTGGTAAGGGGAGCTAACAACGATACTGCAGAGATCTCCTGCGCAGCCAGTGCTTTAACTGCTCTCAGCAGCCACTGAACAGCTGGAGCTTTAAATCCAGCCAGGGCCAGCAGCTGGGCCTGGAGTCTGCCTTAATGCTGGCATCCATTTCCCAGGGACTTTGGGAAGACGACTGAATGACAAAAGCCTCAGGTTTCCCATCTAAGTGGTTACCCTCTTCTCTTGGTTAACTCATGTTTCTAAGCTGCCCTGGAATTTCCATGTGGGAGCTGCCACATAGTACAAAGTATTTATACTGCTGCAGTGGAATAAAGATTTATTAGCAAAGGCCAACAGATCTCTGCAGCAATACAAAGCTTCCCAAGTCAGCATTGTAGCACCACACCTGGGCTGAGAAGTCCTTCAGACTCTCACAAGTGGGAGCTCTCCTGGTGATGGGAACAGCAGTTTTCAGTGAGAAGAACAGAGTCTCTTCTGCTTTCAGGACCAGGGGCTCTGTGCTAACCCCAGCCATAGCACAGATGTTCACAAAGTCAATGAGTGGCCCGAGTTACATTAAGTTTTAAGAAGATGCATTGCATAAAAACACCGTGAACAATCCCAGCACAGTCATTTTGTTGTCATAAATAACTATCTGTCATCTGGATGGTGTTCCACAGACTGTTCCATGCCCTGAGTGGTACTTGGTTAGCTGCAGTATGCAGGTGGTATAAAGTATGTACCACCCAACAAGGACCTGTCACATGTCCTGAAATCCTACACTACTCCTCTAGACCAAAATGTGCACTTTGCCCACACCCAGCTATTTCTACCACCACCCTTCACAGAGGGTCTCTTCCCCAGGTTGATCTGAGCCCCAGAGCAGCCTCAGCCTAAATGGCCTTTGGGTCTGGGATTGCCCATTACGAGTGTGTAGGAAATCTTATGACTGTTAGGAAGTGTTAAATCTCTCACAAGTGGAAGATGTGGGGCCACACAACAGGGACGCTGTTGAACCCCTGTAGGACGTTTCAGAACAAAAGGTGGAAAGAGAGATGAAAGAGAAAAAAGGCTTTTGAGGCTGCCAGTTCCCCAGTCTCTGTGTGAGGCTGAAGATGACAAACAAGGCTTTGGCTGATGCCATTTGTACAAGTTCTGTGCATTTAACACAAAGCTGGCAGAAGGTGCCTCTGCAACTCAGGACCTCTGGCCACTGTACATGGGAAAAAGAAGGCTACTGAGTAAAACAGCACAGTTAAATCAGTAGCCACCTTGTCAGCAGGACTTGTACACACAGCAAAATGAAGCTGAAGGATGCTGTAATGTTTGTTTTAAAGGAAGATTCATAAGACTTGGCTGTTGCAACCATAAAGGATGCTCAGTAATGTCAGGATTTGGGCTATGACAAAAAAGTGATGCTTTTAGACAAAAAAAAAATGCAAAATGCAGGAAATCTCAGTTAATGAGAACTAGACATTCCATAGTGAGATACAGAACTGGGAGACTTCTAACCAGAACAAGCACATACAGCTCACATCATGGGAACTACAGACTTTAGGAGGAACTCACCGGAGTTCTCATACATTTGAGGTACACATATAATACTCTGAAAACAGACTCTGAGGTAGAGGAACAAATTGTTGAAGAGTCACTGAGCTTGATGTCCTTATAAAGTTGTCCTAGCACCATATGCTTTGTTTTTTCATATAAGATGTATTTGGTTTCTTTCCCATAAGCACAAGTTATTACTGATGAGTAGTGGAAGTAAAGGACCTATTCCAAATTTAAATCCAAAGCAATCCCATTAGCAGATGTTTAGTAGGACACTAGTGAATTATGGGCAGCAGTAGTGCATAACTATGCTGTGGAGTGTTGTGGCACTCTTTCTGAAGATAAGGTGTTGAACTGCAATATACCACTCGTATTAGAATAATAACATTATCAGAAAAGATAGATGGGAAGCCCTTGGATGCAGTGGGCAAATTCTCATCTAATTTCCACTGGGTACCCATGATGCAAGTCATGATAAATGCTGCAGGCCTACATTTACCAAGGGAAGATTACCAAGGGCTGGCTCTGCACACACAGCTCAGAACAGTGAATCCTCTAAGAGGAGCAAAGGGCATCCTTCTTTACGTGGTACCATTCCCATGTCCTTCTCAGACTGCAAAGTAAAGAGACAAATAAATGATGAAGCCTTTCAGTGGATAATAGGTGAAATAAATCATACAGTGTTCTAAGCCATAAATACACAATCAGGGAATTTTGAATATTTAGCATTTTTGCCAGCAGTCCACGACACGTTCTTATGATAGCATAAAATCTTCAACAGAAAGAGAGGAATGGGGCATTTATGACAACAATATCTGATTGAAATTACTTACTTAGTTACCTAATTATTTGCTTTATAAATTATACCATGGGCCTTGCCTAAGGTTTAAACCAATCTTTAATGACTTGGAATTAGGGTGGCTTTTCTTCTGGCACATTGCTACCAGTACCACGATGTCTGGGTCTACAATGACACGCAGCTTCAGCCACTTTAGGATCCAGGAAGAATGTGCCGTGTCTAACGAGTTCCTGTTCTTTGGAGGGTGCTGAACCCCAGTGTGATCCTCGCCCTTCCCATTATTGTTTTTTTTTCTTTATGCTTTGTGTTGTACAGCACTTGGACCATCAGCCCCGTCTGACTGCACAGTGTGAGCACAGTGCTGAGCTGCTCTGCATGGCTGCCCGTGCGTGTGGCCGGCAGTGCCAGGGCCAGCAGTGCCAGGGCCAGCAGCCTGGGGAGAAGGGCTGCCACCATCCTGCCCTGAGGGGCCACGCAGGACACACCAGGGCCCGTTCCTGGTGGGCCATGGTCTGGTTTACAAGGAAATGCATGGAGTGTGGAGGATGTTCCAGGGAAACTGCAGCACCCCCTGCACTGAACAGGCCCAGCAAGGCTGCAGGTGTGAGTATGTTCTGAGCAGCCACAGCTCCACCCTGGCTGAACAAACCCATCCCATGTGTCAAGAGCCAAACCTAACACAAGTCCAAGCTAGTTTACATTCTGACACAAATTTCCAAAACTCTACAGAATGTGACATAGTCCTTTTTCAATTTAATTCTGCTGTTGAGAGAATGCAGTGTGTGTATGGAAAGTGTGGGGCTGCTCTCAAAAGCCAGCCCTTACAACAACCTGGACTTCATGCCCTCTGTCCTCCTCCACCCATCACAGAAACTCGTGCCATTGCCTGCAGGCTCACAGTGCCAACAGGGTTAAAATCTGGTGCACTGTGGTAAACATTTGGCAACCAGCAGTGACTGCAGGGTAAGTTGTGTCTGCCTTGCTCATCATGAGCTTAGCTCTGCCCTCCTGGAATAATGCACTGACATGAAACCTTTCCTGGGATTAATCCTGAGCATGCACCTCGGGAAAGCAAGATTCAGAACACAAAGCAGGGAGAGCTCCAAGGTCTCCTTTTGTCTTAGGGTATTTTTGCAAAAAAAAGAACTGTCAGAATGAATTTCTTGGGTAGCTACATGCACATCACACGGACTTTCACTCGAGCCCAGTGCAATTTGGCATTAGTTAAATGTACCATTAAAGTAAAGCCTTAGCTAAAAGGCTCCTCAGTAACTCTCCACCCTTGAAAAGCATTTACCAAACCCATATTATGTTCTTGATTGCCTTCACTGTATTTTCTGTGCTGTTTTTTCCTTCAGCTGATTGGAATTCTGAGATATAACAAAACCCTCTTTGGAGTGTGACCTTGAGAGTTGAGCTGTTGTATGCTATAAATAATGGAAAATTAGCTATATAGGCTAAAACAGTGAGGGAAATATTTTATATGATTTTCAAGGGCTGTAAGACCAAGCAGAGCTGATGTCTATCAGACTGTTATATAAATAGTCTTGTAATGAGGAAGAGCATATAAGATCCAAGATAGATTTCTGCTTTTTAATGAGATGGGAGAATATATTACTTCAGAATTTAAAGGCTATTTTTCTTTTTGAAATTCAGATCTGGCTTTATGAATATTTTATTTAAAAAAATCCAGATGATGGCAATAAGTTTTCTAATGCTAAGACATTTCTCTTTAACATGTAAGTATATTGTTGACAAACCTAATTTTTCCAGAAAAATCACTTTAAAGTTACTAATATACATTTTAAAACTAAATTCAATCTCAGCCCATACACTATTTTTTCCAGTACTGAAGCTTTCTGCCATTAGGAGGAGTTACAGTAGAAATTACTGATAGCTCAGAAAGAATAATTGCTCCTACAGTCCCTGCTGGAAACTTGTCACAAGGATAACCTTGCACCAGAAATGTATTTTTTGAATAAGCTTGCATCTCACTTGACACTGGAGTTTCTGCAAAGAGGAAACACTGCCTCATTTAACAAGTACCCTCAAATCTGTTCCATGACTGAGATAATATTTTATTGCGTTATCAAGTAAGTTTTGCACTGTAAACTTATTAAAGCAGTAAGTTTTATTGCTTTATTGGAAATTCATTTCAAAAGGATTTCTCTGGTTAGAGCCAGATCAATAGCTGCATTTTGCAGAATATGAAGATTTTCTTTTCATTTGGAAATAAGAGAAATTGTCTTAAGATTAATTTCAGCTGCAGTGGAAGGAGGATGTTGGAACAAGCAGACACAGGATTCAGCATCAGCCACTGTTTTGCCAAATTTAAGAAGAAGGAACATATTTCCCCCCTCCACTGATACATTGTAGGCAGATCAGTAAAAATTTTCTCAACTGAGAGATGCACAGTTCAAAAGTGATTGAGGACAGGCTCATGTACAGGGACACACACATAATCAGCCATTTCTCAGGATGTTCTTCCCCAGGAAGCCAGTCTCAAATTCCTATGGTTTTTCTAAAAGCTGGAACATCTTTTCAAAGCAAGTTCGAAGTTCCATTTTTCATTTCAATATGCTGTTTCAGTAAGTGCCCACACAAAGTGAACATGATGTTTTGTTTCAGGTCAAATATTTCATAATGAGTAATTTGCTTGGTCCCCTTTAGAAATGTCAATGTCATAAGGAAAAAAGAATAATGAAAATTAATCTGAAAATAATTAGCCCTTACCCCAAACAAATAAGAAAAAACCCCAGGTATTCTAATTGCTAAACTGCTATTTTCCAACTCTGGTTCTGGCCAGAGGCATCCCGAAATCAAAACTCACACTCTATCCCCTGTTCATCCACTGATTCACTATTTGAACTTGGAAAATTGCTTTTTTGTAAACTTCTCTTTCCTCATCTAAGAAAGAGAAATGATGTGATAAATCCTTGTGCAAAGCCACGTAAGTGCTATTGGGGAGTCTTACTATATGACAAGAAGGCTTTTTTTATTATTATTATTCTCTTATAGTCTTTTCTGCTTTTTCAGCCATTCACTACAACACATCACAATCTAGGCCATTTTTCCACATTCTGGAGAAGCTTTCTCCAAAACCACAGAGATTGAAAACTCCTTCAGAAATCTTGGATTTATATGATATACCAACCCTGCTGTTTAACACACGAGCATCATCAATAGTGCAGAAGGGAAGATGAAAAGACCCTATAATTTTAGGCTTTCGACATCACTAACCAGACAAATTCAAGGTACAAATTCCATTCTGCATCCCTGAAAATCTTCACAGAGGAAATTCACACATTGCTTCAGGTGAGCAGGTATCCCTGTCCCCCGTGGGAACCAAGGCCTGCTCCTTTCTGCAGATGTGACACAGTGATGTGTGCTCTCCTTCTCATGGGGGTTTTACTACCCCTCGGTGAAAGCAGCTTCGTACCCGATCCCATCCACACCTGCACGGCTGACCTGCTCCAGAGGGCAGCTCCAAAGCCTTTCTGTCTGACCTCAGCTGGCTCTTCTTGCCACGGCAGCCTGGCCTTAAGTCAACTCACTAACGTCTCTCATCGTGAAAAAGTACTCAACAACGTCAGTTCCAAGTCTGCTGTTCTTTCATTTCCACTTGTGCTCCTGGTACTATCATCTGGTAGACATTATCTACGACAAATTAAGAATTTATATACTTCAGGAAAACCTTGACTGGAAGCTCATTGGGGGAGGCTGAATGGGGGCTTTTTCATTAAACTTTTTCATTTCGCCGAAAGATTGAAAAATGTATGAAACAGCTTCTCTGGGGAAGGAGAAATTTCTAACTCCTTAATAAGCACTATTTATCAAAGACATACAATGTGAACTGCCTGCCAGCTGTAGAGTACATGGTCTGGAAATTCTTGTGTAAGAGCTGCCCGAAGGCTTGAATCTGCCTTTATCTGTGTGTTATGTCTGCCATAGTCACCTCTTCCCTACAACTGCCAGATCCCAGGGAAGCTCCTCATGCACACACACACACAAATACACGGACACAGACACACACACACATGCTGCCAAGGCCACCTTCTTCCAGTGGCATCCTTCTTGCCCTGCACAGACCAGACAAGTCTCCCCCCCTGACATGAGACACAGCCCCACGGTGAGCTTGTGGAGGCCAGGCCAGGCCAGGTTGAGCCCTGTGCTGCCAGCCAGCAACCACATGGCAACAGGGAAACCAAGGGCAGAGAACAGAAAAGCACCACGTGGGAGATGACCGTGACTAAAAATCACAAATATAAGCACACTGGATTAAGCCAATGCCGGTTTTAAACCTAATTTTCATTTAAATTTTAATTCCTACTGCCTTTATAAATCTTTTTATATCTTTACAGCACACATATTCATGGAGCTGACTTATAGTAGAGGAATGTAACTTTTCAATATCTAGCCATGGTAAATATTTGTATAGCTCACATATAATTAAATTGATCCATAAAAGCTTCGTTATATTTCGAGAGTCAAGGTCTCAGCGTAATGGAAAGTTCCTTCCAGCACTATTACTTTTCTAATCAGATTACTTATCTAATCCTCCTCATTTATCCAGAGCATCAGAATTGATCTGCAACGTACAGGAGCTCTTAGTCATTTCTGCGTTTTTTGGGGGGAGTATTTCTGCCTCGTCTTCCCCAATTCTTTATTTACTGCACACATAGAAAGAGCACTGGCTCTGCACAAATTTCTAATACCCACTGAGAGGGACTATGAGGCAGAATCACTCTTAAACATCGGTGTCTTTCTTGGCATTAAACTTGGAAAATGGAACAATTATTTCTGCATTAGCAAGTCACACTGACAAATTCCCTCTGCACCCTCTTCCTGTCATGCCAAAATGAATCATCAGCATCTTATTAAGGTGCCCAGGCTATTCCATAACAGTAATAAAGTGTAAATGTATCCCAATTATTCATTTAATGACTTCATGAATATTCAGGATTAAGAAGCAGTAGCTGAGCTCACTACAGTAGGTTATTAAGGACACAGGCTGCATATCCCTTATTATTTCTGAGATGACTTAAAGTTTATTCAGATCTGTCCAGTGATCATAAAAGATAATTCACTGGGACAACACCTATTCTGTGACAGGTACAAATCCACACAGTTTTAGTCCTCTCATTTACATATTTCTTGTGAGAGGATCTAATCCAATAATAAGAACAGATTTCAGGGAAAATCCAACTTCTCGCTCTAAGAAACAGATCCTGGACCAGAATGACATGAAATGGGATGTTTACAGTATTCTTCACCTGGATGTCCAAAGTAGCAGGTCCCAAATGCTTTCTTACACCTGCTCCAATGGGATGGTGCAGGGTTAAGTTTTGAAGAATGAGTTGGCACAAAAATGCTGGGCGATGTTACCACAGGAAACTGCTGCTATGAAACAGATGCTCTTTTTTAAGAACGATTGCCAATGCAAGTGTGAACAGAGACTGCACACTTTTGTATGTGCCTGCATGGTTCTCCCTCCACCGCACTACGTGGTGCTGCGCTTTGCCCTGTGCCCGGCTGTCCTTGAGAGAGAAATCTACTCCACATCTCCACCAGAACCTTTGGAAACCGATCCGGCCAGAGATCCCCAGCAGTGTCAGGAGAGACACCCCTCCTTCACACAAGGCTCGCAGCAGAGGGCTGTGCAGCCTTGATAAGCTTATAGTCAGAAGGACACATTTTTGTTCAAAGAGCTGGCTAGTGCCCAGAGTAAATCTCAGGTGGGCGAGTGAGCAGCTAATCTCCTGACAGAAAATGTAATTGCCAGGCAGGGAGGAGAAAGAGAGAACAAATTTGGACACAGTAAATTTTGACCCACTGTCTTCGCTAAAGGGTCTACTATTATTATGGAAACCTGAACCCAACCCCAAAACTGCACAGAAAGAAATGGGAGCAGAGAGGACACCTCCTAGTGTGCTTAAAGGATAAGGATCAACTCCTGATGCATCTGAACAAGGGGGAAACAGAGTCGAGGATTCACTCATAGCACCTGCATTGTTTAAAATACTAAGGGATCAGCTTTTTTGCTCAGCCTGAGGCTTATTTTCATCAAAACAACAAATTTGTGAACACCTGAACTGAAGGTAGCCTTAGGAGGGAAAGGAGCCAGTTTCTGCAAATTTTGCCAGAGAGACTGTTTGAACCCAAGAATTAAACCTGAAGGCTTCAAGAGCAAGAGTGCCTGTGCACTGGCCAGTCCCTGGAGAGGTGAAAAGCCTGGGATCTCACGGGTGTATCAAAGCTCAGCTGTTTGCCACCAAGCCAGCCACAGTTCACAGAGAATGCAAAGATGAAAAAACATTTGTAAGCTGATTTATGGTTATTTATTAGTTTGACTTTGTCAGTCCAACAGAAACACAAAAAGCAATGCCTTCCAAACACATAAGTTGTCATCCTGTGAAATTGATGCTGGTTTTGGAAGGGTTGTCCTTGGTTTTCTATCTTCTGGTTAACTGGAGAAAATGTTGCTTTCACTAGGCATGCTCCCATGAGGATGGTTGAGAGTCTTTGAAAGCAAGGAGCATCAGGCTCTGGATGCATAGTTTGACTGCATTAGCTTTTATGAAATAATCTTGTAACTTGAGACGTGCCAAGGAACACTTCAAAGAAAATATTTATTTTTAACTCAATTAAATCAGCGAAAAAGACTTTCTCTCCCTACCCCAGCCACATATTCAAAGCACATAAATTTCAATTTCTACTTCGCTTCTCTTCATGAGAAGTGATTTGCTTTGCTTTAGGCCTCTATGTTGTAGATTGACCCTAACGAAAGAGCCCTCCTATGCTTTTGTGGCAATTTAACTCCAGCTCCAACTTAACTATGTTCCCATCACTTCCTTGAGCAGATCTTTACGAGGCTCTTTTGTTGAGGAGGGCAATTATTAACTATACTGTGGGAATCATCACGACATCACCAGTGCAAATGGGGTCAAAAGGAGAAAGGTTCACAAAGGGGCTCAAGAAGCCATGCAAGGCAGCCTCAGCAGCAGCTCCTCAGCATGAAGTGGTCTGGGACACCCCTGAGCACAAAGAATCCCTGAGCAGCTGAGCTAGGAAGCCCTGCCATGGGAAGGATCACACCATTTTCCACTGCTTCTTATACTCTTTCCCTAACCTAATGCTAGCGTCCATTTTCAGTCCTGGAACACCAATCTGATGCCACATGGTTGTTCTTAGGATTTAAACTAAACTTCAGGGCCACATCTTTGAAACATGCTTTGTATCCACAAATGGAGTTATGTTTCCTAGAATTTATGTTGCACAGAGATCAATGACAGCTTTGGGATGTAAGGAAGCAGGAAAATCTGCTCTAGGCATTTAGGTGCTTAAGTGCCATTGTCTTGTTATGCAAATCTGGCTCTTAAGAGTGAATCATCCTACCTAAATTTAGCCATGTAAAAGCAAGCACTTAGTCTAAGTAGTTCTTTAGGTTTATGATATTGTCAGAGAAAGATGATTCAAGAACCTGATGGCTTTTCCTGTTGGAGGTATTAGAGTTCCAGTGGAAAACACATTTTCATGTTAATTCCTTCATATAAGTGCATGAATAAATGTATGTGTGCATATATATTTTTATAGGTGTTAAGTACAAAATCTATGTTTTACCCTCCAATTTTAATTAGGGATGTGCAAAAAAGCAGGATTAAATCTGAGAAAGTCAACTACTTGCTTGGATGGCACAATACACTCACATTCAAGAGGCTGCTCATTTCTAACCATCCCATCTGTGATATCTTTCTCTTCTTAAATGATTATGAAGACTGAAAGATTCTGTTCTCTGAGGATGTGCTCTAGTTTTTCCAGAGTTGGGATGTTTGTCATGAGCAAGCTTAAAAGTCAAAGGGTTTAGGTTTTACTGAAAATACTTTACGCTCCTATAAGCTTTCCCTGTAATTTATGTGCAAGTGGCTCCAAACACACAGCTGAGGATGTCGTCTGGGAATAGACTGAAACGTTATTTCTGGGATATTACATCAACGACTTTGAGTCTTAACCTACGGGAAAAGGGATGAAGAAAGAGCATGATAAAAGCTATCACCATGATCAGTTTTGAGGCTCTACTCCTACCAGAGATATTTCTTCTCTTTCTTTGTCATTGTGCTCAAGTCGTGTTTACTCCCCGATATATTTGTGCGCAATGCCACGCAACATGTAAGAAACATAATTCAAGTGAAACATTTCCTAATTATTGTTCCATCTCAGTAATAAATATGTATGGCTGGCTTCTGTGCACAAACACACGCCCTGGGAACAGGCTGGGATGCAGAAATCAGATGTATTTGTCACTGAGCTGTGCAACAAGGCGAAGGGAGTGCCAGCATCACAACCCTGCGTGGTGCAGATCCACCGCACTGCAACCGCTGACCCAGCCTCTGCCAAGGACAAGAGAAGGTCTCAAGTGTGAACCTCACTGAGCGACAAAGTGCTCTGGAATTAACAACTTCTCCGTGAAAAGAAACCTAGTGCACACTAGTTAGCCAACAAAACCTAAAAGTACTCATGTATTTCATGTGAATTTAATGGGAAATGTGTCCATAGTCACTTTGCTGGTTTGAAGAAGTTTCTGGAACTACAATTCAGAGAAGCATTTAATCTTAGAGCCTCTTTGTCACAAAATAAGGCCTAACTACTCCTTGGATTTTCCATTTTCCTCAGATTTTTTGCTTCTTATAGCCATTCTGACACTCCTTGGCTGACACCTCTGCTGCTGCTGGTTTGATCCTGACAGAACTGCAGGGATTTACCAGCCACTCTCACTGAGACTTGCTGCTGAAAGAATATGGTGCTTCAAAGCAGTACTTTTTAATCATTTTTGCCATCTTTGGTATGTTGGCTCCAGGAACCAGGGTAACCACTCCTTAAAAAGACCCACCCAGGGCAGTTATGAAATACTGTAAATGAAAGGAGATCTTTACCCCCACTAACATCCTGCAGTGCCATATAACCCTGTCCAGAACTCACCCAGAAGCTTCCAAGTTCCTTGCATCAAAAGCCCCTACCAAACCTCAACATCTCCCACTGGCCACTGCAGACAAATATCACCGAATTTAAAACTGGCAATGCTGTAAATGTGATGTGCTTCTCCATATCAGCTTTAGGGCACATACTGTGGCCACATGGGTAGCAAGTTTTGGAAGCCAGGTCATAGAAAACTAAAGAGAATCTAATTATTAAAGAGGGCTAGGAGGACTGTGCTGCACATGGAACTGAACACTCAGCTCTATCTGAGACTCACTGCACCCAGGCAGGAGTTCCTTCAGGTATTACAGCAAGTTTCAAAAAAATCCATCATCACAAACAGTTCTAATTATTTCCAGCCAAATGCCTGTAACCTTGGCAAAAAACAATTATTGAGCAGGCTATTGATCTAGTCAGTAAATAAATACACTTATGTCATCAGTAAGCAAGAACCCTCCTGGGTATAAAACCAAAATCTTAAGGACTACTAGTTATCTGACATATGATTTTAATTAGGATTTATTGATTAAGGGTTTTTAAAAACAAATGGACTTTCTTGATAAAAGGCCTAGCACAGGATTTTCTGCAAAGTTAAATAATGTCTGGCTTGCTACGTAGCAACCTGTGACCCACATCCTAATTACTTTACTATGGAAGTTTGGTTTTTATTTCAACAGAAGAATGCAGGCAACATTTATTCTAAATACCATGAAAATTTAATGTGGAGGGAGAAGGCCTCAGCTAATGGAACCACACAGGGAGGTGTTCTCAATGCCTGGTCCTTGCCTGCTAACCAGGGGTATTGCAGTCAAATTAAAAAGAATGAAAGAAAAGAGAAAAAAAGCACAAGAACTTCTTAAATGCTAGTTCTTCTAACAAGCTGGACATGAGATCAACTATAACATCCCCTTGGAGCCTATTATAGTTCAGTGCCTGCTTAAGCACTCTCTAGAAAGTCCCACAGTTACCAAGAGGTGAAGGTCAGAAGTTGTTTATGTCTCTGGGCTGAAGTCAGTCTGCCATTGATTCTCCATGCTCAGGGTCAACCTGAGCCACTGAGCAGACTCAGCTTAGCCTTAGTGCTACCGTGGATGACAAAAACCACCTCTGGGTACTGTAGATAGCAATGAGAACTGCCTATGGAAGAGAAGCTCCATCAGAAGAAGCTCCCCACCATTTCCATTATTTTCCATATAATTTTTGTTCAAATCAAAGTCCAACTCAAAGCGAACTATGTGCAGCTGTACTCCTCCTGCTGCAACTGTAACCAACACGTTTATGCAGCCAAGAACATGGCCCTACTTCACCAACAGCTTAGGCAATTTTCCACACCTCAGGTGAAAGCCACAGCACCCATCCCCTGCTCCCCCTTCCTGATCAGCATAAAACATGATATACATATGGATCTCCCAGTCTAAGAAACAGATTGTTAATTTGTTAGTTCCTCTGAGGAGGAGATATTTGCTTTAAAAATAACCATTTGTGTCATAATCTTTTATCCACCCAAGTCAGGAAGAATCAGCATTTCCTGAGATGCCTGTGGGGAGCCTCATGACTCTGCCTTGCAGGTAAAACTAATCCCGTTTCTTTGTGTCACACAAAAAGCATATGACCACCCAAATCTCTGTGCAGCTCTATTAGAACCATTTAGTCCAGAAAATGTCATTGACATTTGATTTTTTTTGAAGTATTTAAGGAAAGGGAAAAAAAGAACAAAACTCCAAACCCCTCCAGAGGTCTCCTGATGCTTGAGTGACATAAATACTCACTAGACCATAGGAGACTCTAGTCTAGTTTGTTTAAATTCAATTATGTCATTGTCTGCAGCAGAATGACAGGGGACTAATAAACAGCATGGCATACCTGTGTGAGGGAGAAAAGGAGCTGGCTGGCCCACTGGCAGTACTCTGCAGCATGAAATGGGGCTGTATGAGATTTTGTACTTGGCTGATTACTTTGCCTTTACCAAGTGCAACCCCATGTCTAAATGTCACCAGGAGAGAGTGAAAACTTAAATGCTGTCATTTTAATTTCCTTCCCACTGGGTAATTATAAGTGAGACTGTAGGCTGGTTTATTGTCTTTTTCTCAGTTCAGCTACAACTGTGTAAACATTCACGACAGTCTCTCACATGGGTAGCTCTGTCTCTCCGCACTGGGGAGCAGAAACGTGGAGCAGCATCGGAGCAGGGGCAGTGACCCCACTACAGCTCCAGAGGGTATAAGCCAGCTGGTTGAAAGCAGGAATGCCCCTTCAGTGTGAAGTCAAAACTACTTTAACAGCAGAAAAATTATTTTCTTTCAGAACAAACCAGAAGCTCTGATCTCTTGCCACAGCAGAGAAAACGCGATAAATTTCACTTACAAACCAATTCTTTCTTTTTTCAATTCTGACAATGAAAGCATAGCTCAAGACTTATCTGAGACTTCCTTTCTGGATATCAAAATCTGAGACACGTCCAGTAAAAGAGCAGCTCCAATGCTTGATGGAGGTTAGTCAAGCCAAGGCTGGACTTGGGATTTCAGAGGTTTGGCCTCTGCCCGGCTGCTTCCCAGTGCAGGACCCTCCCCAGCAAACAACCCCAGCACAGCAGTGGGCAACTCCCAGTCCCGCCCAGAGCCTGCTGGCCTTTGGCTGCACTTCCAGGAGACCACTGGCAGCTGCACGGTTTAAAAACTACAATAACCCTGCTCATGTCAATAATATCTCCTTAATTGCTAGAAAGCGGTGTTTGGTTGCCTGGATGCTTTTCCCTTGAACAGATTTGCCCTTTTAAACAATTTATATCCGTTTGTTTCAGAGAGAATACAAACAGCAAATTATAATGCCGGGTAATGTTTGCTAATTGCCCACACCAATGAAATACACCTTTGAATGGTGTTGGCTTCCAAACCAGTACATAAAACTGGATCAAAACACAATGGTTGTTCTCTTCATTCCCCAGGGCTGGCTGCTGTGCAGATGCTGAAAGATTATAAACACAGTCCTGAACTACAAATGGGAATGGGATTATGAAGGAGTTGCCTCAATCCCAGCCCTAACAGATTTACACAAATAGATTTTCAACCTCATTGCAAACCATAGCAGCTGCCACCACCTTCCTCAAATCAATCCTGTAGGAAATGATGGGGCAGAATTATTTCAGCAGAATCTCCTGGAACCAGTGCTGATGATATGAGCAGAGACCCAGAGTCCATTCTCCTATTTGGCTTCTGTTTATCACAGAAAATCACAAATACTTTAGAGTATTTTGCAAGGAAAAACCTAAATGGCATGTGATATTCCAATTAAAAATCACTAAGCAGTGGGATTTCGGGTTCAAGAAATGGAGAGAAGACAGGCAAAAAAGAGTCATCCGAGGAACATGAGACATGACAAAACAAGAGAGTGGCCTTGGCAGGCTGGGGCAACAACCCCGTCAAGGCCAGCAGAGCAATCCTGAGATGTTCCTGCTGTGATTCTGCTGCTGGGAGAGGAAGATAAAACCTTGCTGCTGGCTTAAAGTGGCTGTGAGACTCCTGTCCTGGTGTGCATCCACTGAGTGAAGAAGGGGAAACTCCTGTTCCCCCTACAATCAACCACCTACATCATCATCTAGCCCAAAATGAACCAGAATGTGAGAGGTGGCCATAACGCATTACATTAAAAGCAGAGAACAGGCAAAGAAAGAACAACGATTTTTTTACTTGATTCTGAAATAAGAACAGAATAGTTCTTTGATTATTACTAGAGCTAGGATTTCTATTCGAATGATTTCCCACAGCTCTGTTATGGGCAAGAGACAGGAGAGAGAAGAAGAAAAAAGATAATAATAATAATAAAAAAACCCAGCACAGGCTGTTCTAGTCATCTCAAAGCACAAAGTAATCAGATGGCCATCTTTCTGAACAGGTGTGATCAGTGAGAGGAAATCAAATGTCTTTACTTTTTCTTTTTAAATTGTAGGACTTATAATTGTATCCTTTGTTGTATACAGGTGCTCCGTCCCCCCTGCTTTAAATCACATATTTATGCTTCTTTCCAAATAGCTAAGAGACCCAGCCTTAAAATAAAAATCTGGATAGTCACAGTGATTAATACACCAGGTTCCACAGGCTTTGGCACAGAACATTTGCATTACAAAACGCTATAAAAAATAAATATTTAGTTTTCTCTGAAGTACCAGAGCATCGTTATTACAAACCTTTTTTCAGCAGTCTTTCTCTAAGTTACACATCACCTTTATCACTTTCTCCCCTTGTTAATCTCTGGGTTGTACTAGAGGCTGGGAGCTCAGTCACAGAGATTTCAGTATGAGTGAAAGAGCAGGAAGATACCCATGTAACACCAAGGGGAAGTCTGATGGTGAATGTAAATAATGAGCTTTCTTCTCTTTCAGACTGCAGTAAAGAGAATATTACAGAATTTCTGTTCCCACTTTGAACGGGTAAATGTGAGGGGTATGGACTCACATCCATCCCTGCACAGGGGAGAGCACACAGCCTGTGCCCATGTGAGCCCAAGCTTTGGGATACGGATGACATTCAAATCACACAGAAGCCACAAACAGCCCTATGTGAGTTGCAATTTTGTTGAACCTTTGCTTTTTAGATTTTCAAGAACGTTCCCAATAACATATTATAATTAGGCAATGTGGCTGACAGCAGTCCTTGCACTGCCTTCTGAGGGAAACAGGCTGGGTAGGGGGCACGATGCCAGACTGGGGATGTGGTCTGGGACTTCCCAGGGGATTAATCCAGTGGCTGCAGCCCTTTGCCTGAACCATAGATAAACATCCCCAGCTCTCTGAATGACAGGATTTTACAGCACACGTGGAACCTGGGTGGATAAATGATGCCTGAGGAGAGAGATGTTCCTGCAGACGTACCCACACAAATGAGGAGTCACACAAAGCCTTGCTCTCTATGGCCCCAGTGCTCCCAAGCAGGGCTGATGGAGATTGCACAAGACCTGCAGAAATATTTAGTCTCAGCCTTTTATTTTTCCTTTTTTTTTAAGTGCAAATTAAACACCAAACCACACTTTGATGCTGAGTGAACTTTCCATTTGTTTAATGATCTGAAAGTTTGTTCAATCTCCCCATTTGCTGCTTGTTAACTAAGAGCAGCACTACTATTTTCTTTTACAGCTGCCAGCCAAACTGGCCTTAATAACTACCTGCCGTGGGCCTGTCTCCCTCCCTCCCATCACAGGCTGTTCCTTATCAGGAACACACTTTCATCAAGTTGGCTAAAAATAATGAACACAGTTCGCAGCCTGTTTTCTACAAAGCAGACATGTTTTTTCAATATATGAAATTCCTGTCTGTCCGCTTTCACCTTCCTTCCTTTGTATATCCTTCCCATATTTCCTGCCAGCCTGTGGTGCCTGAAGAACACGTGTTGCACCACGGATGGGAAGGACATAGAGTCCAGTCTATTACTGAAATGACACAGCCTGGTCAGAATTGATTTTGCTGATGTGCCCATCTGCCAAATCCAGGCGCTCCAGCTGAGTGCTTAGACTGAGGTACCCCCACACTGACCCCCACACGTCCAGCCATAGTTTTCATCCATTTAGGATGAAAACTAATTAAATTCCACCATCACCAAACCCACGGTTAAGGTGTATTTTCATCACCTGACTACTTTCCGGTATTAACCTTAATATGAATGCGTTTCATTGCAAGAAAAGGTGAAAAAAGACTTGGAGTCTGAGCCCTGGTTTTCAACATTACCAACTTTTTTAGTGTTATCGGAGTGATTTAAAGAAACCTAAGGATGAATGGATGGACAGCCAGACCCACAAGGTCCCAGCTGTGCCAACATGTGGTATAAACACTGCACAAAAGATATATTTTAAGAGCTTTTGGGAGGTTTGTCATGTTCTAATCAAACTGCTTCTTTATTCCTTTAGAAAACTTCAGCTTCCCCCTAGCCTCAAATTACAAAATTGCTGTAGCAGCCTGCAGAGGCTTTTAAAACAAAATTGTACATTTGGATGGAGAAGGAGGAGATAAAGGAGGAAACTGTTTCCATGGGATAGCTTGGCCTTAAAAACTTACAGAATGTTTCGGTTAGGCTGGAACATGGTTCTTTTGTTATAAAAAGCAAGGATGAAATCCTAGTTTTGTCAAGGTCAGCTAGCAATTTGCCATTAGGATTCAGAGGGGCTTGGACTCCATCAGTCCCCAGATCTTTTCAGAAAAATCACTACACAAAGTTTGATCGCAAAAGGAAGAACAAAAGGACAGGTGGTTTGGGTGTCCAGCCCCACCCCAAGGCTTTAAGACATTCCCAAGCAGTGGGAAGAAGCTGCCCAGTGCCCACAGTCTCAACAGCAATAAGAGGACAGAGTTCAGAGCTCTGCTCCACTCAGATTCCCTTCACAGCCACCCTACACTGGCTGCTGGCTTGAAATGATGCCAGCAAATGACTTGGGCTTTCCCAAGTTGCTGGATTTGGTAAATCTGGCTGGAAGGTAAAGGCCTGCCTGACAACCCTGACACACCATTGGCTGTGCCTCCATCCCTATCCCTGCCCATCACTTTTCACTGAGGAGAACTTTCAGCACTGTTCACCAGCACTGTCACTGTAAGTCAACCACCTTTATTTTTTTGGCTCCCTCTCCCAGGGAAGTCTTCTGAATATTGCCTGATATTCTGCCAGGTGACCCAAAGGGGCCTCCTGGAAATCTCAGACATTACAGAATCACCAAATGGGTCAGATTGGAAGGGACCACAGTGGATGACCTGGTCCCACCTTCCTGCTCAAGCAGGGTGAACTATTTTAGCACCTTCTCCAAAGACCTGACTTCCAGCTGCTTGCAGCCATAGTCCTGTCACTGCATTTTAGCAACACAACTGCCACCACAGCTCACTGAACTCATGGCTGCGGGAATGGCAGCTCTGTGCTGGATTAAGCTTTAGAGGTAACCCTCTTGAATGTTAAAACCCATGAAGGACTTTGTCAAGTCCAGTCAGGATCCTGTTTAATTTCAGGCTATTACACTTGGACACATCCTGTTCTGAGCTCAGGACCTGGTGTCTTTCACAAAGGCACCACAATTCAGAGGTACAGCCTCCATCGAAGATGCAGAATCCACAGCATCCCTCAGCACACTGTCCCAGTCACTCTCTCGAAAAACCCATTTCTACTGGATTTTATCTGACTTTAGCTTCCACCCACTAGTTTTGCTCTGCTCTCCTTCTCAAGACCAGAGGTATCATCAGCTCATGGTTTTCTCCCTTGTTTCACCACGTGGTGTAATAAGTCTCTTCTCAGTGTTTCTCTGACAAGGCAGATGATCACTTCATTTAATCACATCACATTTCAGTCTCATGTACCAATGATCCTTTCCCTAATCCACTGCCACCTTTAGATGGTTATAACTACATCCACATAGGAAATGGTCCTGGGAAAATTACAATAGGGAAGATCAACCTCTCCCCTTCCCTGCTGATCCATGCTAGTCCAAAATTGGAAATAAAATGATTCCACATATGGCTCAAATGCAGACTTTCCTCTGAATTTTACTTGAATTTGTTAAGCATTCAGGTATTTTGTACTTGTTTTGTCTGGAAAAAAAATGGCAAGGTGTCTTTTCACCCAGATGAGCATTCACTTCATAGATTACTTGCGTTCAAAATGAGATTTAAAATAGCTCTCAGCTGCATAACCTATATAAAATTCTCCCATCTTATGCTCAAGGAAGGGAAATATCCTGCTAGAGCAGTTTTACAGTTTTATTCAAAGGACTCTGAAATACATTTTTCAGCTTTCCAGAAGTACTTTTTGCTGCTGCTGCTGCCACTAATGCTTTCCAAGGCTCAATGCAATTACTTGTTAATAAAAACATGGTTTAATATGCTGGCAGAAAAATTGATACCACTTCCATTCTCTGCCTTAAAACAAATGAAACGTAGGAAGGAATTGAGCTGTCTCATTTCTGAAATGGGAAGCAGATTTTTTTTAAAGTTCAGATCATTACCAAGTGTAATATTCATATAACAAGTTTAACTGACCTTGTGCTATTACTTCTCAGGAGCTAACTTTGTGGGAAATGTATTACTCACAAAACCTAAAAAAAAGGAATCATGTTTTAAAATCTTCTGCCCTGCTCACCAGTTGAAGTGAACAATATTTCTAGTTAGTCAACATGGAATCAGCTGTGTGGACACAGTAAGTTGTGCCTGCTGCACCAAGGCTGTGGAATCAGAAACCCTGGACCACAGGAGCTGACTCCAGCCCTTTGTGCTTAACCAGCTGCAGACCCTGAACAAACTGCACCGTCCCTACATGGATGCCGAGGGTGTGCTCCATCTTTGTGCACACCCACTTAGCTGTACTTCATGGGATCGAGCAGCCTGCAAATGAGCAAAAAGTCACTCTTCCCCTGTGGCTGTCGGGGGACAAACTGCCAGGGAAGCAGAGCTGATCACTCTTCTTTTCCCACCTTTTTAGTCCCCAGTGCATCAGGCCTAATGACCTTGAACAAAACCCAGCGCAGGCTGATCTGAAGCTGTTCAATGCAGCCATTCAACTGCACTTATCCTTTATGTCATTAAACCTAGAAAAAGCTGTTTACTTTGATGCAGCACCTGTCTTTTCCTTGGAATAGGGAGAACAGAGATCAGTTCCTGCTTCTGCTTCAGGGAAAAGCAGGACACATGTACCAGGAAGTTCCCCAGCCAGCTCATGATTTGCATCTTGCAGGGAGGAGAGGTGAGGCTCTCCTCAGCTCTGGTAGCACTGACACAGGGAAGGAAAGGGAATGACTTTCTAGCCTAGTGCTCGAGGCTCTGGGCAGTGCTACGGGATAGTGCTGCTCCATTTTAACACTGAATTCTTCTGGTGAATGCAACAGTATCTACAAGTGACTGCCAATATAACCAGGTTAGAATGACTTATGGTTTGGTCTCTGTTTTACATGAAATAACTGTTCATATTCAGAAGGGAACTGATCTTGGATCTCCTGCTGAAGGGAGTGCCTGGATAAGAAGCTGTCCAAAACACCATTTCTGGGCCTGATCACCCCACGTGGGGAAAGACCTATTCCATCTGCAAGAGACGTGGAGAAGGGCTCTCAGCATACCATGGGCTGTGGACAGGTGAGCTGACAGGAGAGTGTGTGAATAAAGCTCATGCAGCCTTGCAAAGCCTCAACTCAACTTGCTGCCAGTAAATCCAGAGAGGCGCTGGGAAAGAGGAGGGCAAACGCAGGGGAAGGAGAAAAATCTATGCTGAAGGACAATGCTGATAAAGAACAAACAAGTGTAAATAAACACTAGGTGAATTCAAGCTTGAAACTAGATTTTTCTTTCAACCACCTCCTCTGACATCACAGAGGGAAGAGAAAAGGGTGACAGCTTTGCCACTAGGGATCTATTTAGTTTAAAGATGAGGCTGGATAAGCTTCTAGATGGGATCAGAGGGGATGGATGGCAGCAGCAGAGGGCTAGACACACTGACTTAGAAGGTGCACTGTAGATGTCCATTGCTGGGTCACAGCAGCACCACTGGAGAGACTAGGGAGGGGTGTGAAGGCTGGGATGGGACTTTGTTTGTTTGCTTTCCTGCAGAGAGCCTGGCTCACATTAGATTTGGGCCTGGATTTAAAGAAAACCACTGAATTTAGTACCTGCAGTGCAATACCTGTGCCCAAATTTTTAAAAGGAAACAACTAATTTGAAATTTAGATCCCTTTTCAAGGCCTATACAGATCAGTATCATAAAGATATCAGAATCCTTATGTTTGCTTTGGATCAATTTCCCTAAAGATAGGGACAGAAACTATTCTTTTGTCTGTCTTCATAGAGTTGTCAATCCTGTGGGACAGTGACTACATCCTACTCAATCTAGAGTCTATATAATGGGACTCTGACCTCTCATGGGTCTGGTAGCTCCTACTGTTATTTCAATATAAAACATATATATGCATATATATTTAACTATATATACCCTAAGAACTATTTCCCTTTCATAGGTATTCCTCTCATAAGAACAGAGTACTTCCAGAACAACTAAAAAGAAAATTCAGATAAATTGCCACAGAGGAAATGAAGAGGTTTTTCTTCAGCAGAGAATATAGGGCAAATCCCCTTGTTCAGGTGCACCTCCACGTGCAGAGGAACACACAGCCCTGCATGAACACCAGCTGCTGCACAGGCCTCCAGCTCGTCCTCCTGCCACATGAGCCTTCAGTTTATGTCAGGAAGTGGTTTTATGATGGTCAAGAGAATTCTGGCCACTGCAGTCAAAATGTTTTGTCTCATCAATATTTATTTTTTTCCTCCCAGTGAGCTCTGCCAGGTTTGACCTATCTTTTTTTTTTTTTGCTTTACCTTGTAAGATCTCAATTATGAATGTACAGAGCTCAAATAAGGAATTGGAAAAACCTCTTAATATTAAGCATTTCCAGGAAATAATTTATAAAAAGCTGCAATGCTCCACATGGATGGTTCAGAAGAGAAATAATCAACCAACTCTGTAAATGTCAAGGGGAAGATTAGCCTTTACTTCTGATGAACACAATTCAGGAGCCACATTAAAGGGGCCTTTGCGTGTGGAACTAAAAGGACTATTTCCTGCTTTAACAAAGTCTTTGACTTTCCTGTAGCTGCAAGTTTATCGCATTCACAGACCAAAACCACCTTGATCTAAGAAGCTGAAACACCTTTGAAGACCATTTAACCCCTTGCTGAAGTTAATAGAAGACTGTTTTGGCTGAGTATTTCAGATAAGCAATTACAGAAAGAGGATTTTTACTTTGATTTTTGTTTGGATTACAAGGTGAGTCCACCAACTTTGAAAAGCAATCCACAAGGAGCCTGAATGTCACTTACCTTGGTGTGGATATTTCTTGCTGTTCAGTAATGTGAAGGGCTAAAGCAAAGCTTGGTTACCTCAGATGTTCCGCACAAATGCAAACAATAAGCAAATACAGACAATCAGAACACCACATTTCTTGCCACATTTGGTCAAAAGTCTCCCTAATACATCTACCCTACCCTGTTTGGTATGGGTTTGAGGACAGAAGTCCCCCAAGGCTCCCCTGGAGCAGCAGGCACTGCAATACTGCCTTGGCTCCAGAGCACTGCAGGATGTGCAGGGCTGCTCAGCCACCCTGAGCTGTGAGCCAGGCAGGACTCACTGTGCTCCCAGGGACAGCAGCTGCACCCCTGGCTTTGTGGCCACACAAGCCAACTTCACAGGCAGAAGACTGCAAGAAGCAGTGCAGTCTGAGGCTGGCTACACTGACATGTGTGCTGTTGAAAACAGAAACTCTCCTTTTTAGGCTAAAATACTTGATTTACCACTTCTTTCAGATATGGATTTAAGGCATAGAGCAAGATTTTTTAAATATTAGAGAATTTCTTGAGAAAATATTAGTCTGCTTGAGTATAATTCCACAATCTTACCATGTGTCAGTGGGCAGATCTGCAAAGATGAGCTGGGAGCTGCAGGCACCAGCAGAGCAGCAGGGCTGTGCCCTCCCCAACCTGGCACAGTCCTGGGGTGCCCAAGCAAGCAGGGCAGAGGGGCTGGGTGCTGGTAACAAGGGTCAGCCAGGGGTCCCACGAGCATCAGACAAGTCCATAGTGAGGAGGGAGGTCCAAAGTCACCTGCAGCACATCAGGGCTGATCTTACAGCCTAAGTGGCCAAATCCAGGGCAGGTGAAGAGCCTGGTGGCACAGCCAATGTGTATCTGCAGTGTGACAGCAGGGCAGTGAGGGTCTTCAGATGCTTTCTCTCACAATGGCGAGTATGTTAGTGATTTCCCTGTTCCAGCCTTCTGGTGGCATCCATGGTGGAAATTAACTCAACTGCAGCAGAAAGGATTTGGCATTCTGGGAAAAAAACAACAATTGTATAAGATTAAAACAATTTTGTTTCTTTTTAAAAAATAAATTATGTTTTAAAATGCAAGTAAACTAATACTACAGCATCTTTTTTTTGGTCAGGATGACACAGTGTCTCTGGCATTTACAGGAAGCAGAGACACAAGAAATAAGTTTCTGTTTCCTGTTCATATGTAAAACCAAAGGAAAGGAAAAATGCAATCATGAGATATATAAACTGCTTGGGAGATATTTCCAAGGTAAGCTCTTGAAAATGTTTTGTAGAACAGATATTTCAACACTCAAATAGTACTGAGCTCTTTATTTGCCCTATAAACAGTGAGACAGTAATTTCACAATCTGTCAAATGTGGGAGCAAACAAAACCAAACTGCTTGTTGAAACAATAGAGAAATGGACTGTGAACATTACCAATTTTTGGCCTCTTTATTCTGTCCTCAAGTGATCCAACACTGTCAGACTTTAATATAAGATCACTTATTGCCAAGATATGTTAAAGCAAAACATAAGGAAATCTATGTTCTCCTATCCATGGCATAGCAGAAACCTGTGCAATATTCTTGGGAAGACTAAAACTGCAGTTTGTTGAAGTTAATGAGCACATTAACAAAGGCAACACACTTACAGACACCTTTAACTCCAGAGACAGGGAAGCACATGCCAGAAATAAGCTCAGAAGCACATTCATGTGCATCTACAGCAAACCTACTGACACCAATTGCTACTTCATTTTTAAAATATTCTGAACTGTTCCAGTCTCTGGTTTGATAAATGCCTCTCCCTCCAGATCCTCCACCAGTCTTGACCTCTGGGTGGGAAGATTGTTTCTTTAAGCAAATTAAACGTGGTGTGGGTTAAGTCATCCTCAGTTTTCCCAAGAACTGATTAACCTTTCTATTTACAGCCATTACTACTTTTGGAACTCCCAGTGTGAGCCCTGAAAAGCAAGGACTGCTTTCTCCCAGTATCAAGGCTCCCATGAAAAGCTGCATTCCTTTCCTAGCATTAGGTACCATTTACTCACAAGATGGAGGCTTATCAAAAAAGGAGTTAATTTCCCAGAACTATTTTTGTTTGAAGCAAGTCAGTCAAATGTAGAACTAACCTCTGACAGCTTCTGAGTAGATTCACAATGCATGAAATTTAAATAGAGAATTTTTTCTTTAAAAAAGATCCCTTGAGTCGAGAGAGGTCGTTGTCAGAAACCATAACTAATGCAGCAGAATGGGAGAGCATCCCAGGGAGTGAATGGTGCCTGGCAGCTGTTTAATGGTGCTCCTCTGCTGCAGCACTCAAGGCTGACCAGCACTGACTTTGCTCCTGATGTATCGCTCCCCCTGGTCTGTCGTGACTCAGCTGCTGAGCCCCCTCAGCCTGCGGCACAGCTAATTGAGATTCACTCACTGGCTCCCAGAAAACAGGCTGGAAAGTTAAATGTTGTTAAAATATTCAGCCTTAGCACGGAAGATCCTGTGAGGTGAAGTTCCTCCTTTGCTGTCCTTCTGTCTCCCCCTTTCAAAATGACGGTCCCTGAGAAAGAGAAGGCTGTGTCCTTTAGGACACCCAATTCTAAACACGGTTAAATTAACTCTGGGGCAGAATGTTTCTTTTCTCTGGACTCTGCTTTTTAATTTATATCTTTACAACCCGTTCCTAATGTTTCTAACCCCAGTGGTTCCTCAGCCCAAATCCTATGAGCAGGAGCTGACGTTTTATTCTACATATGCTGGGTGACCTGCAAGCCCAGAATATGTGAAAGTTTTCCCACTTAAGGCTTGCTTTGTCAGAATAATTTCCTCCCTGGCTTGTAACACCAAATTTCTTGAATTTTTTTTTTTTTTTAATTAATCAGGAGGATGACTGAAGCACGAGTCCTCTGGCCCTGCCCTACTCCTGGACATCAGGTCACAGACTTCCCTTCCCAGCTTGCAACAAACAAGTCCCTGAAGGGAAAGGACCTATGTTTGGAAATGGTAGTAGGAGAGGAAATAGGTGTTTCCCATCACTTTTGTCCTTTACTGCAAATTTCAGAGCTGACAAACAGGCCAACTCCCCACTAAGGTGAAGGAGCTTTTAGACTGCCTGGGGTCTGGCTGCTTCTCAGTGGCAGGAGCCTGCTCAGGTGGCTCCACAGCAGAGGCATGGCCCACTCCTGCCAGACATTCTCATATCCCCACCACTGCTGTGCTGGAGGGGAGGAAAGTTTGGGCAGTGTCAGTCACTTCCAGCTCTCTGTTTGAACTTCCCCATGTGTATCCTGGGCCTCAAGAGAGGCTCTCCTGTTTAGGAGAGCAAGGTGACTTGCTTAGTCAAAAACACAATCAAAGCTCACAATGCCTGCCAAAATTTTCCCCCCATTTAATTGTTAAGAGGGAATTCCCATTTGCTACCAAAGTTTCTTTATATCACATAGAACCTGAGCAAAACGGGTGCTTTTGGGTAGCATCTGGTATAAACAAAAACGAAATCAGTAAAAGCAGGCACTGAAGCTGCCACCATGGGCAGAAGGGAGGGAATGCAAAAGAGTAAGACAACAGAAAGAGAACATTATAAGAAATGTAGATGATAAGTAAGTTTGATGCAATGAAAAAGGAGGAGGCGTGAGAGAAATCCACTGAAAGGAGGAGGTGGGATGATGGGATATGTTTGGTAGCTGCTGAAAGATGCAAGCAGAGGAGAGGGAGTTGGGACAAGCAGGAACTCTAACTTTCAGCAACTGCTATAGAAGAAGAAAAGACATCAATGGAGAAAAAGGAGATGCAGCTGCCTTGGCATCATATTTCCTTCCCACACTGGAGGAGCAGCCTTCATATTTATTGAGTAAACTTACATTCATAAAAACATCATAAGCCTTTCAATTTTTATTTTGCCAGTTATATTTTCAACTCATGAGATCGAAGATTTTTTCAAAGGCAATGAAGAAAATTATTAAAAGAATATTTAAGGACAATGAATTAACAACAGAAGACATTTTAAAAAGCTGGCTATAGAAAACAGTCAAATTGGAATCAGAATGGCCTTTCGGCTGAGTTTAGATTATAGCAAGCAATTTCTTATAGCTCCTTTTTTCTCAACACACTCAAAGTCTGTGAATCAGGCATTTGCCAGCTCAGATCTGGGCTTTGCTCTGCAAAAGAGAACACACGTTGCCAGCACCACTTTTTGCAAGGAGTTTGGCAGTTTGCCACATTACAGGAATCTGAGAAAAAAATCACTCCTTGCATACTGTTATATTTCAGCTTTTATCACCACTACAAAAGCCTATGAGTTTAACTACCCTTTATCAGCAAACACCAGTCTTCGTGACCAAGAACTGTCCCTTAATCAACAGGCTTGGTCACTCTTGTTTTTTGATATCTTAACTCAAAAGTACCCCGCTGAATCCCACACCAGACATGTCCTTGAGCTCTTTTGCCTAATGTAAATATCAGCACTGGGTCCTAAATCAAACAACAGCACACCACAGTATACAAATTCTAACTGTCTTTACCCAGACAACTGCCTTTATATATTTTCATGAAATGTGCTTTAAAACCTAGATGCCATGAGTTATATTTCCTTTGCTTCATCAAAAATTGATATTTCATACCTAGAGCATTAGCTCCATTCTTAGCCTTACCTGTCTGAACAACCCCAAAATGACCATGTGTGTCAGTCTGCTCTCTGGAATGCGTTTTTCCTTGACAACTCTCGAGCCTTTTTGCCTGTTTGTAAAGCTCAGTACAGCTCATTAAATGCAGTGGAGCCAATGCCCACGTCAAACACAGGGAGGTTTTCTGGCGCAGCATGAGGTTTGTTCAGAGGTCGGCAGGAACTGGATTAAAGAGCATGCCTGAAGTGACAGCATGCTTTTTGTTCCTCACTGTCCATCCATCCATCCATCCATCCATCCATCCATCCCCAGTGCATGTCTTGACTCAGTTCTGGGAATTCAAGGTACAAAACGGAAGCCTGATCTTTGCTACCTACAAACCCTCATTGCTTTGATACCTACAAAACTTTTCTGAAAAAAGCCATGGGTGACTTGTTGGCCTAACACGATGCTGCCATTGAGACAGAAAGGACGTGCACAGATAGGACAGTAGAGTGAGCTGTTGGGCTCTCTGCACTCCTGTGTGACCCAGGCCCAAGTCTCCTTTCACTTATTAACATGTGCTTATTTCTACCCCGTGAGGACAAGAGATGAATTTCAGTTTGCTCATGCACTTAGGCCTGCTTGGAAGGCAGAGCAGTTGTAGCCTCAGAGCCAAGGCTGCCACCTCAGGCACACTTTATTCAGCAAGCATTGGCAGTCTGCCTTCATTTCCCAAAAGGAGCATAACGTCTTTGTTTTTACTTCAAGGAGGTGAAATTGCAATAAACATAATATGATGATGAGGGACATGCCAACAGAGCCTTTTGAGCTGAAGTTGGACACTGAAAAATTACGTGCATTGGAAATTCTAAAAGGAACATTAGTGGAGACAGTAGGGGGAAAAAGGGTATTTCATTTTCTCTGGCTTGCTGAGCCAGTCCTCATCAGCAGAGGTTTCTGTACCAGAGAGGTGCTTGATACCAGAGCACTGAGCATAGCACGTGCATTTGGACCAGTGTGACAGAAGGAAGCTCAGCTCAGAAGGGCTGTCCTGCTCATGACGCAAAGCAGCACGAACCCTGCACAGGCTCTGCAGCCTCTTTGAAGAGCTGGTTCCTCAGGAGTTACAGATACAAGATGTGAAAAAGCAGAGATTCAACGTGTCCAAAAAGTTCTGACAGAATACAGCTGAACATCTTTAAGTATCCGAATACACTAAAAACCTGCTATAAAAGCCTTGTAACTCAGAGACAATGTACCATGAATGCAGTGGGTTTTCATGCAAATCCTTGAAACATTACTTCTCAGTTTATGCATCATTACAGACAGCTTAAAAAGGTTTTACAGAAATATATTTCAATTTTGAAGTGCTAGTAGTCAACTATTCAAAGAATGATGAGATAGGAGAACTCTTGGCTGCTTTAGTATCATTTAGAGATGACATAAATGACACTGAACCTTAGAGAGTTTTTTTGGAAGTTAAATAGTTGGCATTAGCAAGGTAGGGCAGCAATAATCTCTATTGCAAGCACAGGCTTTACCTGCATTTATTTCTTCAGAAAGGCAGTTGTGCTATTTCAGGTTAGACAAATCTATTCGCATTAAATGCAACAAATTAGATTTTTGAGTGGGAAAAACCCACACAGAAAATAAGAATACTATTTTTTTAAAGTATCAGATACATACAAATGAAAGGGGTAATGCCAGCTCTGAAGAGCCCACAGAGTAAAGAAGGCATTACTGAATGAGACCAAAGGTGTCCCTATCCCAGTATCCTGTGCTAAGGAGAGTCACAGCAGATGGGGACACTTTCTACGGCATTCTCTCCAGCCTTCCAGCCCAAACGAGAGTAACATTGCCAACAGCCTGCCCCTGCTGCCCCACCAGTGTGTTCTTCTGTATGAATGGCAGCTGGAGGTACAAGGGCACTGAACTGTCTTGGAAAGCAAGGACAGGAGTAGTGCATTCGTGATGGATAAAGTGATTCCTCCCCACAGTGGTACTTCAGCAGCCCCTGCCAACTGCCCCAAGTACAGATAATTCAGGTACCAAACAGCACTTTTCTGGAACCATCATATTTTTCTTCAAAGCTTATACAGCTTTCTAAGGACCATCTGACCTAAGAGCAGAGTAGGGTAATATTTAGGAGGTTTTGATTATTTCTTCTCCCTGTGGTATTCCATTACCCACACCTGCTTTACCCATTCCAGACAGAAGTGCTGCTGGTCCTACTTTCCCTCCCCAGCAAGGAAAGCATTCTTTTTCCATATAATCAACCAGTGCCCCAAGTGCTAATGAAGCTCCCCTGCCTTGGTTATGACTGGGGGGGTTCATGGTATTTTATTTCCCCTGTCACTACAACACTTGTCTAGTCGTGCTGGTCTGGAATATGCCTGGTCCATCACTTGTGTTTCATTCATGGCTTCTGGAAAAAAACTGATGCAGAACTTCGGTCAACTGAGTTATAAATATACAAAGGTAGATGGCAAGCTTGAAAGCCAGTCTGAATTTATCAAAGTGGAAGGTGAAACAAAATGACTTCCCAACAAAATGCCACTGACATTTATATTAAAGGGGGGAACAAAGCCCAGATCTGACATTTAAATATAATGCCACCTGTGTAAAACCTAAACCTCATTTTTTACAAGCAGTGGGAAAGCTTCAAGGCAACTCCCCTCGTCCGTTTGTTAACTGTGCAGCCTTTCATCAGAAAGGATTTATTTTTTTTGCGTTTTCATGTGCTTTAAACGGGATATTGAACAGTGACTATGCAAAAGGCAAGGCAGCAAGAATTAAGTGAGTTGAAGAGATCTCAGCACAGGTAGCAGAGCATCACATTTAATTCCTTTGGTGCTTATTTCAGTAACATTTATCATGATGAACTCTTAAGTCATTACAGAGTATAAAATATGCAGTGCTGTGCTTTGCCATTTAACATATAATTTATCTCCTCATTGCTGTGACGAAGACATTATTACTTTTTTTATAATAACTTCTTATCAGGCAGGTTCAGCCACATATCATTGCTTTTATTTCAAAACTCTGCACAACAGTCATAATCAGGAACGGATGCCCCATTTTTTTCTTCATTACTAAGAAAAAAACCCAGGCCACATGTCAGAGTCACTCATCAACAAAGTTACCTGCAGGTGAAAAGTAGTGAAAGAAGGTCTCACTTATCACAGACCTTGTTCCCAGGCTTTTTGACTGTCCTTGTCTTGTTAAATGCTTCACAGATCCATGGGTTAAGGGAGAAGGAACATTTCTTTAGGTCAGAGAAGGTGCTCCTCTGGCAGACTATATGCAAGACAAAGAACTGCACCACGTCACTTCTATATCCAACCTATCAATTTGTGATCAAACTACAATGTGTTGTCCAGGTGCACATCTCATCTTGATCTGAAATGACTGGAGTATCTATTTCATCTCTAAATAAATTATTAATTTCTCTCCTTGTGCAAGTACTTTCACTTCCCTTTAATTTCCAGCTATCAGACTTTGCAGAGGGGAACAAAGCCCTGGGTCAGAAATCTCCAATGTGGAGGTACTTGCAGCTTTCTGCCTCTGAGCCCACCTTGGCAAGGGACAAGGACTGGTGTCTTCTAATGTCTCACTGAAAAGTTTGCTTGAAAGTCCTCAGCAGAGGATAGTGGAGGGTACTGCTTAATGTTTCTTAAACCACTGTAATCTCAAGATCACTGTTTCTTAATATTGCTTTTAGTGTGACTCACCCAGGGTGAGCACCAAACATGCTAAAAAAAGCTGTAGCTCAGCAGGCTTTCAATCCATTTATACAGGGGGAAGCAGTGGTGGCAGCAAGAAACAATCAGACCAGAAAATGAAAGATGAGCAGGAGTCAGAGCTCATCAGCTGCTTCGACTTGAAGAATTTTGTGGGCATTCTGAGAGAGGTAAGATTTGAAAAGCATAACAAATACAAACATAAGTTCAGAGTGGTGGTATTATTATCATCATCATGATGTTTGTTCACAGATTGCTCCTTTCCTAATTTTGATGATCACCTTTTCAACAAAGTACAGGCTGAATAACACGAGCTACACAAGCACACTAACGCATCCTCAAACCAGTGGTAATGGCTCAGATAAGTAAGTCAGGCGGCCAGTTCAGCACTGTGCTCAGAGGCAATTCATAAAAACATACCATGCATATAAAAAACCATCAGGAAACAACAGTCAAAACAGGCACCACGCACTTCACGTAAATTAACTGCCTGGCTGCAACCCTGAATGTCTCCTCACATGACGGAAAGTTTGGAAGTGCCTTGAGGACAAGGAGCCAGAGTCTAACTGGAAAGCAGAGCAGATTAGGATAACTCGGGCTAGACTAGACTAGACAGAATGGGGTTCCTCTCTACATTCACATGAAGTTTAAGGTTTCAAAATAATGAGAAAGATCTTCTTGATTTCAGCTGCCCGGATTTTAGCCCCAGGTGGTGTAAAAGCATATAGATTTTGATAACTCAAAGTAGACAATTTGTTAGATAAACTAAAAGACATCACCTTGCTTTCTACAGATAATTTGGTGAAACAACTGAAAGGGCTCACTTCATGAATCAGTTTTGGATTTGCATCAGAGCTGAATTACAAGACCTAAAGAACTTCACAGTCTATTGGTTTACTCACCTTTTTATGAACTGAGTCACTAATAACGAGTTCCCAGATGAATTTGCTGACAGTTACCCTGACACAATTACCATTATGAAGACAGGAACCCCTGGCACCCGAAATGCCCAGCTGGCCCTGCACTGTCCCTGCCACCAGCGGGCTCAGCCTCTCCCGGGGGTGTGCAGTGGGGACAGCCCTCTGTGCTCTGCCTCTGCTCCCTGGGCAGGGCAGGACGGGCTGCACACACACAGCCATTGTGTCCTGTGGTCTCTATGCACTGCAGAAAGGAGGAGACAGGTGCTTCACAAACCCAGCTTTTTGCTTCTGTTGCCTTCAGACAGAGCCTTACATCTAAATGCTACTTATGCAGAAGGAAGCACAAGGACATTTCTTCCCATCCAGCGCCTCTCCGTGCGCGCTGCCGCTGCTGCCAGCCCCAGCAGGAGAGGAAGGCGGCTCAGTCTCGGCTGGCGTGACCCCGGGAAAGGGCGGGCGTGTGCCACAGGCACAAGAAGCAGATGAAGGAAGAGTTCCCCTGCAGGACGAGAGACGGGCGGGGTGTGCCCGGCTCAGGTCCCCCCGCGGCTCGGCGCCCGTGCCAGCCCGGGGCCAGCCCGGGAACAGCGCTCCGAACCCACCCAGGCTCTGCGGACCGCATTTACTCCTCCGCCCCCTTCAGACACGATGGGCTCTAAGCACGCCCTGCTTTACCGGCTTTTAACCCCCACCCCGGACAGATATTTAACCAACACAAACTTCAGTTGTATCTCCTTCTATTGGCGACTAAGGGGTTGGAAAAAAATCGTCAGTATTAGCTTCCTTTTGCACGCTGGCTCTCACCCAAGGGTACTTCAGAAACTCTTCTATTTGTCACAGTACAGTAACCCAGCACTTTGGGAATCATAATGTATCATTTCATGGCTTTGGTGGATAAACAGCTGTAATTTTCATTAGTCCTTTTTGAATAAGTTTTCCTAGAGTGTGAGGTTTTAACGAAAACTTTGGCTTTGTACTGATAACTAGTAAGATATGATGAAATGACAGAAACTATAATAAAGCAAATCAATATATTACCAATCCAATACTAGGGTGCAGGAAGGAGGAAAATGCTATTAAGTCTGTGTGCTGTGAACATAGGCAAGCACCCTCCTGTCAGAGACAGATACTCTCTTCTCTAACAAGTGAGAAAAAATTTCAGGATCTCAATGACAGGACAAATTTAAAATGTCTTCATGTGGAGTTTTCCTCAGCTAAAAAGAACACTGAACTACACAGAAGTGACATGGAAATGAAACATTGAGTGAAAACTCGAGGAGATTATAAATTACATTCTAATATGGTTGTTTATTATCTTAACATGATTTAGTCCTGCTCTCAGGGGGTGGGTGGACCAGGCAACCTAAGTTATTCCATCCTTTTCTGAACCAGTGTTGGAGGTTTACTCATAAGCATTTTCCTTGGCATCCTTTACCAATCCAGAAAACATTAATTTATGCCTATACTGTGCTGGTAACACCTATCACCCATCTGCTAGCCCTACACTAAACAACCTTGATGCTAAATGTAACCCAAACCCTACAAACACAGCAAATATGAAAAAAAATTGCTAAGTAAAGGCATTTTCTTTCCAGACACGTCTGAAAGCACAGAAAATGGATCCTTCCCCCAGCTGGAGCAGATTTCATCTTGAGCATTTGTTATCTGATAGAGCACTGTAATTGACAAATTATCATGGAATAATTTTTGCCACTAAATATATCTTTATAGATTTCTCAAGTCTCGCTGTGTTTCTAAGGGCATTAATGCAATCTCTTAATATCTCAGCTATCTCTAAACAGAAGGCAGAAGCCCTTGATTAAGTAATTAGTTATGTCAGTAGGAGAAATCATCAGCAAAATCATACCTTCCTTTGGTACGAAAGAAACAAGAAGCCCCAGAGAACAGATTTGTTGTACAAATTCAAAAATCCATTTATCATTCATCAATAATTCACCTTGACACTTGGCATCCCTCTTGTGCAGAGGGCAAATGGCTTAGAGACCCCAGCACAGAAAGTACTCTCAAACTGGGGAAAAGGCCCATAAGCAGATGGTACCTCCAGCACAGCCACGCCGCCCCCTCCCTTGGTTCTCCTGTGGGACAGGGGGCATTATGTCCCTCCCTCCCTGCAGAGAGTGACAGTCCAGAAACTCTGCAAGACTGTGTGGTCGTGTTTACCTAATTAACTTATCCTTGGCCAGAAGGGAAGATGTGGTCTGGCCTCAAAATCTGTTATAAATAAATTCTCAGCAGGGTAACAAACCCCTGAAAATGCATTGATCTGTCAGCTCACATTCACAGACAGGGGATCACTGAATGCTTCCTTCTGCTAAGGAATTCACTGAGAAGAAATATAGCCAACCTTGGTGGTTTTTTCCATTCACTTATAAAAAGCACAATAACCACATCTTAAAGGCTGAATCACTGTGAGAGCAATCTTGAGAACTAATGACATGAAAGCCAGTATTGATGAGACTGGGGTGAGAGAACAGCTATGCAGCTGCTTTTCCCGTAAACACAGGGAGCAGGAAACCTGTTCATTTCCTTGTGGGCCAAAATGATGCTCAGGGGATATAAATTCCACCAATTTCAAACCAGAACCAAATCACCTTGGTTTAGAATCCCTTCGTTTGCTTTCAGAGTGATTACTGTAGCAGTATCATATCACTTTTTATGTAATGTCAGTTTTATTTCCAACCACTTTACATAATAACAGTCGATAATTCATTGCATATTATTTTGACTCAGTGCATTCGCTCCCACACTGTGAATATGCTCATACTGCAGAAGGAGATCTTCACCTTCCCCTCTGCTCTGTGCTTTTCTTACTTAGCATTATATAGGCTATGTGCTCTGTAACTGCACATCACAGCTCCTGGTCCTACATATGGGTGAGGGACTTGGGCTTTAACATGGCTGCTTCTAAATAAAGCTGTGGTTTGTCTGAGATTGGCTCTATTTGGTATGTAGATGATCTGTGCTTGCCAATGCCGTTTTGTAGTCTAAGAAAACCTACGTAGTATCAGGGTTACAAACAGCTGAACAGTGAATGGTTTTACAAATCTGATCGTGTTCCTCACAGCACTGTCAAGGAGAAAGTAATATAATAATAGGCAAACATGCTGATCCAAACCTCACGAGTGTCCCTGAAGTGGGTGGGCTACGTAGTGGTTCTCAAACTTGTCTTTGCTATTACCACCATCTGATGAGAGAGAACAGACCTCTCTCCTGCTCAGCAATGAACCAGGCTGCCCTGCCCCACAGCCAGCTGAGGAAACCTCAGAGCCACTGATCAGCTCTGGTGTCTGGTAAAGCTCTGCTGCTCACCTTGACAAAGGCATTCTCAGTGAAGCAGTAGGACCTGTGTCATAGTTGATACTAAATGTTAGTGACTCCATTTGGCTTTAAAACTTTACATTGTGTGAGTTTCCTTTTCCTTTTTTTCTGGACTAACACTGCCAGATGAATGGGCAGCCTTTCACAGAGGTCATAGTGAGATGGTCAAGAGCACCCTGAGTTCTGCAAAGACCCCTTTTTCTATTGCACAGCAGAAAAGAAAAAAAAAGACAGAACTGAAATAAATGTTTGTCTAAATTCTGTACACAGGATATTTTCAGTATGGTTGTGGAATGGCTTTAGAATTGGTTTCAAAGGAACATAAAATGGCTTTGTAATTACAAAATAGATTTGGAATGATTGAAGTCAAGTACATGTTCTGAAAAGCATCCTAAAAATGTCTTGGCATTACAGAGCCTTAGATGTTTGTTTCATGGTCTATCTTAGGAGCAGATAAAAATCTGGTTTTTTCTAGACATTAGTGTTTGCTATAAAGTGTAATGAGAAAGTTAGCAGGATGTAGCAGAGGAAGTATCCTCATGCCCATAAACAAACATTCTGAGCAGCAGGCTACCTTCCTGGTTAAAGAGCTGCTGGGCAGGTAGTGCCACAGCAACCGAGGAAAAGCAAGTGCTTGGGAATACAGCCTCGGGATTCAGGGAGGCAAAGCAGCAATCACAGAATATCCTGAGTCGGAAGGGACCCACAAAGATCATGGAGCCCACCTCCTGGCCCTGCATGGGACACCCCAAGAGTCACACACCACGTGCCTGAGAGCCCCCTGCTGCACAGCCCCTTGGCAGGCCTCGGGATGTGATCTCTGCCTGCAATGCTGCTCTCCTGGCCAGGAACCCACGGGGCAAACAGAGTAAGTGGGTAACAAGGGGACACTTTCCAGGGCAAACATGGCCTGTCACGCCAGAGCGCTGCCTCTGCCTGCTCCGAGTGCCTGGCAAAGCTGCCTCAGGCACACGAGCTGCGACTGCAAAGAGAGCCTGAAGGAAGGCGTAGATGGGAACTGTGTGAATCACAGAACACGCTGAGTTGGAAGGGACCCACAAGGATCATCGAGTACAACTCCCGGCCCTGCACAGGACATCCCCTAAAGTCACACCATGTGCCCAAAAGTATTTTCCAATGAAGAACCATAAAAATAAACTAAGTTATTTGTGTCACCTATCTTCTGTGACCTAAATAGCTCTCAGGTAGTGTTTGACCCTTCATAGACCCCAGAGGGGACATCTTCTGTTTCACCAAACAGTACTTCAGTTAGATGTCTAAAGCTAAGGTAAAAACACTCTCTTCATCTCACTCCTACTCTGAGTGGCCTAAGTTGTGCTGCTTTAGCAGATAACAGGGCAGTTGGAACGCATTCACTTCCACACGCCCCACAATCTGCAGATTTACACCTTTGCTCCTCAGTAATTAATTCCTGCCCTCATTTGGCCAATGAATTCTTTTTCCAGCTTAGGAAAAATTTACAATATCCATGCCTTGGTCATTTGAACAGGATTACTTTGGACAGCTAATAGGACAACTGGGGAAGTCCAAGCTCCACGCCATGAAATACTTCCATCTGTTTCAGCAGAGAGCCCATTTGTTGGATCTTGGTCTCAGTGATTTTATTAGTCAGACTCTGGGGGGCACTAGGATCTCATGATGAAAGACGTGGGATAGAATCACTGCTGTTTCCCACACTCATATTTGCAGCTATTTGGATTTTGAATGTAAAATCAGGGCCAACAGTGATTAAGTTTCAGATGAATCTCATTACGCTTCAGAATTCCCCTACTTCCACAAACTCTCTCTGGACCTCTTCAGCTGGGAAACCAGCACGGAGATCTCAGGAGAAAATTGCTTATCTTCAGTTCTGAGACTGACTGTGCAACATGAATTTGCAACATGTTACATACTTGGAAAGTCCTAGACGCTCAGCTGGCATAGCAGGAGCATGGACATGGGCTGAGGTACTGAATCCCAGAGCTGCTCCCTCTGGACTGCTTTCCCCTTCCCCTGCTCTTCACAGTACATTAGTTTAGCTCTTGATCCCAAACAAACCTAGAGAGCACAGGGACATGTGCAGGTTGCTGTTTTTTTCCCATGACTTCTGCTCAGCAGTGACTTTTCTTTTCCCAGAAGCACAGGGTGGGGTTCATGTTCTCTTCCAATCCCTGTCTTCCTCTTCTCTGTAATCATCTCAGCTTAGAGGGACAAAGCAATATCCAAAACCTTTATTAACTGCAATAAGAAAATTGCTCCTAAAGAGAAGTTAAGAAGAGAGTGCCAGAAAAAGCATGATTTGAGGTAGGTGCAGGGAAGCCTTGTAGGATGCCAGTTGCCTGGAACACCCACACAGTCATTTGCCTTGTTCACAACACTAACAAGGAACCACTACCATAAAAATAGCAATAATAAATAGATCCAATTGCAAAATCCAGATTTCATCCTGCTACTTATATGGATTATGTGATATCATCTCCTCTCCCTGACCGTCTGATATGGTTAGCAAAAATGGCAAGAATGGCAAACATTATCATCCAACATGTGACTTGCAATTTAAGCAATAAAACTATCTTCATGTAACTCCCTATTATGTAAGGCAAAAATATCACAGAATTTATGGAATTTGTCTATATATGGAGTATTCCAAATGACAATTGCCTGCTAGCAGTCTCAAGACCAAACAATTACACTGAAAGATGTTTAAATAAACCATACTTCTGCTTAAATGTACAGATTTTCAAAGAACACTGAAAACCTTGAAAATCTCTTCAAATTAATCACTGCAAATTATTCAGTCAGTTACAATTCTAGTCATCTGTGCTTGGGAGAATAAAAAGCATGTAATTTATTTGTCTGACTCTCACAAAGTGTCCACCCATTCCTTTAAGCTCTATTTTCACCATGCTTTATGGGGACTGCTAGACAGCTCTACAAAAGCATTTTAACATCAAACTGAGCTTCCCAACATACACTGGGCAGAAACTAAAACTTCTAGGTGAAAGCCCTAAGAGGGAATATTATGTGGCATCTTTGATAATTGCAGTCCCTATTGTCTTTAATTTCTAGATTAAATGCAGAAGGAGGTGGGGAAAGAAAATCCTTTTTCACAGACTGATATTGTCATCTGAGGATATTATCTAACTATAATTTATGCTTTAAAGCACTTCAAAAGCAACTGATATTTTTATAGATGCCTGAACTCTCATGATCTGTACAGCTGCCAGCTGTTAATACTCAGGAGAAATAGAAATTTAGTTAAGACCACAAAGAAACAAACCAAAAATCCAACCTACACAGCATACAAAGAGAATTCTAATTTCACCTTTGTCTTTAATCCAAAGTCAGAAACTGTTTGGCTAAAAATGTGGTAAGTGCAAGACTCAATTGAAACCCACTCCAAGGCTGAGAAAGCTGATGTGTATCTGAGCCTCAGCTAAGCACAGACAAACCCAGTGCACAAACACCCACCTTCACAAGCCTTAGAAGAACCTTTATTGTGGAAAAATCCCGAGCCTGTTGTTCTATCACACCAGTGCCACTGAGCAGCTGGAGCACATGTGTGCTCACACACATCTGTACTGCTACTGCCACCACTGAGGGCTTCAAAGCACATTATTCCACCCCTCCTTTTGATACGTAAGAAGGTCTCAAGCTTTTGTTTGGCACTTTCCGGAGCTATTTTGGGTCTTGAACTAAACAGTCTAAATTATCAAGAGCTGGGTTTTGCTGCCCTCCACCTTCCTGGACAGCCCAGCTCACCACCAACTCTCACGCAAACGAGAGGGGTTTCTCAGCAGGTAGTGTCAGTCAAAATGGGAAAGGGTGACAGTGCTTTGCCTGTGGAGGGCATCCCACACTGCACCCTGTGGCTGTGGCTGCAAGGACAAAGAAGACTTTGTCCACTGTCCCACTGTGCTTTGATGATACTGGGGTGTCCAGACATATCTGACTTTTCCATGACTTTGTCTTAAGATTTATCCATCACTGCTGTCCTTTTTGTGGGTGCAACTGAAACTCAATTGGTCGTGAAAGAACAGCCCATTAAAGAAGCCAAAGCAAGAAAGCTCCTCCACCCCTGGCCGCCACACTCACATCCCATACCTGGTCCACATTTTTCTGAGCCTTCCTGTTTCTATCCCCAGGCATGATGCAAAAGCCAAGTACCACACCCATCTTGAAACCCCTCGGCTCGATACCTCTTTTTTCTCTCGAGGGTACTAGAACAACCCCCACATTTCTTACACCCAACCAACATCACTCTTCACTTAGTCCAAGCAGTAACTGCCAAGAGAAACAACGTTCTCCCAGCAACTCCCACTCTCCATCCTGCACCCACAGTTCAGGCATCCTCTGCCAGTCAGCTCAGCAACAAACCCGACTGAAACAAAGTGCTCCTGCTTTCCTTGTCCAAGCACCCACCACCCAAAGGCACCTCACCTGAGGGGCCATTCCACCCAGCTCACCCCTCCTCCTCCTCACAGCAGTGAGAACAGTGAATCCAGAAACCTTGGCCTGGTTTCCCAGGCTGCCCTGTGCTTCCCACTACGAGAGTATCATTTTGCTGGTGAACACGATGTCTTTGAGACAAACCGTGCACAAGCAAACTGCAGGCAGGCCCTGGGCACAAAGCACCGGAGGGCCCCATCCGGAGATTGGCTTCTCCCCACCTTCCCCTGCTCCAGCTGCTGAGAAACAGCAGCCGCAGAATTCCAGCCTTAATCACAGTTTTGTTCACTCTCCGCAGAACAGTAATAAAAAGTTCAACTGGAGGGGGGAAGAAATACCACAACTAGTCATTCCCACCAGCCATACATCTGGCCCTTAATTACCCTATGGTATTTATATAATCAACAAAATATTCAACTTGTATGACTGATCATGCTGGAGTAGTGGAACGCATTAGCAAATAAATAGCAAAACACACAAATTTGTCAACAGATGGATTACAACCCAACGTAATTAAATGCAAAATAGTTCTGCTTTTAAAGCAATTGCTCATAAATTAGCCTGTCAGCTAATGTATGCAACTAATTGCATGAAAAAAATTAGGCCATAAGACAATATTATCTGCACATAGTCTTTCCAAACAATGTAAAAATGATTGGGTACATTATTAATTGAAAAGAAGTCAAACTGCATTAGTTTAATTGCTCTTTTTTGTGCAAACCTATTAGAATAATTTATACTGTATTTACTCCTCTTTACATTTGATGATAGGTATTTAACTCTTGTTTGTAGACTAGCAATGATGATTTCACCTTTTTCTCAGCTTAATAAACGCAGTAAGAATTCTATGTTTTTCTGTGTCAATGGTGAACTAAGATGTGTCCCAAGAGGGTTTAAGGAGAATGGCAGCTGAAGCTGTCCTCAGAGATACAGCCCTTTTTAAATGAACCAGAGGCTGCTACAGAAATCAAAAGTGGCAAAAAAAGCTTGTTTGCAGAAAGGAAAGACTAAAGAACTGTAAAACATGTTCTAAAAAAAGTGCATCCATAATGACATTGACAGCCCTGAGCAAAGCCAATTCAGAGCTGTGAGCTTTCACATCCAGAGCCTGACTCTGTGACACATAATTAAAGGTTTAATCCCATGATTTTCAGCTCAGGATCTACCCAGGCTGGCCTGGGATCTATGGGCTACTGATCAAGAACCTATGAAAGGTCATGCAGAAAAACAAGCCTGTGTTTCACACTTGCTGTGCAGGAATTGGCTTCTCTGTTCAGGTTTGTGAACCCCTATTATTTTCTCCCAAATGGCTGAGAAGCACTTGCAGCCCAAGGCTTACAGTCATGAACACAAAGACTGCATTGATTTTAGGGAGCTTTGCTTAAGTTGTGTAATCAAGAAAGAGCTATATGAAGCTTAATTCAGGTCTAGTGCTGGTACAGATGGAGAGAGCTTCTGCTGAAATCAGAGAAACTACCCCAAAAGAAAGATCACAATTGTGATGCATTTCATGTTCCTAATCAAAACATCTGCAATTTGAGCACAGGTAATGAACTGCTCATAGACAATTGGTGAACTAAGAATCATCCATGTAAATTATTCAGTGACTAATGAATATGTTTGAGAAAAAAAAAGAAAGCTGTTTACTTACTTTGAACAGTTCTCTCCTCTCTTTCCTCTACACGAAGTAAAACTGACAGAGAAGTAAGAAGAAACAGAATTGCATGGAGAAGTTACCAGTTTGGTGACAGAAACACAGCGCTCCACAAAACTCACAAATGAACAAACTTGTCAGCTGAACCAAAACGGAAACACTGCTGATCCAACAGCAATTCCCACCCACCCATGCTGGACACTTTTCCCAAAGCAATGGATATAAGGGGCTCCCGAAGCAGGGTCTTGTCTGGCAGTGAGTGGCCTGGCAGTCAGAGAACAGAACACTGTTACTTAAAAGGGCAGAATGACACCTTTCATCTTCATATTGCACCCTGAAAAAATATAAAATAACTTATTGGGTCAGTACTTGCAGGTAGCCTCAGGGCACCACAAGCAACATTGTGGATGTAGGGATGAGTCTTCCCAGCCTCCAGAGAGTAGAATTTGGTTCTTGACTGAGTGCTTTAGCAGGTGAAGTCCAATGAAACCTGGCATTCGTTGGTAATGAGAAAGTTTCTTTGGCAAATATTTAAAAGCTGACATTTATGGATAACCTTCCAGAAGAAACGGATAAAATATTCCCAGGGGCAAGAGGCTTGTCATTACTCGGGCTGGTGATCGGGGACTCTTCCCTGAGATGACTCTGCCTCGAAGGAAGGAGAGCACACATGAAGGGAGGAAGCCTGGTGGTGTCCCTGCTGTAGGGTTTGGCACATTCCAACGAGCAACAGCACGGCTCAGGACTGGGGTGGAGTAGGATGTGCCATTTCATCTGTAACAACGTGAGCTTCCCATTTTTAAATTGGAAGCGATTTACCAGCAGAGATTGAAATCACTTCAGTCTCCCCATTCAGGGCTCCCAGCCTCCTTGTACCCAGGCCTGTAGCTGTGCACCTTTAAGTGCAAGGGACACTCGGTGGCCAAACCTGTGCGAGTCACTGAACATGACTGCTGAAAATGCAGCTACTGCTGTAAAGTGGGCACAACAGGATCCCTGGAAACACTTTTAACTTTCCACATGCCCATCCAGAATTTAACAGAAGCAATTTTTGTGCTGCCTATAGCAAATTCAGGAGGATCTGGAACTGTTACAAAACCACTTACAGCCCAGTCATATATACTCTAAAATCTTGCAAATTTGTCATAAAAGAGAGCAGAGTTCTCCCAAAATTAGCTCTGGACTTCCCAGAAGGAAGTCCGAGTTTAAGATTTCCTCCTTCTACTCTGCAGATTTGGAAGATACAGCTTGGTAATGATGGATCCAAATCATGTTAATAAAGAGACAAGTATGTTTAACCAGTCTTCGGTATTGCAAAGAGTGTCTCTGCTTTTCCAACATTACATTTCCTAAGTAGCTTTGGAAAGATACAAAATCAAGGCTATTAAGAATTCCTTGATTCAGACAATGCAGAGGAAATGAAGAAACTGAGCCAAATGGAAAGTGAAAATAAGAGTAGCAAATTTAAACTGTTCACTCCTGGGCTTGTTAGCTTAGAGCATTATTGCCAGCACAGGATTCACCTTAAAAATTCTTATTTCACTCCACTGAAATTATTAGTTACAGTGTTTTCAAAGTAAGTGCTTGCTCCTAAGAAATTTACATTACATGAAGCTTGGGAACATGATCAGAAATTTAACTTAGTGACTCAGCTGCTTTTTCTACCTCCTCCAGACCTGTAGGGTTAGGAAGAACAGATCAGGTGTACCTGGAGCAGTGTCCAGCACCTCTGCCCTCTCAGACCACTGCAGAAAGGTTACTGGGTGGTGGGTATAGGGCCATCTGCATGCCTGCTGGAATCCCCCAGAAATTCTCTGGCTTTACCACTAATGGCAATGCTAAGAAGAGGAAAAAAATTAAATGCACCGGAGGGAAGCTTCTGTGAGCACTTATAGTACACATTACCTTTCCAAAGATTTTTGCTTAGGGCATATCCTGTTGTGAAGTATTAAGGATTCCTAATGTTCTGAAGGAGGCATTGGGGAACTCTTCAGAAATCTCCCATTGCCCATCCACGTGCCGCTGAGCAAAGGAGACTCATTGATCCTGAGTCTTCAAAAAGTCTTTGCAAAGCCAAAACAGAAAGAGGATTTTTTTTCCCCTTTTCACATTAGATTCAACCAAGCAGTTGGACAGAAGCACAAACTTGCTTCACAGCTGGCAACTTCCCAATTACTCTAGCAAATACCTTAGGATGCCTGTTGATTAGAAAAAGCGAGGAGCAGAACTGCACAGACACCAACAGCCTTGGCAAACACCTGCATCTGAGACAGAGAAATTTCACAGCATATAAAGTATCTGCTGAGGCAAAGTTAGGCCCTACTTAAAGAATTTTAATGTATTCAGCAAGTGGAAGACAAATGAACACTCAGTGTAGGACAGTGTTGAATTATTCCTGAATTGATAATCAACTGTGCTTTCTTCCCCAACTGCAAGCTTTGCTTCACAAGGCTCACTAAACTTTTGCAAGAAATGCCACAAAGCTGACAAGCATTTCCAGACGACGGGGAGAAGAACTGCTATTAATTATTTGTATTCTGTAGAGCCCAGGAGCTGTGGTGGTAGGGCTGGAGCACAGGGAGCTACACGCTGCACATGAAGAGCAGGGACAGCTCTTCCCCCACGCGCCTACGGAGCAACAGGACATCGGTGCCCGAGGCAGAAAGGCAGCCAAGGAAGCAAGGAGAGAACACAGCAGTGCTGTTAGCAGCAGCCAGAAATTTCATAAACACTGTGGTAAAGCAAGCTTTAAACAGGGATGGCAGAGAGGAGAATGGCACATCCTGTGGGAGGGTCCTTCCAGATGTGTAGGGCCTCATGGCTCCAGAGTATGCAGATATGTAAGGTTGAGTGAGCACAGCTGCATATCTGACTGCATGGAAAAGGGAGACACTGCCCTGACAGTGTAAGAGAAGGGATAATGGGGACGTGAAGAGTTAGGGCAGGGCCTTTAAAGTTAAGGCCAACAGTTTTAAGTTGAATAAACTTTAAAGTTTAATAAAGTCTAAAGCTAATGCTGGTGCTGGTAAGAAAAAAAAAAATCCCAACAAACCCCAAAACAACAAAAGGGAAGAGCAGGACACACAGGTCACACAGCTGAACCAGCCAGCCAACGGCAGTGGAGGACACTTTAGACAGCTGCATGCAGGAACCTCTGCGAGAGCTGCGGAAGACAATGCTATAGGAATTCAGCTGGAGAAGCCCCAACGAGAATCAGAGCTGCAGTGAAAAGAAGCTACATTTCAGGCTTGATTGTGAATCAGCTGTAGCATAGATATTAAGATTTAGAGAAAAGATGGCCAGAGACAGTACCCAAATTATGGACCCAAGTGTGAGGGAGAACGCTGCAACTTTCCATATGAACTGCCAAGGGAGGGACAGGAGAGTGCTTGTATTATTCTTCGTATGACACTTCCTTCTGTGCTTTAAGACGTGTAATCTGGATGCATGCACTCAAAAAAAGATAAATCAAGATTTGCCAATGTGGGTGGATAAACCTGTCATTATTAAAATGAATCCATTAACTATGATGCTTTATAAACTTCAGATGATCTCTCTCTTATTATCCCATAAGGAGATTAAAATTTTTCATTGTTGCTTTTATGCAATTTCTTTGTAAAGGGAAATAGCTCAAGGTTAAATTGAAAAGCCTTTTCCACCCAATAAAGAGGCCATATTAATTTTCCCTCATCTTAGAGAAAATATATGGCCTTGTGAGATACAAAGGCTGTAAGTGTGCTTCTTTCTAGGCTCCTCACTGATCTGTTTAACAATGGAATGGTGCCTTGGCCAGCCATCTGCTCTACTGCACTGCTCTGGTAGGGAGTGAGACTGCCCATGTCATTTCCAATCAGTTAAGTTCAATCCAAACAGATAAAAGTTTGCAAAATACATCTTAAACCTCGGGAACAAGCAGTTAAGCCCTCTCTTGCAAATTAGGCGTTCAGTGACTTTGATCTCCCTTTTAATTTACTGCCTCCAAGAAAGGAAATAGAAAATAAGAACAATGTTTCATTCCTGGCAGCAGTTTAGAGTATGAATATTGTATAACTGAACGCTGTTCAATTAGCAACCATGGCAGAAAGTTACATTTTGGCCTGTTGGGCACAAACTCAGCTTTGGATCTAAGCATAATACATGTACTCACACACAACCCTCCTCCCCCTTGATTTTACGGCTGCAATAGAAATCCTGAGCTCTGTATGAGGTAACTGGTATGGCTTTACCCTGACCCAAACAGATGAACTGCAGGGCTTCCCAAGTTCTCTAATTATCATTTCTCAAGAGCCAATATAAGGCAGTGTTTCTCCCAGCACACATTGCTGTGCCCCCAGGGTATCATTCATGCATCTCAATATTCTCTGCTGCCTGGTGTCTCAGCACAAGCCCAGCTCCCCTCTGCTCGTGCCCTCCCTTCAGAGGCTACAGCCAATTCCACTTCCATGGCTAACACTGGCTGCTACAAGGCTCTTCCACAAGCAAACTGTTCAGTATAGAAAAAGCTCTAGAATCAGAGTGTTGATTTTCATGCTGGCCAAACATCAGCTTGGAGCACGTGCAGCAGCCACGGTGCCAGCACACACTGGCTGTGCAGCACCCTCACTGTCAAGAAGACTGATCCCAGAGCTACGGCATCACCCATCTTTCCACGGAAAGATGGAGTCTCGGACAATCTGTATGGGTAGCAGCCCACAGCAGTGGCGAGTTCAGCAGTTAAGGAGTTACCTGGTGGCCAGTCCTTTGTGCTGAAGTCTACCAGCACATTTCAGCATGTTTTGGGGTGTAAGTATAAGTAAACACCCTGGGGCAGGCACAGCCTCCATGGCACTTTGCCTGGTTTAACTTGGAGGAGAGCTCGCCTCTCCCCACGGGTGGGAGCACGCTGCTCCTGCCTGCCACAGTCAGCACTGTTTGCTTGTGGCAGCTTTGGAACAGAAGGGAGAGCACATCCACTGTGTTTAGGGCATTAATGGCCTGTGGCTGTCACTAGGGACAAATCTTTCCTGCTGCTTTCAGAGGGATGATTAGAGTTTATGCTGGAGTGCAAGTTTCCATTAACAGCCAAGGTAAGTGAACATCAGGAAATTATACGAAGCATCAGTTTTATGAGCTGAAAGATTTGTTACTTCCACCCACACAACTGAAGGCATTATTTTAAGAAAGTGTTTAAATTCTTAAACCTTATTCTTCATACATCAAAAGAAAGAATCAACTAGAAACTCCCCCCTCCCCCCACTTCTAGTATGAACCTCCCTGAGTGCCTTTTAGAGGTTTTTGATGGAGAGCTTAACTCCTAATTGTCTCCTCAAAGCCTTTGCTGATTCTAAAGTCTACTGGATTGTCAGAGCTGCAGCCAGGTGTGCTGGAATCAGGAATGAATGCCTGTCCCCAGGACTCTCAGGACACCAAGTGTCCAGGCAAGGCAAACAGAGCAAGAAGCCCGGACCAGACACGCCCCACCCGGCCACGACCACTCCCGGGACCTCTGCTCCGCTCCTGCCTTCGCCCTCCCCCTGACAGGAGCAGGAACAGTCTGAGAGAGCTGCTCATGTTTTACAGGGGAGTGGAGGAACAGATGCAGCAGAACACAAGGGGACAAAAAGGAAGATAAACATAGCCCTTCCCAATTCTCCTCTCCATCCTTCTTCCCTCCTCCCCACGACACTACTGTACATTGTTTTAAAACAGGTTTGCTATTTATCCACAACACCACAAATAAACCGCACTTGCTCTGCTCACTCACAAAAAAGTATTTTCGTTTCAAACACACAAAATCCCAAAATAAAACTGCTAAAGTCACCAAGTGAAGTAACACAGCTACATATCAAATGGTTTATGAAGATCATACTCTGAAACCCAAAACTGGTTAAAACGAGGATTCTGATCTTTACCCCAAGTGTCTGTAGAAGGCTGAGGTTGTTTTACTGAACTAGTCTTTTTTAAGTATTTGATCTGAAGACATACCAGTTTGGGAAACATGAAAGAGCAACCTGCCATCTTAACTAGCTGGAAAAAAATCAATCGGGAAAATTAAGTTGAAAGCCTTTGCATGAATTGCCAAATGTCATGGAAATATTCTTTTTCACCTGCAGATCAAATAAATATGGGAATCTTCTGCCTAGAGAGATCTTTCAAGACTCCTATCTCTTCAACACAGGAGCCAACTACTCAGAGTCCAGCTCCTCCTACCTACAAATCAAACAACTTCTCTGAAAGTAGCAGGAATGGAACTTTGTGAGTCTAAAAAAGGAACCTAATTCTGCAACACAGACAACATGTCCTTTCCTCTCAGTGACACTTCAGTAAGTATTCCAGTGTCTGGGGCTTTTTCAAACACAGTCTTTTGTGACAGCCTTCTGCAATTTCTTCTCACAGACGTGAAGGAGGGGAATGAAGCAGCGTCCGGCCCAGCAGCTTGTCTGAGCACACACAGTTACAGAAGTAGGGCTTGATGTCTGCCTGCTACAAGTAAAATTAAGTCTTCAATCTTTTTTTCACAATTTGAAGCTGAAAATCCCAATCAATAATACTCACAGTCTTCCTTGAGCTACAACCAAAGAGCTCAGGCCAAAATCTCTGTTACTTATTTTTTTTCCTCTTCCCCATAGCAATCCTTGTAAAAACTCAATCTTGCAGTTCAAGCTTAATTGCTCACTTTGAGACAATCCAAACCTCTAGGAGCCCTGTCTGACTGAAGGATTTGTAGTAACTTTGATGTTTTTGCAGCATCAATGCTCAGAGGCACTTTTTCAAAAATTTATAGACTCTGTCTCTTCATATATAAAAAAACTGGACATTAATAATCTAGCAGTAAAATATAAGACATTTGCATAGTTTGGAAAATAATGAGGCCTCTATTTAAGATATGTGTCCCTGTGTAAGTTATTAGAGTACAAGGATCCATACACAAAAATCAATCTTAATTGTCCAGAACCAGCTATCAGCTGGATTTAAGAATACATCATTCTAATTCATTGCAAGTAACAGACACACAGCAAGCGACAAATACCCCGACCAAAAGCACGTTTGATGTTCTGCTCCCAAGCTGTTATTTTTTTGGAATCAGACACAATCTTTTAATGAGATGCTCTGCACGTGGGATATAAGAATGTCTGACCCTAACTCAGCAAAGGACTTGCTCCCAACCCAATTAATGTCTGTGCTTAAGGGTAACCTTGAACTTGGAGGAGACAGAGAATTCCCACTGACTTCAACAGACAGGAGAGCTGTGGCAATATGAAGCCACAGCATGCAGAAGTATCCCAGGGCCCACAGAGCCTCGTAAGGGAAGCAGAGCTCTACATTAATCTATCTCAGATGCCTCTACTGGGGATCCATTTGCACCGTGCTTTGCCCACTGATGCTGCAATTGCCCTCCCCATAGGACACCAATGCCCCAGCTCCCCTCCTGGCCATTCACTTTTGAGCTCACAATTCCCATTCTAAGTGTGATTTCTGCAGGGGATTTTTGACCCCGCTTCCTCGCACCATGACTCTGCCACAGTCCTTGCCAGTGGGAACCACTGCCCCGATCTGCAAAAGGACAAAGGAAACCAAACCTCATACCCTGGCAAATGTTCAAGACAACCACAGTCTTCAAAAAACGTTACGGAGTTGTAGCTGACACCTGGCTCAACAACCTCTCTATCTCCTAAATATCCCAGTGCAGACACATCTCTGGAGGATGCCACAAGGCAATTGCCCCATAGCCCTATTTCACCTGATGTGTTCAGACCAGTGATCTGGGATGGAGTGGGAATTCCAGTGCTATTACTAGTCACAAATGAAAGCAAGCTCTGACCTATTTTTTCCACCATTCTAGTTTGACAAGTAAAGGCATAAGGAATTAATTCCAGGAAAAGACATGAGTCTTTTTCTGTAAAAGGAGCTGCCTCAGTTCCTGGAAAAAACTGGCAATCACTCAACATTTTCTACAGCCCCCTTTATCAAGTCCTCCCTTGTTTTTGCGGTACCAGCGACTTCACTGCCTAGAGAGCCTCAAGTCTAAAGCCAGTACTTGGAATTCCTCTGTGATAGCAAGGGTCCTTAAGACAGACCATGTAATACTAATTGTCACTCTTACATCTTCTGTGTGTTTAGCCCAAAGTGTTTTGACAACAAGAGAACGGTCTTCAACATACGCTTAAAGCCAAGTCCACGCTTCAGTGCGCTACAAATAGAGCTATTTAAGTTTGAAATAATGCATTTTGTAGAGCTCTGATCCAGAAAACACACTTCAAGGTTTTACACATAAATACTGCACAGATCACCAGTAGCTCTAACATTTCCCATATGCTCCTGTGCACATTTCATTCATTTCCTTTGCTATTGGTCATTTATATACAGGCACTCCTATCTCACAAAATCATATGCAGAGGCTTTTGTTTTCATCATCCTCCGTTTTTGGCTTTAGCTGGTGGGGGTCATCAGAGAGTTGAACTGGTAGATAATGAAAGGCTTCAGCATTATTATTTTTTTTTAATGAAGATCATAAGTTCCAAAATCTACAAAAAGAGAGTTCCCCTTTGGAAGACACAAGCACAGATGGTCGCTCTTACCCTGACACAACCACACCCTGTGGAGGACTATTTCTTGCTATAAAAGATACAATCTCAAATAATTTATACTTTACTTGCTCCTGAAAAGACCTTTTGTATCTGTCTGAATACTCTTTCCTAGAAATATCTGCCAGCTTACAAAACTCTGCTTTGATGCTGAGATTAATTGTATCAGCTTTCTTAGGACAGTGCTCAGGTTGATTTTTGAACATTTCTAATGAAAACTTTTTTCCCTCTGTTCTTCTCATAGTTCATTAATTTTTTATTTTTAAGTCTGATCCAAGGCTTTACTGAAATGAGCAGGAGCAATAGTATTTGAGATTGCAGACATGGTTAAAGCCAGCATCAGCTTATGCTTAACTTCTTTTCATTTTTAACAGTCCTTGCCCTGCAGGTATAAAAAGGGAATTAAAGCCATAAGGCACTGCTTCAGATTTGTTCTCTTAATTAGCTCCTGCCATGGTGGATTAATTCCATCTGCAGTGTGTTGCCATCTCTGCAGAAGTTTATTGTAGTGGAATGGGGGATTAATGAGGAGAGCGGATGCCTAGACATCCCAGCTGTCCGTAAACTGGCTGTAATGGGATCAGTGCAGATGGTACCAATGCTCTCTGTAAGTATCACTGAAGGTGAGGAATTCGTTTTCTATAAACCTGCCACATGCAGTTACTCATCCACTGCAGAAAACAAAGTGTCAGCGCCACACATCTGACTTAATACTACTGGGCAGTGGATCTGATAATGTCAAAAGACTCTTCCTTTACTGAAGAAAAAGCGGGTTATTAGCTTTTGAATTTTAAGATGAATGCGAGAGACTACCTGTTTTTTCTCCTCTCGTATTTTAACTACAGTGACTAAATGTAAATACATTTAAAAACTGGAGAATTTCTTTTAAAGCTGGGAAAGCTGCTGCTGGGACCCAGGCAACTCTGCACTGGGGTCTTATCCCTAATGAACGAACCTCTGGAATAGGCTGTTAGGGCAACATAGGTTTTCCCTTAGTGTAGTTTAAAACCAAAATAACTCCAGTAAAGCAAGGTAACACCAGAGGCGTAAAAGGGGTGAATGACAATTGAGAATCTTTCTACTTTACTTTTAGGTTGCACTTTTTCGCATGTTTAAAATGAAAAAAACCTTAATTTGCTTCTGAATGGTCTGTTCCTGTGAAACATACCCATGAAGTAATATCTGACCACATCACCCTTCTGTCTCAATACCTGCATTACTTTGTTTTATGTCTTGATTATTAACAGAGATAAATTGTTTCCAAGGCAGCAGCAGTTTATTCTCTTTAATAAACACTAATCTACAACTCTAGAGTTAGAGCTTCAATGACTATGACTATTATAGACTGTATGTAACCACAAGAGTCTTCATTTATCCCATGGCCTCACCTATAAATGGAGTTAATACACCTTTTAGTGCCTGTTTTGTCTATTTTAGACAGTCAGTTACTTGGGGCAGGTGCTGCCATTCTCATGTTCACTTAGTGTCTCACATAATAGAGTTCCCATCTCTGTTGATGCCTTTGTGTGTTATTAAAACACAAAGGATGTCAAACAGAAAAAGACATTTAAGTGCTCAAGTGCCATGGGAACAATACAGGTGTGCAGGCATTTCTCTTCATCCTTACAAACCTGCTGCTAAATATAAAAAGCTGTCTATAGCTGTTCTACTACTTATACATAAACCAGAAGCACATCAGACACAGTCACAAGGCTAGGTAATGCATGTTGGGTGCCTTCCAGAAGAGCTATCATGAAATGGCAGCAGTAACTCCAACTCCTGGTTGCTAAAGGACAAAAATAATTTGAAACATTATTATTATTTTCTTATGCATCATCTAGTATGTTTTTTGGATGCAAAATGCAGTTCTGTTCCACTCCTGTGGCTTCATTTCTTATCCCTTACCAATGTTTCTTATTTGAGCTTCAGAACCTACATTATGTAAAAATCTTTCCCCTAGTACTACTGAAAGGAGGGAGGAAGGAATTCAGACATGCTGAAATCTTAAGATGAAAACACTTCAAAAGAAAGCTCTGAGGTCCCATTACTCCACTGGATTTGTGAAAAAGAGCTGGAGAGACAAAGTGGAAGCAACAGCTAATCATTTCAAGGAGAGTGCCCTAATCCCAGGAGATGCAGGATGAACATAAGAAGGAGAAGCAGCACTGGGTCAGAATGAGGACATCAGAAATAACGGGAGGAAGGTGTTTGAGCAAAGGAGACACGGCTATGGATAAATCCCTTCTGCCACACGATCCTCTGTGGGAGGGGAGGACAGAAGAAGGAATCCAGAAGGGATTCATGGGACACAGCAGCTGGAGGCTGTTCTGGCTCTTTGGAAAGCTATCAGCTCTCCCATGCTTGGCACTGGGGCAACAACTGTTCCTCTACTCAACTCCAGCATCTCACGGATTGTCACTACACTCCAGCAGCCCAGGGGCTCCCAGCAGAGCTACCTGGCATACCAGCCCTGGGACACGGTTGGTGCTTTCCACTCTGCCAGGGTTGCCACGAAAGCCTGTGCCTTCAGGAGCAGAACAGAAAAGGACCTTACTTCAGGTGCAACCTCCCAGCATTCACTCTGTCTCACAATCCAAGGTGGCACAGAAGGGGTTAAATAAAATATATGGCACTCTGCATGTCTGCACTTAAACCACAGCAGGTAGGAACGCTCGATGCAGGGGTTTGGGACACTGCTCTGGGATCTGTACAGGCACAGAATGACAGCAGATGTTCACATTTTCTGTAAAATGCAAGTAGCTGAAAAGGCCTGTCTGGGCTCTGGTTCTGTCTTGCTTGGTCAGATCCCTGTCACTGCACAGAGTGGGACATCTCTGCTGCCCACGGGACTGAAAGGCTCTCACAGCTGGGGCTGGGCTGCCCTGCTGCCCGTGGGGTACAAGATCCATGTCAGCACATAGGGATGTGCCTACACACAGCACGCCCACAGGGAGGGAGGCACGAGGGGAGTGCTGAGCTGCTTCCACATGGCATTTTCTTCCGTGTTTAGTCTGTGACAAAGGAGCAGCACTCACCCCAACAACTGCTGCTTTGCTGACAGTGGCCTCTACCTTTCAAAGGGAACGCTCTCAGGGCAATTTCAGATTTTTCTGAAAAATTTCACTTGAGTGAAGTAAACACACCACAACTTTAAAAGATCCCATGGCCAGTGTCTGTCTGATTTCTCCATACAGACATCCAAATTCAGAGAGTTCAAGGTGAGAGGTTCTTCATTCAGCCATACCCTGAAAATCTGTGTCATTTAATTTTAGTGAAATTAAGATTTCCCTTTTAGTACAGCGAGGCTTTTGGATGGCTTCTTTTTAACATTTAATCTTCAGCTGTAATAACATAGTGAATGAAAAGGAATAGCTTAAATCAAGTCCTGTCATTAAGGTGAAGAATAACAGTTCTCAAGCTGAAAGAGGTGAAATTCAATTTGGTGATTAAGAAAACTGACAGAAAAGTTTGATCAAGAACAGTCTCCTTAATGAGGTGGTTGTAGCTAATTCATTAGAAAAAATGAAGTTGGCACTAAGGATTCTGCATTTTTTTGTTTCCTGTGACCAATTCTGTAGCTGACCCTCTTCCATAAGGTTTTGAAAACCCAAGACCAATATAAAGGTACCTGATCTCATGCAATTTTATATCCTGAATCTCTCCCTTAATAAACAGGCTGTTTTAAAGATTAGACCAATGATTCTACCACTTCTATTCTACATCTATAACAATATGTGATTATGGCTTTGAGGAAACCCAAGCCTCCTGCCTTGATCAACAGAATTCAGAGCTTCTGGTCTGAAGCTTGTGTGAGTATCCCACTCCTCTGGGGAAATTCCAAGAGTTGCTCCAATACTTTAATTTATTTACTTTTACTTTATGAAAAAACAGCCAAACACAACCAAAAGAACCAAAAGAAAAACCCCAGGCTACAGAACAATAAATTTGTTTGAATGTAATAATCTCTTTTTCACTCAGTTCTACAAATTACATGACAACAAGCTCTGCAATAATAAATTGTTTGGCTTGCTATTGTACATTAATCTTTGCTAGAAATCATAAACAAACTTTAAGTCATCAAGCATGGGTTTAATTAAAAAATTTCCAACTCAGTACTATTTTACTACCCTTTCCAAGATTAGGCAATAAACCATGGAGTTTTAGATGAAGCAATTTTATTTTTTCCCCTTAAATGGCTCATGTGAAGGGTAACTTCCCTGAAGCAATTGTGCTTTCCTACAGTCATCCATTTGTCAGTGCACTGCTTCAACTGCCTTCTACCCATTAAGGTAAAACAGAACAGGCTGGATTTGATCAGAGCTGGCAGAGGGAGAAGCAAGCAAAAATATCTGTTGGTGCTCAAGGAATTATTTGAACTGTGTTTTGTTCAGTGGTTCTTAATTTATGGTTTTCAGATCCATGGAGAGCCTGTTTCCAATGGTCTTGCGTGGACTCAAAGAACAACTGTGCCAGTTGTCAGTGGGCTTAAAGTAATTTTTAGAGATTCCAACAGACCAAGGGAATCCTCCAGTCTGAACTGAGCTGTACAAACCAAAATCCACTGAAGAAACTGGAGAGACTCACAGGCTTTGCATCAAGCTTTTGCAATAAATGCTCAATGTCAAAGTTGTTCAATATCATAAAGAAGGGTGAGAACACTGAAGAAGAGACCTGACTTCCAGGAGCAGCCTGTTAAACACAACCCTGAGGTTCTGGAAAACAAAACCAGCCTAGTACCAGAATTGATTTCAAAATATTTATCAGTTTCTCAAGCTAAGAAAGCAACTCTCTCTAGCAAAACCATGTGAAAGCATTTATGCTTTATTCACCTGGCATAGTTGCACAGCTACTTTTGGTGCAACTTTTAGCTTAGCTCAAGCTGTGCCTTCAGCACTATGACCCAGTGAATTCAGTTTATTCAAAGGGAGCTCTGCATTTGCTTTTGAAAGATCGCAACACCAATTGCTCAGTGACTAATCAGAAAACAGGTTAAGCTTAACTTGTGCACAGCACAGTGTTCACACAGAGTTCTTGCACGTGGGCCCTTTCCTCGGGGCACTCCCCAGCCATGGAGGCAGCTTTACCATCCAGCCTCTCCCAAGCTTTCCCACAGGACTGCCTCAGTTCCTTCCTCCTTGCTCTACAGCCCTGGTTTTGGCAGGTTTTCCGTAATATCCAAATAAAAAGTCCCTATTTTTGAGGTTTCCAGACAAATTCACACAAAGAAACAGGTTCTTTACAGAAATTCAAGCTTTGACTACTGCTAAGTGTGGAAGCACAAGAACAGGAGCCGGCCAACAGAAAGGGACACAAATCCAAAATACGACAGTGATGACCTTCTGAGGGTTGTGTTTCCTGTCCAGCTGACACCAGAATTTTTGCCTCTTCTCTGACCTAGGTCCTTTATTCCTAAAGGACTGCATTTCCTTTCACAGGCAATACAGTATCAAAACAGGCACTGTGATGACCACTGAAAAAGGGTTTTATGAAACTGGGGAATGAGTTTTACTTGACCAGTATGTTAAAACACAATGGTTTGGGGTTATGTTTTACTATCTTATGGGGCATAAAAAGTACACAAGTAACAAATTTTACCCGGAGAGAAAGAAACCCCCATCCTTCAGATCTGGTGTGCAAAAAAGGCTCCCTTTCACTCGCCCCCTTCTTTTCTGTGCTTTCGGTGGGAGAAATCCCTGTAGCCCCCTGGGACGGCTGCATTTACATTTAAATAGGGATGTTCCCAGGTGATTCTTAAGAGACAAACTGTAACTACTCATGGGCTCTAATGAGAGTGTTAATTTATATAGTTTCTGATGTGCAGCCCCGATAAAGGAACATCCTTGAAATCACTTGTAAATGCAAGTTCTCAAAGTAGTCTTCTGGGACTACTCTAGAAGGGAAGAAACTCTCCCCAGGAGAATCAGTCACGGCTGAGTGGCACTTTCCTGGGACACTGCCAGGAACGGCCTCCTTTCTTCTTTACCTTCCTGGAATAGCAAACATCACTCTTCTCATTTATTTTATTCCCTTTGTCATGCTCTTCTCCACCTTTTCCCTTGTCCTCCTCCCTCCCATAAAACCAAGAGCTAAAAAATGGAAGACAAAGGCAACAAGGTTTATGACATTTTTTCAAACAAAACCAAGAAAGCCATCTCCAGAGAAATGTGGGTTATAGTCACACCTGCAGTCTAATAACTGTCAGCCTCAAGAGACGTGTGCTGTAATTGAGTGGCATTGAAATGCCAGTGCTACTTCATTATTTTTAATATATGCCTCCCTTCTGTAAACCAGCATATCAAAATCATAAGCATTACGAGCAATACTCAATTTCCAAATGAGTCGTCTTTCAACTAAGGGTGCAGAAAGTCACAGTTGTGTCTTTTGGGTATTTCTGAAATACCACTATGCTCAAACCAGTGTAAAAGTCCAGCTGGGAAGAGTCCTCCCAATTTTAGTTTGGTTTTTTTTTTTAATTTAGTTTTCAGCTACATGAATTCAGCTCCTATTTCTTGCCTACACTCTCTAAAAGGCAGCAGCAGCACTTCACTCAGTTGTCTAATTTAGCTTCTAAGAAATGAGCAGCCAGCAGATACCTACTGGTGCCCTTTGCAGAAGAGGTTCCCTTACCTCCCAGACCCACTCCACATTACAACAGAAGCTTCTCCCACTTGCCTGGGCATTGAGAGTTTCCCCTTCTCTGCTTCAGCCTTGCTCACTTACAGGTAACGTAATGTGCATTTAACATGTGTTATCAAAAGTCCCTCTAACTCATGCACAAGATTTCTTCACGCCCTCAAAGTCTTTGGTGCAGAGAGTCAAAGCTGTCTAACAGAAGCTACTGTACTATTTAGGGTTCTCTTTTTGGTAAGTACTGATGTGAGATATGATAAAAAGAATGCATTCAAAGGAAATTACACCATCAAAAGTTCTTATAAGTTGATAAAATACACTTCAGTCTTCCTCTTTTCTTCCTCCCTGGTCCTTCCCTGCCCTCCATTCCTGAGGGCCCTGAACCACCGAATTAAACTCAGTAAATGTGTACCAATAACACAACAACCAGGAGAGTCCTTCCTGAATTACTGGTGGTTTCAAACCCCTCAAGTCTCTGGCTGTCCCTGTAAAGCACTAGAATTGATCATCATGGTGCTCACAAGCCAAAAAAGCAAAAGACACCGTGCAGTGACAGCAAAAGTGTAGGTGACACAGGTGATGTCCGTGGCACAGAGCAGTCACAGGCCCTTCTCTGTACGGTGTTTACTTCTGTGTGTGCAGGGATCCTGTCTGCACAGTCACAGCACGGCAGCCCCATCAGCACAGGGAGCCCTGCACACACACCGTGCTTCCTGCTGTCACTGGTAGGGACCTGTCAGCTCCTGGACACTGACTGTCCTGCAGCAGCATTTTCTTTCTGTCTTGCCAGCTTTATTAAAGCCATCATTTCTAAATACTGTGGCCCTGACAGAACTGAGCTTTCACACCTCAAGCCTTCACCTGACCTCTGGCCGAGCGTACAAACCATCGGTGGGCACAGCCTCCTGTGTGTTCCTCTGTACAACACGTCTGGTGAGCAGCAAAGCACCTCACACACAGAAGGCAGTGGCAGCCATAAACCCATTTAATACAACAGCAGTGGCAAACGGGCTTTTAACTCACACCAGCAATTGGTGTAAATCTGGAATATTAAAAGCACAAATGTGCTGTTGAAGAGAGTAAGAGGCAAATTAAAGTCAGAGCAACACCAAATTCTGGGAAGAAAGCCAGTAAGAACAGAAAAGGAAGCAAAAGCAGTGCATCCTTCAGCCTCATTTGTCATGAGAGGCGATGAAGTGAAAGCTTGTAGGAGAGTCAGGGATGAGCCTTTCTTTTGGAAAGACACCTGCAATGAAGCTCCTCTTCCATCATAGCTTTCCATCCACTCAATGCAGAAGCTTAACAACCTAAATCTAAATGCTTTAAAGATTGCTTTAACAATGCTTTAACAAATACAGGCTGGGCAGAGAACGGATCCAGAGCAGCTCTGAGGGGAAGGATTTGGGGATGTTGATTGATGAGAAGCTCAGGATGACCCAGCAACGTGCAATCGCAGCCCAAAAAGCCAACTGTGTCCTGAGCTGCATAAAAAGCAGTGGGACCAGCAGGTCAAGGGAGGGGACTCTGCCCCTCTGCTCTGCTGAGACCTCACCTGCACTGCTGCATCCACCTCTGAGGGCCCCCCAACATAAGAAGGACGCAGACCTGTTGGAGTGGGTCCAGAGGAGGCCACAAAGGTGACTAGAGCTGACCTCCGCTATGCAGACAGGCTGAAAGTGGGGGTTGTTCAGCCTGGAGAAGAGAAGGCTTTGGGAGACCTTAGAGAACCTTTCAGTGCCTAAAGGGGTTACAAGAAAGCTGGAGAGGGACTTTTACACAGGTATGGAGTAATAAGACATGGGAAAATGCTTTAAACTGATAGAGGGCAGGGTAAGATTAGACAATAGGAAGAAATTCTTCCCTGTGAGGGTGGTGATACCCTGGCACAGCTCCCCCAGAGAAGCTGTGGCTGCCCCATCCCTGGAAATGTTCAAGGCCAAGCTGGACAGGCCTTTCAGCAACCCTGTCTAGTGAAGGAAACTAATGAGTGTTGCAACTTCACCAGAGTGAAAAATCCTGGTGCTTCATCCAAAGTATTTCTTACAGTAACTGCCATGAACTTACCAACCTCTGGACCAACCCCTCCATCCCACCCCTATGATACAGCATAAGGCAAGGTAGGGCAGTGCCAACTCTCTGGTGTTCCTGGCTCCTGTTAGGAAGGATGTGCTCACAGGGAGTGCATCCAATACCTCACTCTCTGGTTTGTTACGGCACCATTGTTTGCCACACTGAAGCTGAACAGCCTTCACAGTCCGAAGTCACTACATTGCTTCAGAGAATTAGCTGCTGTTTTGCTTTACATTATTACTTTAAAATTACTTTGAAATGTCAGTCGGCTTGTAAAACCACAAAACATAATTTTACTTTTGATTTCTTTGCAAAATTATTTGATTCCCAGAGTCACATCATGGGCTGTGTTCTAGCCATTGCTACCTGCAGACTCTTGAAGAGATAATCCTGACAAGCTCAAGGCTGCTTCCATCTGGTAGCACAGCAGTGTTATTATTTCAGCACTGCATGGCTTTGTACATTTTAGAAATTCTATTCAGATGGCACAATTCATAAAAAGAAAAACCACTGAACTAGATACCTCCATTACCAGAGATGATGTAGTGAAGAGATCTTTGGGAGAAGGGAGAACACTGGGCTTGTGGTTGGTAACCTGGAAGCCCTGGGACATGTCCACTGGACTCTGGGGTACTGGGGACTGGTGCTTTGCTAGCAATCCTCTTACATCTGTTAAAGCCAGATGCAAAGAACAAAACTCAACTCTTTGTGAATGAGGCCCTGAAAAGAATTTGGGTTCAATTACTGGCCCCCAATATTTTGCTTGTGCCAAAGGAAGGCGAATCAAAGTCTTAGGATTTGGATAAGAAGCTGTTGGTTTTGGGTATTTTTTTTAATTAAAACTTTTGATGAAAAGTTGGCTTAGTTTTGACTTAGAGATTCAAAAGTAGAATAGTGCTCATAAATGCATGACCTTTCAGTTTTTCCTATCAAGAAGTAGGTTGAAAGGGACAGAAAGGAGAACTCAAGTTTCACAGCTTAGATTTTCAGTGAAAAACCTAAACCCCCCAGTTTTATAGGGGATATACCCTATAGTTTAATTATATAGAAGAAAAGGCATTTTTAAGAAGCTATTAACAGCCAGTGTGAAGCCAGTTTTGTCAGAGGATTCTTAATTACACAGAGACAAACCACACCAAATAATCTAACAGGTTGGATTTGTGTCAGTAGGAATCCTGCATTAACCCTGAAGAAGGAAGAAAGGAAATGCACAGCCCCAAAGCACTGACTGCAGATCCAGTTCCTTCCAACTTTGCTGATGAACCTTTTAAGACCAAAGAGAAACTTAGTAAAACCAGGGATAAATCTAATTGGTTTTTAAGCATATGAGCCGGCTAGGCTTTGCCCAGAGGTTGTTAATGAATAATTTGACCTGCTGAAAGCCAAAAGAGAGTTTATTGCTTAACCCTGTAACCACAGTAATTGTAATTAAGTGGCAGCCTGGGAGAGTCTGTTCCCAGCACCCTGCTAAGGCAAAGCAGAAATACAGTGTTTGAACAGATGATTAACCTTGTCATAACTTTTGTCTTGCACTCAGAGTAGCAATTTTAACCAGTACTCGAGACATTTTGCCAGCTTATGTTGCTTACTGGCACAGCACAGTTGCTATGCACAGTAGTGCATTGTGTACTGCACTGTTGTATTATTTATGCTATGGAAGCACCTGGTGACTCCAGTCAAGGTAAGACACTACACAAATTCACAGGTCTGACAAATGTCCAGCGTAAAACCCCCAGAGCAGGGGGTAGCAGTGTCTCCCTAGGCCACACAGAACATCCTGAGCAAGTATCCTACAAACACAGCTGCCTATTCCAATTATCCCATCCTACCCTTGTGATGATGAGTCACAGACAAGCAGGAGGATTCCCATCTTCCAGCTTCTATTCTTGTTTCCTTACAAACAGATCTCTATTTAGAACACTGTAGTCAACACAGGTACAGATAACAAAGAGCCCTGTACTGTACTTTGCTTACCTGCCTTCTTGAAACATTTGGTTTAGTTGCTATGACTAGTCAGAATTTGCCACAGAGCACTTCTCAGCTACATGACTGCTCCTTCTTGAGAGAGGTGTTGGCTTCCACCTGACAAATACAGCTCCTTGCCTCACCTGGCACCACCAGGAATTACCAACCTCACCTCCTCTTACTAACTAGGAACAAGAAAGAAAAACTGTTTGGTGTAAATTTCAGGTTAGCGCAGCACACTCACTTTTGGGGGTCAGAGGGTACCAGATAAGCACCCTCTTAAAAGGAGAAGTAAACCCCAGGGTTGCAAGGCTGGTGAGTTAGAAGAAACGTGTCCAGACAGTTCATTGGAGTCTGTTTTAAAATAATATGTTCTAGGGTTGCCTCTAGCAACTGGTTGTTTTACAGATGGTCCTTTGTGTCCCAGTCCTAAAGGGAAAAATATAAATTACATACAGTTTTGGCCACACAGACCAAAATCAAGTATGACTTGGATCCTACTCTACTGTTTGGCACGATTCATCAAAAATGATGCAGTTCATCAATTTTTGTCTTCAACAATGCAAAACCAAACCAAACCCACACATCCCAAAAACTGGATTATTCATCATGGCTACGTGTGAGGACAATTCCCCAAGCCAGCAAAGCTGCACAGGGATAAACCAATACAAGAGAACAAATGTTTTGGCACAGAAACAATTCACGTGTTCTTTGTGATCATCTCTATTAATCAGTATATGCATAAATAGGCTCAGGCTCCCTATCCTCCACATGACAGATGTCCACTTTCACACCAACCTGCACTCTTGTGCCCTGGGAGTGTCCATTGGCATGTTTCATAAAAAGCTGAATATAAGCAAGTAGGAAATCAATCCACTCTGCAACATTTCTGTTTAAGAAAAAAAGGCAGCTAGTTGATCAGCTGGGGTACAAAAGAGTTAATTCAAAAAAATAAGGCAGAGAGAAAAACATAAAAGGATAATCCTTTAAGATTATAAAGGTTTTGTGTAATGCTTAAATTTAATCAATATATGAGACTAGACAAGGATCATCCTCACAAAGGATGACATAAAAGGATTAGTGATTTCCATCCAGCACAAAACCACACATAGACATGGTTATTACAGTTTGGAATTGTTTCTTCTCCAAATAAGATTTTAAAATTTAAAAGAGATGATTAAGAGAGATACAGTTAGAAAAGGGGATGGATTTTATTTTCTCTACTCTTCTTAAGATGCAAAGTTAAAATGCAAGTCAAGAGATTTAATTTAAGAACATTAGTGTAGAGCTATAGAAAGGGTAACATCCCTCAAAAGTTACAAGACTGTTTCTTTTTCAGTTGTTCAACTGAAATAATTTTATCATGCTTCATTAAGACAATTTCAAATATGTTTTCTTTTCCTTTCAGGCTAGAGTTCTCAAAGTCCACTTCTCAAGTTTCTAACCAGGTTATGCTAGCTAGACTCTTTGAAATGAAAACTGAGATTCACATGATCATACAATTTCTGGATGGGACTTGAAGGAAAAGGGATAAAAATACTCCTGAAGCAATGGTATTGTCCAACATACAGGCCGCACAGCAGTGAAGAAGTGATCAGAGCCAGGCAGTAACAAACTCTGCTAGCCCCTTTTTCATCTCTTTCCCTCTGTGGAAAGTAAAATATCTTTCTTTATGCACAGCCACTTCCCCAGACTTTCTTGTGTGCTGTAATCACTTCTCTTGTTCCAGTGTCTCATCTCCACATCTCTTTGCCTCTTTTCAGTACTTCGATCCTCTCCTCTTCATTCTCATTCTATCTTTCTGTTTCCTACCGTCTCTGTTCCCAAGTTCCACCCCCAGACTCCAGCAGAAGGGTATAATTTCTCAGTTTCCTGTTCTTCTATTAGTTATGCCACTGGTGAATCATCCTAATTGCAAAGAAAAACATACTCCCCATCATTTGTGAATTTGGTTTACAAATCTGATTGAGTTATAGGAACAAATATCACATGCAATGAATACGTAGAAATTAGCTAGCAACTGTGAACAACACTAAGGCTGCTCATACCGAGAGCGCCTATCCGGTAGGAAATCATAGGGTACATATCCCAGTGCAGTGTTTCATAGTGCCAGTCTCAGCTCACAGCCAAAACGTGAGCTGTTTCTGCAGACAGCTACTGAAATTGTCTGCTTTTCTAAAAATTCAGATACAAAGTCTCAACAGATCTGTGGGTATTTAACAGAACAGCACACAGAACAAAGAGAACTGCTGTGTGCAAGCAAGGTGCTCGGCTGGAAAGAACAGCTCTCTCATACACCAACTCAGTTAAACAAGTATCAAAGAAGTGACACATTAGATGATAAATGTGGATGTACATTAGACAGAAACTTGTCAAAGTCCCCAGTAAGTTGAATCTGGTGGCACGAGTGGTTCAGATTTCAACATCAGAGCCAGGAGTACCACATCCTGCTGGGCAACCACCACTCACTGGTAAAATTGGGAAAATGCCATTTGCTGTTCCTTCCAGGGATATTGTTAATTAATTAATTCTTAATTAAGTTTGCAAAATACAAATATCCTCAATTGAAAGAAACTGTAAAAGGGAAATTATTGTTAGGAGGATCAGAACTCTTGCCTGGAGAAAACCTTTGGGTGTATTTTCTCATTAATGCTAATGGAAATTAACAGCTTAATGCAAGCCAAGCTGAAAATAAGATAATTTACATTTGCATCTTAACTACATTTGGTTCATTACTTATTTAGGATCACTGATACATGTGGGAAGGTGAGTCTCAACACTTCAAGCTATGGTTTTTGAGTGGTTCTATATGCACAAATACATCCCAGTAAAATCTATGCAATTGTTATGACAGTCCTCTCCTTACAGCAACACACATGGTAGCATGCAAAGCATGCTTTTCAGAGGGACACACCAACCCAGCAGAGAGCACGAGACAACACTCAGAGGAGGCCAAAGACTACAGCCAGAAAAGAGACTTGGAGACTGTTCAGAAAGGACAAAAGGAGAGAGGCACAAGTGGTGTTTACATTTAACTCCAGCCCAAAATTGCAGTTCTGAGAGCTTTTGCTGCACCCTGGACATGTCCAGTTATGTTTGAGACCCCGGCTTTCCCCAGACACCAACAGGATTTTCCTTTGGTTACATCCAATTGCCTGTTCAGTCTCGACAGAGGCAGAGCTGGCACCTCTTGCCTTACACTCCAGCCCTGGTGGGGAGGGTCTCACCCACACACAGGGACACAGAAAGCACTTGTACCAACCACCTCTGAATGAAAGCAGAGGAGGAGGACCAGTTTTTGCAGTTGCACACGGAAGGAGCTACGTTACCCCATGGGAGCTGTTCCTGAGAGATGCCAAGTCCACTCCTCTCAGGGGATCAGCCACCCCACCCCACAAACACGGGGGTCCAGCCTGTCATTTCTCACATCAAGCAGAGGAAATGAGACACGGGGAACCTTCCCACCCCAGATCTCAGCACCCTAATGCTAGACTATGGTAGTGGTTTCTGTCCTGGCCTTTCCTAAAGCCCAAACAATATGTAATGGAAGAGCTTCAAGAGAGAGAAGTAGAACAGCCCATCCCAGGACACATACAGCCCTATGGGCCTTCCAACTCCCACTCACAACCATGAGAGCACATGACATGCAGATCCTTTACCAGACAGGCAGCTGGGTGACCACGCCAGCAGCTCCAACTCTGAATTCCTCAGGCCAGTCTGAGCTCTCTGTATTTTGCACATCAAGTTACTCTTACCTTTAGCTGACTTTCTGTGCCCCATGGTCAGGGGCATTCCCCAGTTTTCCTACCATGGCAATCAGATACAACTACACCAAGTAAAGTCAGGAAACCACCTTTAAAGGTACTCATTTCCCCTACATTAAGATGTTGCTTGTGTAGGGTAAGACCAGGAGCAGCAAGAAAACTATGACGTTTACATTGTGCTGAAGACAAGGAATAAACCAGAAATCTCAAGGGAAGCCTCTGGAGATTCCCTCCCACAAATCACACACTTTTACAGAGTTACTTACTCATATGTGAAAACATATGAGCAGGATTAGATCTTCAACCACTGACAGGGGCTTTTATCTTTCCTTCTAAAATGCAGGAATTCACAGCATACTTTTTGGTTATCTGTAGCATACTTTCCACTCGATTTCAATTCCAAAGAACAAGGGGCCAAAATTGTGCACAACAGGAATCATGGGAATTTAGCCCTCTTTGCTTAATAACTCCTGAGGGTATTCAAGAGTTAATGTCTTCTGCATTTTCAATTATGATAACTGCAAAAGCTGCATAAGTCAGAGCAGCATATATATTTTACTGAGATATAATTCCAGGAAAGTCACATTTTTGTAAGAGTGATTTACCACACCAATTTATGCCTTTACCCTTAATTAATCTGTCTGAGAAAGATGTCATCTGTTTTGATGAATATGATAATCACCAGGTTCTGCAGGCTATGATAGACTGATAATTGCCAAAAGAATTACTTGTGCCGCCTCACCCAAACACAGTCACCTGTTCTTTGCTAAGAAAATACACATCAAGCAAGCCGTGTATAAAGCTGTAGAACAGAGAACTGTCAAGCACAAACTTCTCCCCTAAACAATCCTCCAATCCTCCAACCCTGCACACCACATTGGGTCACGATAACTGCTGGAGGCAGACCCCAGGTGCTGTGGGACAGCGTGGTTCCCTGATCCCAGAGCAACTGGTGTCACTGTTCCTTAGAAAGCACAGAATAGTGTGAGAAAAATTCCACAGGACACCTTAATGGGACACAGAGCAGGCTGAAGCATGGGCTCTTCCCCACCTCTCCATAAATCCACCCTACAGTACCTGCAGCTCGGGAGAGCAGAAAGCCATTGGTGCCCAGGGCTGCAGAGGCAGTGGAAGTGTTCCTGCTGCATCCCTAGGGCCAGGTGTGCACCTCGGTGAGCAAACACTTCCATATGACACACTGACATGGTCTCTTGATATACTACTACTGGGATTTGTCCTTCCCCCATCACCCTCCTGCAACAGCAAACAGCTGCACAGCTCTAAGCAGAGTGAAATATCATCTGTCATCACACTGACCTTTCAGTGCCTGCCCTCTTTATTGCATTAAATCATGCTCTGCAATTTTGTCCAGATTCTTTAGGGAAACATTTTTGTTTCTAAGCAAGTTCACAAGTTCACTTCCCACACTGGGATAGGGGCTCATATCCTGTGATGACACTGCAGTGAAACAGAACATTTTCAAACCCCTTTGTCCTTCTCTGTGCCCAGACAGGGGGAAAACACCAGCTGTACAGTGCAAACTGGCTTCCATGAAGCCATACTGGCTTCTGCCACTGGAAAATTTGTCTCTTCTTTCCTTTCTGAGGAGTGCACAGGTTTGCAATACCCAGGTAAGGCTTCCTCCCTCTTGGTTAAATAAGCCAAAGCTCTGTTCAGGTAACCCTCACTGCTTGCCTGTTTATACTGTCCTTCATCAGAAATGTGGTTTTATGAATTGCTGTGGTATGGGTAGGAAAATGTATATTTAAACGAGTATTACCCACTGTCCTAAGTATGCAGAAGATGCACTTATCCACTATTACGATTTTTAAAATCATGAAGTCTAGGCATATTATGCCTAGAACTGCTCTCAAGGAAATATCTGGAGACAAGAAGAAAATTGTCATATGAGATTATGGGTGTTAAAAGAGTGTTATTTCTATGAAGCCACTAAGTTTGCACTTTGTATCATAAACAATGATGAACACAGAAATGCCCAAAGGAAAGGCTATGTAAATAAAAGGTTAGCATTTTATACAGATTTACTTTACCAAGCTACAGATTCATTTTACATGTTAAAACAACTGTTCTGCTATGTATTAAAGAAACAGAACACAACAACCACACCAACAAAAACCCCAAACTCCACAACTCTCCAAGGCCAAGGATCAGCTAGCTACCTTTCTACAACCACTCTCCATCCAGATCATGTGAGCTGATTTGGAGAGATCTCCTTCCTGAATAGTCTGCTTAATTGTTAAGTTGCTGTCCAAAACAGCATCTATAATAAGAGCAGTGCTCAGCTTGTTTCCACATAATATAAGTTACAAAATGCAGCTCTCTGCTGAACCCTCCAAGCACAAAGGAGACTGCAGAGAATGGCAGATGAAAGGAGGCAGTAGGCAGAAACCTATGCACTATAAGAGACCCAACTGCAGACTTACTGGGGCAAAGAGTAACAGCCAAGGATGGACAAAGCTGCCCCTCCCCCCAGCAGCAGTCCCTCCTCACTGCAGACATACAGCCTGCTGTGAGAAAGGAAAGGCTGCAAAACTGCCTCTGCCTTTCCTTTCCATCACCATTGTAAGTGCCTCCAGCTGGGGCTGAGCCTCTCTGCTTGTAGCAGCAGCCCAGGGAAATCTGATGGATTTTTCTCTTGGGTAGCACCTGGTGCTCAGCTTGGAAAACACTGCACTGAATCCTGAACCAGCATTCAGCAGCAACCGAGGAACAGCAGCCCAGACAGAACAGGATACAGCCAGAGAAGTAGGGATTTGGAGCAACGAGCAGGTATTACACAGCCAGTTGCCTTCATTACAGGTGGCTGCACACACAGTTGCTGTCACCCACATGAGGACCAAGGGAGAAACATCTCCTGGCCCAAAGGCAGTGAAGAGCAGACTCCCGGGTCTCCTCCAGGACAGCACAGAGCAGAGGTGCTTAAGTGAGAAGGGCCAGTTGCTTTAGAGATGGTGGGACTGTGCTGGTGCTTACAAGTCTTTGTTCTACAAGACTGGTCCAAAAGGTTTTTTTCTTCTGCAAAAACAGCAAAAAAATCCAGAGAGAGACAAAGTCTGCAATAGCAAGAAGCATACTTTTTGGAAGAGAATCATTGAAGATGCAACCAGGAAGAAGTCATTCCATACCACAAAAGCACCTCAAAATACAATCCAGAAGACACATGGATAGCCCCCTCCCTTTCCCAGTATCTTATCACAAACCAAAGAAAGCACTCAGAAATACAGGGGTGAAAAAAATGAAATCTCAGACAGATTTTTCCTACCTGGATCATCACATCTGCTCAGCAAGGAGGGGTAAGGCAAGGCTGAGGACAACCAGGCAGGTGCAGGGCAGCATCCTCTTCATCACAGGGAAGGGGCCTTGAGCAGCACAGGAGCAGAGCAGACCCCACAGCACTCAACCTAAGGGAGGAGACAAGCCTAGGCCAAGCCAGGAAGTCAATTTAGCAGGACAAGGCCAGAATGAGCCGAGCGTGAGCACAGACCAGGAGCTGGGCCGGGGCCTGAGCTCAGCTGCAGCTCCTGAGCCGTCCGGAGACAGGCCCAGCTCAGCGTCACCCGCTCCAGGCTGCACCTGCACCTCGGCACACCTGGCCGTGAGCAGAGGCAGGAGGAGAGCGGATTGTGGCTTCTCCCGAACAGCAACACAGCCATGAAGAGACCGTGGGCCCTGACACAGAACTCGCCGAGGAACGCAAAAGGGAACACACGCTGGGGGAAGGTCAGAGAAACCAGCATGAAGTGGTTTGATCCTGAAAAGGAAGAGAATCAAACAGCTTCCTTCTTTCTAGTTCCTTGGGAGCCAGGCTTCTGAGGAGAGATAATTAGAACGTGAGTTTTATCCGCATAAACCTTTTTGGCTATTTTCTCTGCCTGACAGGAAACTGCCAGCAGCAGCAGGGGTGGGGAGGCTGCGCTGTGCCCAGATGAGCACCATCAGCCCTCACACACGCTGACAGCCCCTCAAGGTGCCCGCTGCAAACACAGTATTTTCCCTAATGAATGTAGTTCACTCCTGTCTCTCCTTCCCCTGCCAGGGCTCCAATGCCCCACACTGCTACCGCAAAGCAAAACCCACCCCATCCTCGGTCTGCCTCCAGCAGCAGCTCCACTTGGCGGGAGGCAGGGGCAGGGCAGGCTACAGCATGCGAAAACCAGCAGTATGTGACACGTGTACCTCACGCAGTAGTTAGTCTTATTTCATGTGAGGACTCTGCACAGGGTTTGTAAAGGATTCAGAAAAGGAATAGATGTTTAAAAAATGATCAGTTGTTAAGAGTTACACAGTTTGATCGTAACCTCAACAGGTAACCATCTATAACACTTTTTTCTGATCATCTTATAATGGTCTATAAACACACACTAGTCATGTTATAAAATACTAGACATTTCTTTCTCATTTATTAACTTATTATAAATGGAAATCCTCCATAAAAAAGAACTTTGTACTCATTCAAATCTGCAACCTTGATTTCCATTTTGCTTTTTTAACTGCCACTTATTTTAATAAAAGGGACATTAACTATTTTGCTTCATTTCTTTTGCTCATTGAGAAGTGTTCAGCTACATCCTTCTTTCTTCCTGCACAGCCGAGCAGAGCAGGCTATAGCACAGCACATTAGGTATGGCACTTACTGAGGGAATTCTTCTTTCTCCCTGCTCTCTTTGCAGAGAGAAAACAGCTGGTCCCAGAGGCCCGTGTTGAGAGACAGCTGGAAAAGGCAGGCAGGGGGCTGCAGGCAAGGGCAAGAATCTGCTGAAAAGGTAATATAGTCCAAGGCTGTGCCTTGCAGGCTGCAAAATCTCTCAGTGGGGATTTGGGAGCAGGTGGTGGCAGCTGAAATCCTCAAAGTGAATAGAGGCACAGGGAGCAACAGATTAGAATTAGTGATCCTGGTGCCTTGTAGTGCATCCAGAGCTTCCATGTTTTCTGGAGGACTGGGTAGGCTGAAATCACTGCTATTCCACTGGAATGGGCAAGAACCACTCTCAGCGCTCCTGATGATATTCTGTGGTGAAATACCCTCCCTCATCCTCTTCACCTAATTTCCACCCTGCTCACCTGACACCTGATTAAACAATAATTTTCCCGCTCAGCCAAGAGTGGGATGTCACACCAAGGTGGCATCCTTTGTCACCATTAACAGTAGAAGGACTGGTATAATGGGATTCCTCTTCAGAGGCCCTAGATCTGACTGTTTCTGAGTGGAATTTTTGGACAATAGTTCTTTCAATCACTTTCATCCCAGCCTTTTTCCATTCCCTCCCATCTACCTTTTAAAAATCCAATATTTCTGTGGTGCTGCCTCTGAACATTTCCTCCTAAGTACCTCAAACAAATCCAATGGTATAATGACCATTTTCTCTCAGATGAAGGCTCTATCTTTTGTCACTTAGTGTTCATTTCCAACCACTACAGCTTCTGATCTTATTGATTGCTTAAGAAAAAGCATCAAGAAAACAGTCCTGAAATAACCACCAGAAACATTCATCCTTCCCCAGTCATTCTGTAATTCTTAATCTTAGTCAATAGCAGGGTCATTAAAACCCTCCCATGACGACTGTCCTTGACTCTTTATGAACCTGCAGAACACTGGATGCTCAGCTCTCACTTGTCATCTTGCAGGTCTGTTATAGGCTCCCCGATCTCCTTCTATCATTTTTATTTTTCTCTTCCACTTCCCTTTATTGGAGCAGCTGAATCTGCCTAGTCTGCTTTTACTGCAGACCTGCTCCCAGGCTCACACATTACTATTACCCTCCTTTCCTATTCAAGCTTCCCTTTTCCACAGGCTCTGGTTTCTGGCAGTAGGAGTGCAGGAGTGTGACCTCCACACGTGTGAGCGTGTCAGCAGGGGCACAGAAGTGTGGCTTTGCTGGGTTGGCTGCCCTCCAGTTCCAAACACTGTAATCACTGCTGTGATCATAACAAAGCCTGTATCACTGTAAGAAGGAAACTATTTCAAATGCTTTAAGAAGCAGCGTACACCATGCAGAAGTTTAATCATGCTCAGAAAGAAGGCTGGCACTTCTACAGCGTGCTTGCTCACACACTGCATCTAAGGAATGTGCTGGGACCTATTCTCATATATGGCCAAAGGGAACTCACCATTTGGTGTGAACTGGTTCAGGTGTATCAAGTAATTTACAGCTGACACCAGATACCTTTAGACATATCAAGCAATTTCCTTCCAAGAAAAGAATCTCCACTGATATCATTTACTCAAAGAGTAAATTGCTACTTCGGGTCATCAACTTTTGGCTCACTGACCAGTTCCTGGAAAGCTTGCATTGATTTTTCTTGTGTTTAAAATATAACAGAAGGAGAATACCAAACCTTGAATATGTTTGCTCTTTGTGAGAATGATGTATGTAAATTTGTAATTTCAGGTTAATAATTACAATTCTTAATTATTTTCTAGTCTAGAAAAATCAGACTTTATTTTCTTATCTTCAGCGATTAGGTTGAAATTGCTTTAATAATGAAATACACTTTTCATTTGTATTCTCTTTCTTCTGCACTCTCATTAGCGATTATAATTTAAGAATCAGGAGTGATTAATGGCTGGCTACACCACATAATGCTGTTAAGGAACAATGGTGTAATTCAGAAGGTTTAGAGGCTCCCCTCCTTCCATGTTCCACATGCTAACCTGCACTGAAACTAATCCACTTCATCCAAACTCAGGAGGCAGAAGGATGTGGTCCAAAAACCCCACTGGAAATGATGTGAACTTACTAGAGGAAAACCCCAGCAAATATCATGAAACGAAAATTAGAAAGAAAAGCAGACACGGTGTTAGGATTTAATGGCAAGCTGGCAGACAGCACCTAAAGCTTTCCTCTCACCATTTGCAGGTCTAGTTGAGAGGATGGCTCTTTGCATGGTGTGACAGATATAAACTGGAAGAGAGCAGGGAGTGCTGTGAAACACTAAGTACACAGCTGGGGAGCTCCTTATCTCTCACACATAGCACTACGCCATGCTCAGCACAGCACCCTGCAGCACGCAGGAAGGAGCCTCTCCCAGCAGCACCTGAGATGCACAGAAGCAGCCACAATGAGCTTCGCTGGTTCTTCAAGGTCATTTTGATGATGCCTTATCATTTGACCTTGGAATCAAATTATAACACCTTGTAATGTAATTTACAGATGCAGGCCCTAAAAAGGAGCATCAGCACATTCAAGTCTGTGCTGCTGAGGAGCTCTCTGGGTTCCTCCAAAGCTGCAAAAAGTCATGCATATGCTCAGCTTTTCCTAGGGGACTTGCCCTACTGCTGCAAAACCAGCTTTAAGCCCAAGCCCTCTGAATTTGCACAACGGGGGCCTGTGAGTCTGAGGACTAAATCTAATGATCTGACAAATCTGATTTGACAAAGTCTAATGATTTGAAAACTCCGTACGACAGACACTGACCACTGAATCCACTTGGGCAATATGGGTGAGCTGAGCTGAGGGTGGCCAGGTCAGAGTCTGATTTTGCTGCAGTACTTTTATTAAAGCTTGGCAATAAGGAAGGCAGGCTAGGTTACTGTACACATATCCACCATGCAGCCAAACACACTGCAGGTGTTGGTAGCTGCACTGCACACAGCTGTGTCTAAGCAGTTTGAGATTCCACAGTACTTGTTTTGCTGCCCATATTCTTTATTTCTACTGACTGTCATCCTAAGAAAACTTCTTATCTCCTTACTTTCCCACACTAGTAGAAGCACTCTCCTCTTGCCCTAATACCCAGACTATAAATAAACTTTCCATATGCAAACACCAAGCTCAAGAGTTTTCCAGACACCCTTCCTGTTAAGAGCCTGCCCACATGGAGGGTGGAAGAAAGCAGGACAGAGCTAAATCTGGTGCTTCTTTGAAATATGCACTGAAGAAGTTAACCTTGACTTGAAAATAGTGCTGGTGATAGCTGGTAAAAACTGGTAGTTGGTATTTACATCGTTAAGGATTTCCAGAGCCAAGAAACACAAGCAGATTGGTAACAGTCAAGAATACTGATCACAGCAGGAGTATTGCCTCACTCTTTTGGCTCTTTAGGCAATAAGCAATGACTAAGTCCTTTGCTCAGGGGACATTTGATTCAGTTTTTATTAATTTAATTTTCTGAAAATTAAGAAAAGGATTGATTTCTTATTTACTTTTCAATTAACTCCCATAAGAGTCGGCATTCCACTATTTTACTGGAGTAGAGAAGTCAACCGTCTTCAAGATCTACTGTTGTGTATTAACTGGTGACTTAGAGTTTCCCACATCACCTCCCCAAAAAATGAAGAGAAACGATGTGTTGAAGGATTGCCTTGGTGCCTCCTTAAAAGTGCCAGCTAGGTAGGAGCTGACAACTTGATTAGCATCCCTTGAGATTCTGTGAATAGGCACACAGTTCCTCAGACACGCTGATGAGGATGAGCCAAGTTTGAGTGTCATCACAGTGAGAAGCATCCTACCCTCATAATTCAAGTGGGTGAAGGGGATTCATTCAGATCAGCTCATTTACAGCATCTGCCTGTCTTCACTCCTCCCTTCACATCACCGATGGTGCAGCCAAGAAGGTCTGCTGCAATCCCCGAGGTGTTCTCCTGCACAACACAGGCCTTGGTGTTCGCTCTGTTCTTGCCTGGAGCAGTTCATACCTTGCACTACAACAGTTGGTTTCAGTCTTCAATTGCCAGCAGTCAAGAGCCCAAGCACACCATTAAAAAGACTATTTTCCCCAGGTATTAGTTATCCCTACTGCTAAATAAATGTCAGTCATTTTTAACTTCAAAAATTTTTAACATGTCCAGATACATCCACTAAATCTGGGGTCCTCTCGTACATCTACTGCTTGAAATGGAATCTGTTACCAAGATTGGACCCTCACCCAGCTACTCATAAAGGAACATCATGCTCCTTTTCCTCATTGTACTTAAATCCTCCATTTTCCAGAGCCACAATATAATGGCATGATTTCCAGTCCCTTCAGTGACGTTTCAGTGCTGTGTCCCCATCCTACCCATCCCTGCCAGACCAAAGCCCTGCTCATTGCAGCTGCCCCTGTGGAAAAGAGGATGCAAATGCCATGAGGGTGAGCAGGAGGTGGCCCTGGCCTGAGAGGTGCCCAAAGAGAAGTGAGGCATCCAGCATCCCCAAAAGAATCACTGTGATTCTGACCCACCTACATCTGTTGCTCCTCCCCCAGAGCCACATCAGACCAACATTTTGGACTTAGCCCCAGTTCAAACTCTTCCTGCTGCGAGTCCAAAGGGCTGTCACAGCACGTGCTGCACAGGCCCATAGCCCACAGAGGGCTGGCCCTGGAGGCTGTGCCTGCCTGCCCCAGCCAACCAAGGAACTCTTGGGACTCTTAGTCCTCTTAGGACTTGAACACGAAAAAAAAAAATTTTCTTGGGAGTGGGATTCCCAAATATTAAGCAATTATATTTAACTTTTAAATTTGGGAGAACAGGGAAACAAACAGAAAACCTCTGTTCACATTCAAATTGGTTGCTGCTTTGCTCCTAGGCAAAGAAATTTGTTTTGTCTCCATCTCTTAAACCTGCAACAGTGATCTGGCCTTTTAATTATTTATAACTTCTGAGCTGCTGTGACATCTGCAAACTTTGTTCAGTACCTTCATATTGTGTCTCAGGTCACTGAAAAAGTATTGCAGGACCTCCCTCCAAGCACACACCAGCATGGTAATGACTTAGTTGCTCTCAGAGTTCATCACCTATCAGCCAGAAATAAAACTTAATAGGAATGAAGGTCATCTTGTGTTGTTTCTCAGCCAAAATATTCCAAGGTACCAAGCAAAAGCAGATTATACAAACAGTATTAATTTAGTCAAATAAGTCTACAATACTATCAAAAAGCTACTGTAAAAGGATCCATTTTTCACAAGCCAATAGCAAGCAGCATTAATTAAAGAGCTTAAATATTTTAACCACACATTACAAGATTACTGTATTTGTCCTCCTTTTGTTTTGTCTGTGTCTGATATCAATTTTTCATTTACTTGAATTTTATTTACATGGATCAATCCATTCCTGCTTCAGATTCTTAACAGTAGTTCCACTTTAATGCCTTGAAACTCTCCCAGGGTTGTAGGAGTTTTGGAAAACAAAACAAACCAACCAACCTAACAAACAAACAAAAAAACCCCAAACACCAAAAAGCCCCCAAACAAACAAAAAACCCCCGCCTAAAAAACCCCAAACAAACAAAACCACGCACACACACACAAAAACCCCCCAAGCACAAACCTCCATAACATCAGTTTTTAGTCAGCTCTCTTACATCTACAGGGTGTAAATTAATCTACATTTGCCAAACTGAAGAATTGTAATTTCTGTACCTGAGGTTTAAGACACCTCATTGTGAGAGATGAAACCATCGCATTCTCATATGAAAAGGATACATCATTTTGCCTTTCCTCTACTGGAAGATAGAAATATCTACTGAAAATTGCCTCTTCCATGCTTTCGCTGGCAGTGTTCCCATTTCCTAGGAATGGACAGTTACAACTGCTACATATTTCTTGTGGTTTAATAGACCTTCAGCTCAGCATCCCAGCTCTTACAATTTCTTGCTGATGACTTAGATTTCAACTTTTATTATACCTTCTTTCCCTGAATGTCCAGTTAATGACTTACGTCTCGCCACCTTCCCCTTTCTTCTATTTGTTATGCATCGGACACTTTAAACCCTTTTTCATTTCTAGTTGCCTTACAGTCCCCTAAATCTAAATCAGGCTCCAGATTCCTCAGTGAGAGTGGCCTTCTTCTCACTGCGATGTTTTTGGGAGCTTGTAAGTGGAGCTAAACCAGTTCCAGAGCACCCTTATGTGCTCTGCAATTTTACTGCAGCTCCTAACCACTACACCTCAAAATTATGTGTAATGCCATGAAACAGGCAGTTAAACCACCCAGGGAATATCCTCTGGCTCTGGACTTGCAGATAAGAAGTGTGATCCCATCACAGTTACCCCCACCAAAAATAGCAGTTTTACAGTCCCCTCAGTTTTACAAGTGTCTCCCTGCTGGATGCCAGACTTTCTCACTGTCACTGAGAACAGAAGTGGCAGAAGCGTCTTAGCACCAGCAGCACGAGCACCACTCAGACTGAAGTCTGCCAGGAGTACACAGCCTTTTTCACCACCGAAATGACAGATGGCTGCTTGAGCAGCAGCAGCCAGCCTGTTTTCTAATGCCAGGGGGTGGGCTGTAGCAGCCATTAACTAGTACTCCATCTCCTGCTCCCTCTGTTAGGACATGGATTTATCAGCATTCATGATAATTTCTTTTGAGGTCTTGATGACTCACTAACAGGGAGGGTAATTTCCATATTGAGCACTGCTCCTCCTTCCCATTTGCCCATTAAGTGCTTTCTAAAAAGGAAAAGGATAAGAGCCTCAGCGGCCAAAGTCACCTGGGGGCAATGTGCCTTGTGTACCATTACTGCCTGCATGCTGCTGTTCAACCGGGAATTCGAGTCTGTGTCAGCTATTAAACTTGAGCAACAGGGAATTTTCAAGAAGCCCAAAGGAACCCAATTCAATTATGCAGGGTACTCAAGTCACTCAGGCTCTCTGAAAAGTCTCCATCCTATTGCACAGTGAAGGAGCACAGTATCTGCCCTCAGAGGGGAACATACAGAGAAGGCAAATCCCACTCCAGCAGCAGAGTGGGCAGAAAGCCTGCACAGGTACACTTGCTTCCCTCTCAGAGCCAGTGTCCTGCAAGCCCCTGACCCATAACAGGGATTCCTCCTGGTACCACTGTGCTGACCATGTTCTTTAGGATACACATCAACTCTTTTCCTTGTGATCCTCACTGATTTTGCCATCTGGTTGAAGGTGGGAGACCCAGATCTGCCTTGGCAGTTCCTCCTCTATTCTGGTGGTGGTATTTCCATGTTACAAATGGCCTGAGCAGATTTACAGAGAGAAAGGGGCACGTTGTGGCAGGTGTTCCCATAGTGTGCCTGTGCTACCTCTGTGCTGTACAGCAGAGTTTGCTCATCCTGCTCACAGAAACAGGAAGATCTGCTCAGCTCTCAGGCAAAGACAAGGCTGATGGACAAGGGGTGGGTTTCTTGGGCTGTTAACATCATTCCCAGTGGAGAAACTCCATATCCAGTATCCTTCTTATCATCCTACGTTATCTTTGGTTTCATACCCTACAGTCAAATCTTTACACCTGTCATTGCAATGACCATGGGCAACAGAAACACCGGCACAACCCCTCCTAACAGTCCCTGCAGCCTCAGGGAAAGATTTAGAGTCACACATTAATCCAGGCTGGAAGAACCTTCTGCTTCAAAGCAGGGTTCACAATGAGATCAGATGAGGTCACTCTGCTTTACCCAAACTAGGCTGGGGAACCTTCAAAAATGGAATGGTACACCCTACCCAGAACACAGGTCCCAAGGCCTGACTGTCCTTGTGGGGGACTAGCTTCTCCTTATATCCAGTCAGACCCCCTTTTAACTCCATTGATATCTGTTGTCTCTTGCCTGCCATGCACACCTGTGAATTGTATGAGTGTATGTGAAGCTCTAAGATTCAAAGTGAGATGGGGAACGGAGGAGGTATGGCAGGAACAGGACAGAAGATTCAGGGCATTTTGCAAAGTCTCCATAATGGCAAACCCTCCCCACAGCACCCTTTACTTGCACTCTAAGTCCGTGGGGGTGCTGGGATCGCAGCACTGCTCTTATGGCAGGGGAAGGAAGTCCCACACGGAGGCACAGCTTTGATTAAGCCTGTCTCAGAGGGGAACCACAATCTCATTCTACAACCTACCCATTAAACGTATCTGCTTCTTCATTTACTTCGTGCATATTGACAAACGCATTTCCACAACTCCCTCTGAAGAGACATGAATCTTGCTCTCCACAGAAACACTAAGCACCATTTTTTAGAGCCTCTCCCACTGAGCATCATTGTCCTATAAAAGCATTAGCACTACAGACTGCAACTGAGCAGCAAACATTGCCGATACGAAGGAGCGATAGTGAAGGCATCCAAATGGGGCTGCTCTCTGCAGAGATGCCCCAGTGTTAGATTTTTCACTTTGACATTGCACTTTATAATCTTCTTCAAAGATTACTATACACACATACACACTTATTTATAACTGCATCCATTAATCCCTGCTAACTGCAGCCTGCAGCTCACGTCCCCGGCACACACAGCTCCGGGAAGCAGCAGGACACAGCCTGTAAGTTAAAGAAGTGATGGCTGTAATATGTAACATGACAAAGTGGTGGCAGACAGGCCATTTAAAGTCACATTTAACATTTTAGTTAGCCTTACCCCAGTGGAAAATGCTCACTTACATTACTCATAGTAATGGTCAAATTGAAAGAGAAAGAAGAAAACTAGGAAGAAAAACAGGCTTTGTTCTGTACCTGCAAAGACAGATAAAAGTATTTTTCAGTGTGTGCATGCTTCTCCCCTCACATAACTGACTTTTGGGGGTACAGCTGCAGTGTGAGGTAACACCCACGGCCTGAGCTAACACCAGGCCCTTGGGAAGGGAACCACTGCCTCTTGTCACAGGCCTTTGGCAAAATTTGAATCACACGAAGTTGGAAGTTATGGTTTTACAGAGAGGACCTCAGGGAACTTAAGAAACCTTAGAAAACCAGCACATAGCCTGGTGCTTCTGTTGCTGCCACCAGAACGTGGAATCTCCTCTTTCTGTCAGCAGAAAGAGAATTTAAAACCTTGTGTTCAGCCTGTTCTTGCCTGTCTTCACTGACTGAAGGGTTGACTTGACTGCCTTGGCAGGGGTGTTGGACCAAGGGATCTCCAGAGATCCCTTCCAACCCTAACGATTCCATGACTCTGTGATTGCTTTCCTGTGCAATCTATTTCAGCACACAACTCCCTGCTCCATGCTTTGTCCCAGCTCTCCCCTGCTCTACCCTAGGATATTTTATCCCTAGCACAGTCAACGTGAAAGGCAGTTTATTTATCTTTTGTATTCAGAATCTTTCCATACATGAAGATTAATGACTTGCTTCAGTTTCACCTTTCCTGGATTTTCAAATCCCAAATCTGCCCTCATCAGTTTATAGCATCTTTGCATTGTTGGCTCTATCCAAAAGTATTTGCATGGTGATAGCCTGATCTGCAATAGAGAGAAATGTTCCCTCCCAAACCATCCTATCATTGGGTTCAGCAGAGGCATTTTGCCACTTCCTCCTGCTGAGCTGCACAATTTTCAGAGTACTGAAAGAGGCTGACATATGTAGGCAATGGGAAATTACCCAAAAATTCAATTACTGCTGTGTGTCACAGTGCTTTTTAGACCTGCTGACTAAACACCTTAGCAGCAGTGAGGATGAAATAGGTCTGATGACATGATTCATTGACATTACACTGGGTTTGGCATCCACAAATATATTCATCAGATGTCAGTTTATAAGGACAATATTCATAAGCCCAGGCCACCTTCATTATGACTTCTCCTTTCATGATTAGGTTCTCCTGTTTTGTCCCAGAGGTACTGAGTGGAGCCTTCTGTAATTAGTAGGAAGCACAGTACACATCTGGGGTTTACTCTCCCAAACACTACCTAAGCTACACCATAAACTTCATTACAATGGAACAGCAAACATCAGACATTGCAATGTTTGGAAAAAAAAGTTAAAGAAGAACAAACAAGATCTAAGAGAACAACATTCTGTAGATTATGAAAATGTGTTTGACTGAACAAGCCCAGCTGAAAGCTATCAACCACTGCCAACACACCCAAACCAATTACTGATAAGGCTGCTGTGAAGTATGGATTAGTAAGAACTTGGAGAAACCATCTTGGCACGAAAGCTCTCCTCACTCTTTCTCTTTCAAAGCTTGCCAAGGAAATGAATTCATGGAGATGTAATTAAATGGAACATAAAAAAAAATCTTCTAGGAAAAAACCAACCATCCAACCAAACAAGGAACCATATTTAAATCTGTTTTGTCAAACTTTGTAAAAAGTCATTTTTCCTTCCTCTCTCCTCCAGGCTGGTCTCACAGATAAACAATTAAAATTAATGTAGTAATATCGGCAGTTTCTCAGACTTTTATTTCATTTCAGGTTCAAAAGACAAAAGGGTTCATAAGAATTTCTGTACCATAAGATAGTAATTTGCCAATTTGCATCCTTGATACAGAGCATCTCTGTAACAACTTCCATGCATTTAAAAGCACAGAAAATAAAATTCTGCATTAGTAGGTGGCAATAGAGAGGACCTTAAAACCTCAGGAGGTTAGAAGTCCAGATGTTCCTCTGGCCAGATGTAAATGTAGTTGTTGTTCTCATAGTATCTGCTAGGGACAGACAACAGTATTTTAGAACATCTGGACTAATGCAAAGGCCTTTCAAATGAGCAATGTAGGATTTACTAGCTGATGGATTCTTATGTAAATCATAGTAGAGCAAAAGGAGAGGAATAATCATAAAGTTTTGGTGATCAGATTTGTTGTCTTTCTTACCTACAAATACAGACAGCTATAGAAATATCTACGAATTTGTACAAAAATTTCAGGACTATAGTCCTGTTTATGTTGCTGATCCTGAAAGATATTCCTTTTAGGAGAACTATAGTTGCATAGTCAAAATGGATTAATATAGTTCTTTAATCTTGATTTTCTACAAGAGGGGGGGAGTAAAAGTTGCTGAGAAACAATTATAGCTCCTCATGTCTTTTAATCAAAGCATATTTACTATGTATGTTATGTATCCAAGGATATACCCCGCTGAATTTTGGGGTTTGCCTAGCTGAAGTTTGCCCTTCAGGATCAGACAAGGCCTGTTGTGGTATTTATCAGCACATGTGCCACTTATTCTGTGCAACCCAGTATCTTCACTAGTGGGACCAAGTTATGTCCGTTTCAAGTATTCCAAAACTGAGGCTCTTCCATTTACTGAGATGGAGAAACTCAATATATATTGTCATACTGCATTGAATTTGCCTTGAAGTGAGTGAAGCAAATTATCTCTTTCAGAAGATGCAGGAAAAATAGTTTCTGGGTGGCTTGGGTTGCAAAAAGTCACTCTGCAATATTTACCTGGAACATTGGACTAAACAGGTAGGAGATGATTTATAAGGGCAGGAAGGAAGAGAGAGACGGACAACAAAAGTAAGAATGTGGTTACTATGCCAGTACAACAAGTTCAGAGTAAAAGGAGAAAAGGTCAAGTGAGAGGAAGAACAAATTTGGTACTTGTGATTTTAACTTCTTATGTTAGAGTATAAAGGTCTGTTTGCCTAACCTTTCACATCCCTGAATAGCACAACAGTATTAAAAGACATGATGCAAAATACAACAAATGACTTAGAATGCTGCCAGCCATCAGATCAATACACCTTGATGTGACCTGGTCCTTGCTGCACAGCCATCCCAACGGCAGAAACCTCTGACCCAGCGCCCAGACTCGTGGCCAGGCGGGCTCCTCTCCAGAAGGACGAGCACACCACCGTGTTCAGGACAGCTCAGGGACTCCCAGCGTCCACCCTCAGGAACAGCTTTCCCTCCAGACTCACTCAGAGGCAACTTCTGCAACAGCCTTTGCATGCAGTGACAGCAGCAAGGAAAAGGGAGGCTGGTTCCCAGGGACAGGGAGAGGACAGCTCAGAACCGTGCAGAGGCTGGCTCTGTGCAATCACAGGACACAGTCTCTCACAGGATTGCTGGCTGCTGGATGCTGTCCTGGTACCTGGTAAGAGACTATCTGAGCTCCCTGAGCAGGTGCCTGCGGAGCAGGCTCGCCGGGCTGTTGAACACCGTTGCCGGCTGCCCCCGTGCCTAACGCAGAGCAGAGCAGCTCTGCTCGCTGGCACCGGCATCTGTCCGGGAACGCTTCCTGCACAGCGAGGTGCCCCCGGAACAGATGCAAATTCCGTCTAGAGCAGGCACATGCAAATGAAGTGCTGGAGAGGATACCTACGGTGAGCAAATGTACTGCTGCTTGGCTGCCTTCTGCCCCAGCAAAACTGCTCGTAATGCCTTGCTTTCACTCTGGCAATCAGCTCTGTGCTGTGGGGCAGCGGGAGCACAACGCACAGGCAGCACACGTGGGTGTGAGCACATGAGGATGCAGGATTTACGAGGAGAGGCAAAAGGCAAGTAAGTTTTTCTTCTTTAAGAAGTTCACATTCACCTACAGGGTTTTTTCCCTCCTGTTTGTTCACTAAGAAAACACAAAGGTGAAACTACACTGCTCACATGAGCCTGCAGGTTGGTGTCTGAGTCCATCTGAAATAGGACTGGCAACAGAGCTGCCTTGCTGATCACACTGGAGTGTAAATGATGGGTTAGGTTGGGAGATCAGATGTATTCTGAATTGGGCAGGAGCTCCTCACTACAGGCAGCTTAGTTCAAACTGTGCCACTGTGATTCTGGGGGGTCTCTTCAGGCATAAACTGTCATTCTTTTCTGCATTTACAGCCACAGAATCATTATCCAGAACTCTAAATGAATACTGATCCTTTAAAAAAGCACTTAATTATATTTGCCTTCTTTCTATAAATATTTTGTAACTAGAAGTGCTTAAAGCTCTATAAAGTGAATGCCCAAAATGTCACAGGCAAAACTAAATGCAATTGCTTTGTTCCAGTTTTAATACTGTGAATCACAATAACATTAATTGCCTGCTCTCATTTCAAAACAGATTTGTGATACATCAGCATTAGAGTCAAGTAGACATTTCCCAGTAAAGCACTTCTCCAGCTGAAAAATGTCTCAATGAGTATAAGATTTCCAAAGAAATAAATTAATTTTGACTACATGTTATGATTTAGATTTGTTTTTAAATAAAATTTAGAGTTCTGATAAAATTAACTTTTTAAATTCAATTTCAATATTTTGACTCAAGTTTACCGTTCACTTTTTAAATTCTTTCAATAACAGAAACATGTTAGAAATCAAATTAAAAATGAATAGCTTTGATTAAAGGGTATTAACTGTTCTGGCCCCCTGCTATTTTAAATTGTTACTGCATTAGAAGCCCTGTGAAGACAGAACGTAAAAACTGACATTTTGGCATTTTGTACAAAAAAGAGGCACATGTGGATGCAATTGAGGAGACAGCATTACACAGATAACATTAGCTAAAAGTGGCAATGCTTTGGTCTTTCTTCAGCAAATACTTCAGACAGCTAATCAAATACTCAAATTTAAGCAAGTGCTTACGAGCTTTGTTGAGGAGAGTGATTCGAGCACATTCTGAAGGTTAATCATGTACTTCACATGCTTTGCTGAATTTATTCATGTGGGTCTGATCCAAAGCCCTTGAAGCCAGTGAGAATGTTTTCTGAGTGAATTTGTGTATCAGACTTTAGAAGCAGCAGCTAATTTTTTTCTCTTCAAAAATCTTTTTCTCTGTAAATAATAATTTAAAACAGTCTAGTATAAGCTATTAGTATAGTACAAAATATTAGCATAGCAATTATTATGTTTAAAAAGGAATACAATTCCTTCATATTTTTTAATGGTAAGCATCTCTTGACTTTTTTTAATTAAACTTATCTGCACTTAGAATGTTCATAGAGTATATGGAGCAATGGAGTCAAAATGATAAGTTTCTGAATGTAAAGTTTAATTAAAAAAAAATCACTCTGTTGACAAAAACCACAAAGTAATTATGTACCAAAATCTATCTGCTATTTAACCATCCTGCTAGGTGTTGGTTCCCTACTGACCTCAGGCAGAAATCATCACGCAGCCCTTCCTGGAAGGAAGAAAAGGCTATTTCAGCAGGACAGGTGGGTACTCTGAGCAGAGAGACAAGAGGATTGGCCCTTCTGGATGTCGATGCTGCTGGTGTCAGTGACAAAGCACCACGCACAGGGAACATGGAGGAGCCACGTTTCAGTTTAGGAGACCAGAGGGGTCAGTGTGCCCCATGAACATGTGAGGGGCAGCCAGTGACAGCAGCAGCAGAACTGACGTCTGGGGAAGAGCAAAAGTGGTGTTACAGAAATGGCAAAGTCATCTTCAGTCTGAAAGGATTCTGACAGCAACAGCTTGTGATCTGTGCTCTTCATACCACATCACTGCAGCCGACAGATGTAACAACTCCTTTTGCTTGTTGGGTGAGTACAGGCAGTTAATTATAAATACCTGTCATTTACACAAAAAACATACCTGGTCAACAGGTATCACAGGGCCAGAGCCAGGAGTGCTCCTCAAGCCAGTGCACCTGGAAAGTTCTAGTGTGGCAAAAACACAGGAACCTCACCCCTACTGAGTGTTTTGCACACTTTAGGATGCCATAGGAAAAGCCATTTTAATGCAATTCTGATCTCTTGACTCCCTGTCTAGCCCATTCCCTCACAGCTGAGGCACGTGAGAACATGCTCTCAGATGCCTCTGGAATATCCAATACAGACCACTTGGAAAGACTCTAGCGAAAGGAGAAGCAGACCACAGGTTGTATTATATGTTCCTACCAGATTCTGCCTTGAAGGCAGATAAGCTGCAGTCATAGCTACATTTCAGTGAACTTGTGCTGGGAAGGAAAAATTATCTCAGCATCGAAAATCCAAAACTGCTCAACAGATACTGGAACAAACTGTCTCCTGTGCAGATGAATGCTTAGGAGAAATAAAATTAAGCTCTGATCTTTCAGGTAATCACATCACACATTACCAGAAAGCTGTTGCTTGCTTAGATTTCATTCAAACACATCAGTTTCATTCTCATGATTTATAGAACTGCAGAAATTTCCCCAGATTTTTTTCCCCCCTCTTAGCCCTCTGGTTTAAATATAATACAGTAAGTTAAGCTGAGAAACTGGGAAGGCAATTTACTTTGCTAATATTAAACCAAAGGAAAAAAAAAATCAATTTTTTTGTACCCTAGAAGGAAAAAGAAAATCAAACCATTCCTCTCTCTTAAATGCTAACTGAAACCATCCCTTCCAGGTGTAAACTATCAGTAAGATGAGTCTAAGTTTCTCATCTGCCTTTGGCAAAGCAGAATCGCTGTCATTCTGCAGGATCCTGCCAGAAATCACAAAATGCAGAAGCGCAAGGATATTATAGGAAAAGTCTAACACGTCCAACTGTTCTATTGAGTAAGTAAAGCCCATAGAAAGAAGTCTCTGCAAGGACAAAAGCAGCCAGTTACAGGGAAGAAAACTTAATTAAGTTCTTAGGGAAGTTCCTGCTGCCTCCCCCAGAAGGGGTTGGCCTCACAAGGCACCCTACCCCCCCATGAGTGGAGCAAAGGGTTACCAGAACAAATCCAAGTATTTCATCAAGGCTTACTGTAAACTTCAAAGGAGGACAAGGCATCCTTGCACCAAGATACTGAGTCACTACACAGGCACAACTGGGAAAGGTCATTATTATCAAAGAATCAAAAACCGGCACCAGAAATTACCTCTCGCCTTTTATGTGCTAAGTGAAATTTAGTTGTGACTAGACACAACATTACTTACCCATCAGATATGCCAAAGTGCCCTAAAGGCCTGGGGTACATTATACGCTCGCCGTTGCCATGGAAATAACGATTCCGATTTCAGAAGTGATAGGCAGCAACCTGTCACAGTGTCATTCTTCAGCATCCCAGGGGAACCTTGGCAATGAATGCTAGGCTGAAACGCCTCATTGCCATTCCTGTGAAATCTCTATCTCCAGGAAGACTTAGCTGATGCAATCGTGACTCCACTGTTCTGTTTGCTGATGCCTTTTGTACGATCATTCTGTGCAGTTTACTGTGGGATTTACTAACACTGATGACTGGAAAACCAAACTTACATTATACACTGTATAAAACCAGTAACCCTTGGCCCAGGAGATGCAGCCACAGAATAGCCCTGCTTAGAACAGATGGTTGATTTCTGCTTTCAAGTGTAAAACACTGCTCAATGGTAACCATATAGCCAAGACAAGACTCCAGAGTTCAACCGAACTGGAAAGAGAGTGACAGTACTGGGATTCTTCTGTTTGTCATGTTTTCAGATGCTCATTTTTCATAGTCCAGACTTCTACCTTGCTGCATTAAGTCTGAAATTGTGAGCATATGGGCCTTGCCACAGTAAAAAAAAATGCAATTTCCCCTACTCTCAAAGTATTGCCCAATTGCCTAAGAAGTTTTCCTTACTCTAAAGACAGTACAAGTTGTATGCAAACCCTGTTTGCAAAGACATTGTTGCCACTTCTTGAAAATCTTTTCTTATTTATCATTTTCATATTGTCATGTCCTGGATTCTTGCCAGAATCACAAATTGCCTGCTAGGTATTTCTGCCATAGAACATTTCACCTCAGGAAATGCTGACCACACTACACAGAGAGTCAAAAACCTCCCTTTTGGAAATGCCACCATTTGGTGACAGTCCAGAATCTGTGCTACAGGAGCTATTCTTTCTTCCCAAGTACGTGGCAAGGTAAAACTTCCAGGCCTCATCAGCTGAAGATAAAAGTTCCTGTTACATCCCTAATAACAGCCTCATTTCTAACTCATGGGCAAATGAGCAAACCACTATGAATGGTTATGCTTTTCAGCCCGTTTGATTTCTCTCTTTCCCTGGACTCTATTTGTCAGTCCTGCTGATGCTTCTGTAGCTGAAATCACATCAACACTTTCCAGGAATTCATTATGTGACACCAGGCCAGATTCTCAGCAAGTGAAAAATCTACCTTCGTATTTCTGCTTCATTCTATTTTACACAAGATTGCTTTAATGATAGAGGAAAGGGCAGACACCACAAGAAGCATTTTCCCAGGCTCAGAACACTGATATGATGAGTATTATGATATTTGACACTTGCAGCTTTCACTTCCTTGCCCCAAGAGGCAGAGGTACCCTGCAACTCCCAGGCTGTGCCTTTCATTGTGAACTGTTGGTTTCCTTGTACCCACAGCTCTGCTTGGCCCTCCTGGAGCCAGCACCTTTCTGTGGTGGGAGGCCACATTCCATCACCCAAGCAACATCTTCTTCACACCTTAAGGGTCTTTCGAAAAGAGGTTTCATGTTCAGGTCTCCAATTCAGTGCTAAGCCAACTGTCTAGTTCCTCTGTCTTTATTCACTGGATAGTTCTTGATAGAAACCCTCAACTGCTGTAAAACTGTAGAACCCACTCACTTCACTGGAACTTTGCCATTCTGTATCCATTGGAGACTTGACCTGTCTGCAAAAGACAAATTTTAAATTATCTTAAGGGGGGAAAAAGAAAAAGACTGGTGAAGTATTTCTCCTTTTCTCCAACCTCGTGCACTCTGGAGGAAAACCTTAAATATAGAATTATAGCACACTTAAAAGATCTATCTGTCCAGCAATTCAATAGCCTGTAAAATTACCAGGGCTTTTTCAGAAAGCAAACAGAAGAAAATAGCACAATTCCAATCATGTTTTCCCAACTACTCCACTACTCTCCAGTTAACATCCAATCTGCTGTTTACATGCACAGAAGACAGAAGTTCATTTCATGTGCTTGAATCAAATAATAGCCTCAATGGCAGAGTATAATAGTATTTGATTCCAGGGCTTTCATCTTCAGTGGTTTATTGTCCCCTCTGCCAAGAACACGATCTGGCTCAACTCTCTTACTTGGGAAAAAAGAAAAAACACCTGTTGGTGTGTCCTATAGCAAGCATTATTTCCTGTTGATAGCAAGAATGTCTGAACTCATGTTTACCTTTTAAATTTTTAATCATAATAAAAATTACCTTAATTTTTCAGTTAACTATTCTCTGGTGTATGCATCAAATTTTGATTCGCCTTTTTTGCAGTCTTTTGGCGTCTTTCCAAAACACTTGGAAAGTTTAAGGGCTTTGCACTCGGCTATTTATTTGCTGCAGAACCCCAGGGAAAGGACAATGCAATATTGTTCCAACCTGGGAGCAAACAAGGAACTTAAACACTGATGTAAAACATCACTATTTACATTCTAATCCACTGCTCTTCCCACCCCTGGCAAGGCAAGATGCTTTCCCAAGAATCACAGAATGATTTGGGCTGGAAGGGACCTTAAAAACCATCTTGTTCCAATCCCCTGCCATGGGCAGGGACACCTCCCATTAAACCAGGTTGCTCTGTGCCCAGTGCAGCCTCCCCAGCTCCTTAAGGACACAGCCTGCTGTCCCCAGGACACTGTTCAGCTGCTCTGGCTCTGTCAGAGCAGGAAGCACCATGGGTGTCTCCAGGGAAAGCAGAACAGCCATCATGCAGAGATGGAAAGGATGTAAGATTACAATTTCTTTTCTTTCTACACAAATAGGCCCACTAAAATCGATGAGGACAGCCACAAACTACCAGTTGAGTGGCATACAGAACCCAACTCTGGTAATTTTATTTCATGTTTTGCACTCAAAGTGTCATTTTAATGATCACTGCCATGCATTGCAAGTCACTTCTTTCAGCAGAGCACATTCTCTTTGCAAATGGCACGCTGCTCCTTTTCGTGTGACTTGGAACTTTCCTCTTTCTGCCCTGGGCCTTTTATTGAACGGTGACAAATAGTTCAGACTGGTGGGGCTGCGGGACTTCTGCCCAGATGGGGGTTTTATGCACCATTTCTACAGCAAGCCACTGTGGTCTGCACTGCTCTTCCCACAGCAGCATTACATTCCTTCCCCACAGTGTCAGACATCCCTCCCCTGCTCCGAGGAGGGTGTGCCACGCTCTGGCCACGGGCTGTGAACCATCACACTCACAAGGGCAGGAAATGAGGAAAGAGTCGAACATGCCTTAGAGATGCAGGTATTTGACGCACGAGGAGCATGAGATTCTCTTTTAATCCATCACCGGACAACAATAAACTTGGGTTTTGCTGATTACACAGGATAGAAATCCTGAAGTAAGGGAGTTTAAAGCAGTATTTAAGACTGGTGTTAGGAGGGAAATAAAATGTACTGCCTAAAAGTATAACAGAATGAAGCACTTATTTTCTGACTAATTTATAATACTTAAGACCATTCTTATCCTTTTGTTGAGGTGAAAAACATTATATCATTGAGAACATTTTGAAAAAGAAGAAAGTTTGCAAGCTCCCTCATAAATAAATGTGAGGTAAACATGATTTTATTTTTATTACTTTGTAGTTATTTAATAATAAAATGTAATGCAATTATTTTGCTTTAATCAGTGACTCAGACACTTCAGGTTACAAGAGAAAGATGAAGTAAAAAATTCAGCACTGACAATTTAGTCATTGGATTCTTTCCTGAAAGAAAAACATTTGCAGAGTATCTGAGTATTTCAGTTTCACTACTTTTGAGTCTCCAGTGTTAATACTGACGAGATAGTTTAAGAGTCAATATAAAACGTGTTTTAATTCTATGAACTCTGGCAGCCTACTGAATTATTTATATGATGTCATTTACTTACTACAATCGAGTTTGACACTTTCAGATTTAGTATCACACATAAACCTTCCTTTCTGATACAATACTAACATCACAGCTTTGCTAAGAACTCCAGATGTAATAAATATACTTCACCTTTGGATCTGCAAAGCAGAAGGAGATGCTACAGCCCCATGGTATTCTCCTTTTGGTTAGTTTACTGAACATGCACACATTTTAGAAAAGTAAACAATCTCAGTTCATAAAAGCCTGGTGGTGATCACAACTTGCACCATTTCCTGATCTTCAAGAATATTTCTTTGTTCTGCTTTTTCACATACCCAGTATTTGTGGGACTCTGATGTGTACTGGTCTGGATTGCAGCTGTTCAGCCACTGGATCCAGGTGATTTGGACTTGGCCCTTGTTGGATCATATTAACAAACCCCCCACAATTTCAATAATTTCTTTAGTGCAGACAGTGTGATGAAACAGAAGTGATATTCTGACACACAGCAGATGAGAAAAAGGCCAGTGGAAAGGGTGTAGCTCTGACTTTAAACTCTGCTTGCAGTCTCAAACATAGCATTCATCTGGGAAAAAGAACACTCATCAGCCATTACATTTAATGCTCAGTCTAACACAGAATTGAAAAGAATGCATTAACAGAATATCAAGCTTGCTGCTGCCTTGAAAAAAAAAAGTATCTGATGCTCTTGTACTAAAAATGGTTCCACTATTGTGGGTGAAGCAGCTCAGTATTTCCAGCACTGCTGCAGGTTTAAAAAACCCTCAGACATTCATTGTCTAGCAGGGCTTAAGTGGTAGCAGCAAACAGACAGACCATTTGGAAAGCTGGGCTCCAATTCAAATATAGCAAACCATGCTAAATTTAAACATATTTTTCAAGTACAGTTCTGATGTGCTTTTACTCTCATAGCAGTAGGAATAAGGAAGGCCATCCCATCAACCTTGGCTCTAAATGACTCTACTAAATGTAAGCACACGCCACCACCATCATCATCGCATTGTTTGGGTTATAATGAACCTCAAAACTTGTCCAGTTCCACCCCCTGCCATGGCCAGGGACATCTTCCACTATCCCAGGTTGCTCCAAGCCCTGTCCAACCTGGCCTTGGACACTTCCAGCGATGGGGCAGCCACAGCTTCTCTGGGCAACCTGTGCCAGGGCCTCCCCCCCCTCACAGGGAAGAATTTCTTCCTAACACCTTATCTAAACCTACTCTTAGGTTAAAGCCATTCCCCCCTGCCCTGTCAGTGCATCCCCTTGAAGTCCCTTTCCAGCTCTCCTGTAGGCACCTGCTGACTTATCAGTTGTCTTGGACTTAAAGATCAGCACCATTTAAGAAAGTATTTCAGAATTTCTGAATAGGCAGGAACAACAACCACGAAAAGTCCTAAATTAATTTTGCAGAGAGAACACATGGTTCATAAATATCTCAGCCTAAAAGCTATATCACGTGTAGTTGCATATGCTGGGTAATAATTAGAACACAATTAAATTGGGCACCAAAGGAATCTCTGTAATTTTATTTATGATATTAACTTGGAGAATTTTTTTCCCCAGCTGTGTAAGAGACATTAAAGCTATTTATCATCCTGGTAGCAATATGATAGTTTTCTACAGGGACATATGGAACTAAACTGAGCTTGTATTTTCTAGATATGGCTTTTAAAAACCAATCTATTCAGATTTGTTTTCATTTCTATCAAAATTTTTCAGCCATCAAATCCATCACTGCTTTCCTAAATTGAGCTAAAAATCTGAATTCGCCCAAAGTGGGAAGTACCATTTAATTCACAAGAAGCACAAGTACCTAACAATACTAAGATGCAAAAAGACCATAAATACAAAGATGTTTCCCTAACTGCAGTCACGGGTTTGAGTCATGAATTTCTCCTAGGTTTCCTTTCTTCATCCACCTTATTTTTTGAAATCAGGCTCTTTTAGTTAGCTCTTTCATTTATCTTTTCTGTTCAAAACAAAGAGAATCAATTTATGTCATAGAGTTCTTTTGAAGACACTTTTCTGGTCCCAGGACATATAGCTCAGTGTATTTACTGGAGTGACCCAAATAAGACTAAATGTATGCATGAAGCTTATACTTTCAAACCCAAACATTTGTAGGGATCTGCTACAAAACTGCTCTAAATTAACAGAAATATTTTCTCAGCAATAGGGGTTTGACCTAAAAAACAGATATAAATTAATCAAATTCAATTCAAAAATGGTGACTAAAGGATAATATGCAGGAATTCTGGTGAACCAGACACTGACCTTATGTATTATCATTACTCTTAATGTCTTCTTCAGCTTCTCTGTTATTATGTCAAAATCAAGAATCTACTTTTTACATAATGTATCTTACAATTCTGAGAATTCAGTTAAAACTCTTACAACTCCAATCAATTCAGAGCTGCAGGTAACAGTGACAGGTTGATGCAGTAAGTGGTACCCATGTCAGCACCAGCTCTGTTGCTCAGCTGTTGTGAAGAAAAGCTTTGCCCCGTTTTCTAACACCACAGGGGTTGAAAGAGCAGCATTGTTTCACATTTAAGTGTGTAGGACATGACAACCAGTCCAAAGCAGTTAAGTTCACACTTCAAAAATTCCCTCACAGAGCTCTCACTACATTTTTCAAGTTACATTTCTTGCATTTCCCAGTAGCATGCAGCTTAAAGAAAAAATGTTTTCAAGTCTGTTGCTTCTTCCTCAAAGCAGATGCATCAAGATCTTACCAAGCAGTCCATACTTAAGAGTACACTGAAGTTTCTACAAGATTTAAGTAGAGTTTTGTAAAATACATGCCATGCACATGACACTGAGCAAAATAACGTTATAATGTTGCATTTCCTTCTATGATGATTTAATCCTTCCATTTTTATTTACTATGCCAACGTTTGCACTATAAACAAGTAAAATGAAGCTGAAAGATACGTCAAAGGAAAGGAAACATTATGAACAAGGAACAAATGTGGATGTGCCTTTTAGGACAGAGATCTCTATGGTATTACTTGCAGTTGGGAAGGGAGTGCTGAACTAAAGACAGAAATAATATTTCTTCAACAAGATTGTGCTTTCCAGCATCTGCACCAGATGCCCAGGTACATGAGTCTTTAGCATAAACATTTCTAAAAGTTTAGAGGTACTTGGAACAAATAAAAAAGGCTTATGAGAAGCTGATACTCTTTTTTGCATCCCACAGAGTTGCAAAACTCACCACTGATTTTAGAAACTTAAGTACGTACATACATTTCTTACAAATGAATATTTTTAAGATAAACCTTTTCAGGACATTACAGAAATCTTTGAAGCCAGAGATTTACAATGAAAACATCAGACTCTTAACAAAAGCAGTGTGATTGGTGCAGCTACAAGGAAAAAAAATTATCTACTCTGTATTCCTCTCAGAATGAAACAACCATCTCTCAGCAAACCAATGTAGAAAAGCTTGTCAAAATAAATTCTGTGAAATAGATTCCAAAGGGTGGAACAAAGAATTAGAGATAAAATGGATTCCCGTAGGAAAGATCATAGTTTCTCTAGGCAAGATCTAAGGGATGAAGGGCTTACCTCTATCTGTGCAATAGGGTGTATCACTTGTGTCTCTTACTCCTGGATCCCACAGCAGCACCACAGTGAGCAGTTTGTTCTGGATCACCTGTGAGTGAAGCAAAAGCAAAGATACTTTGAAGGAGCTGTGCAGGTTAAAAGGTGCTGTACAGCTTATACAGAGCAATGGCACAAGGGAAATGTGAAGGGCTGGGCCCTGGCTTTCCCTGCCTTCCCTGCTAAGTCTCTCAGAGGGAGGCTCAGTGAGGCCTCCCTGCTGCACGTTTATACAGGTGCAGGTGGCCAGGGAAGGAGGAGATCCCTGCTCTGATGTGGGGGATACAGTCACACCCTTTGGCTGCCTCAATCTTCTGAAGAAAGTCCTCTCATCCTGCCACCCACATTTCACCACATGCACAACCATGTCTCAGATGGGCCTGCTGGTACCTTGTTGTTGCTGGTACCCAGGAGCTTCCCTTGGCATAGTTTTCAGTGGCAAATGGGCAAACATTGACTTGTATTACAATTTCTTTACTGCTTCCAGTATTAACATATTAATTATCTATTGCAGTCTGTGTCCCTTTCTCCAGGCTGTGGGAGATGTAGCTTGTTTCTTTATCGAAGAAGCTGTGAGAACTGTTTGGAGATGTACACAAGGTACAGCAGGCTCCCTGTGCAGTCTGTCACTAGCATGGTTTCCTCTCCTCTGTGCTGCTATTTATTTCAGAAACATTGTTCAGCTCACCACCAGATTCTGCAATCTAATGCTGAGACAGCTGAAAAGGTCAATTAGAAGAACATATCCTACCAGCAAATTCCATTCCATAATCACTCATCACAAACAGATGAAAGAGGATAATGATTATTATAAATTGTGCATTCAGCTACGTTTGTGGCTTTGCCAAAAGATTTGTGTAGGAAGAGCTGTAGAGGTAACAGAAGGCAAAATACTGCCTGGAGCACGAATTCCTTCTTGCCCTTCCTGTTTGGCCAACAAGTGCTTGTTTGCCATGGGAAAGAGCTCCAAAATCCCTGCTAGAGGGAATCTCTGCTCTGCTAGAGCACTCAGTCCTGTGCTGGTGAGAGTATTCACACCACCCAGCCCTGTGCTCTCACCTCTGACTGGTGAGAGTATCCACATTGGTTCAGTCATTGCAATACCAGTTTGAGGACATCCGATCCTTTGGTAGTTTTGAGACAGGATATCCTTCCAAGCAGTGTAACCACCTTCTTGTAGCTTCCCTTTTAGACACTTTCTAAGTACTTATTAAAGGCCAGCATCCAAAACTTTTCCAAAGACTTGTGGATGGAAAATGAAACCAAAACTGGCAATCCTTCAGACTTTCATACCTGGTACTTCCTGATAGCTAGTCTGAGTTCAATTGTATTCATATTCATAAAATAAAACAACATGACAAGGAGAGTGTGTTACACAATTTGAAAAGACCTGGAGATAGAAGAAAAGACAGCAATCAGAAAGAAATGGAAACTTCAGAGCAAGGTGAGAGACTGCCCATGCCAGCTGTGAGGGTCAGTACAATGGTCCACAAGTCAAAGACCCCTCCACCACTCAGAAAAGAGGCTCTTTTTAAGTCAGAATGTCAACAAGCAGAGGCAATTTTTTTTTCCAGACTGGTACTTAACTTCTGCCCCCAAGGGAAATAAATACATAGCACAGATAGACACCCTGAGGGATATGTAACTAAGCAGGCCAGGTCACAGCGCTGTCATGCTGGAAGAAAGGTGAGGGATCAGGTCTCAAGGGGAGCCCTATCCTGGGAAGTGGCCTTTGTGGGAGCAGGTCCGAGCTCTGGCAGATCCACAAGAAAAGATCTCTGGTAGATCCAGACTTATCAGACAGAAATTAGAACAGATTTTCTACATGAAAAATGGTCTCAAAGTTACACTGGCATCCATTTAATTGTCTTTCTTCCCAAGATCAATTGTTTGGGATATGAATTTCATTGATTAAGTTAATTAAAAGACCTATAATCAGAGAATAAGGTAATTTTGGCTGCATTTGCACTTCATAAATAGTTGGCAATTTGCTAAACTATGAAAACTGTTTAAAATGCTTTCTTACATTTTATTACCTTTTTATTCTCCAAGAAACCAGGTACATATTAAAACTACAAAAATAACGGTACAGTTAAAATAAGATTTATTATACTGCCCTATGAAATATGTCCAAGAAGTTTTCAGAAGCCACTCATCCACACAGAAACAAATCTTGCACACATACCTCCATCTTACCAGCTCCAATCCATGCCAACAGACGAGGTTCCATTAAAAAGAAACATGTGGGCAAGTGCTTATAGGGATGGAGCATAAGTTTCCCAAGCACTCACCCATTCCAGGGAGGAGAGAACAGGGAAGCAGGTGTGTTGGTCACACATCACGTTGTGTATGCCTGTCCTGCATTTTATTTTTCAGCAATGACACTGCTCTCTCTGAGCTGGGTTAAGTCTTGCCTTTGCCCCAGAAAGGAGTGGGTTTTCTTCTCCCTCCCTGTGACTGCTGTGTCTCCTCTAGCAGGAGGCTGGAGAGCTGTGACAATGAGCCTTTGTTTTTTGGGCCACTTGTAGATTCTATTATGGCCCAAACCCTAGCAACAGAAGTACTCAGTACTCTCTCCCCTCCACCTGGCCAAGTGCTGAAATAAAGATGTCCAGAAAAATCATTTTATCAGAAAAATCTCAGAAATATTGGAAGTCTGTTTTCATCCCATGTTTTATGTGGAATCCGTTTAGATGTTAAAGCTTAAAAATCTAAGAACCCTTTTTTCTTTAAAAGCATTTTCACTGAACATTAAGGATTTAGGGTGTACTTGACAGCTGTTCAGCTTAGTAACTGATGTTATTAGACTATGTAGAAAAAAGATAAATACTGCTAATTTTTTTTTGGCACAGCCAGGGTTTATTGTATTGTAATTCATCATTTATGAAATTTGGAGGAAAATAAAGTGTAATGTTCCTTCAGGCAATATCAAGAGATAACAACTGAAGTTGCTGAATTACTAACAAGAACTGAGTCAGAATCAGCAGGAACAATTTTTCTTCCCCAAAGACTTCCTAACAGTGCAATTGAACAGCCATTCAGGTGTGAATTTTATAGTTTCTGGTTATTAACTTGCTTTCTTCCATGCATACACACTTCAAGGAGCAGAAAAGAAAGAACTATTGCTGCAGCAAACTTAAGGGGCAAAAAGAAATGACTCCTTTAAAGAGCATATGGATGAAAGAATGCATGTGTATATACACAAGGGGAAGGGAAAGAGGTCTCACGAGTTAAGTTCATCCCTGCAAAGCTACAGGTTTTTGTTTGTTTCTTTGTCTTCCTACAGAAGGGTTACTTGGTGCAGAGTACATGCTTAGGACTATTCAATACACCACTTCTTTCTGAGGAGGTTCCTGTGTACTTAGAACAAACTACCTGAATTTTTAGCTTTGCACAACACCTGTAGGAGTAAACTTTTTTCAACTTATTGGTATAGTGCTCCAGTTGCAGACCTACTGGAGGTAGCTGCCTCCATCTCCTCCACCAGACAATGATATTTTTTACAAATCAGCTCCCAAAACAGCTGCACAGCCTCTAAAGAAGCTAAACATTCATAGATAGGACTTGATCTTTAGCATTGATGAGGAAATAAAACATGATATCAAATGGAGTAACATATTGACACAGTATAGAAAAACCTCTTTGCCCTTTATAGCCTACAACATCAACACAGACACAGATGAAGAGTTCTCCTTCAGCTCCAGCAAGAGATGTCAGGTGTGAGGCTGGACAATGTCTCACTCCTGCTCTGTCATTTACAACCAGCTGCTTGCAGCTCACTCACTTGATCCTCACAGATCAGCCAAACCCCACACCTGCTTGGCCCAGCACAGAGGAGCTTTGCTGAGTGCACCTTTCCTGCCTGCAGACAGCTCTTAGCATGCTCATGTTCTGCATGCACAATTGGGATCTTCCTTCTTAGTGTTTTGTGCACTCAAAAGCCAGATCATAGAGCAAGGGCAGAAAGTGAGCCTACCACTGACTGCCACACGGCACAGGGAACAGTGAGTCCTCCCACACATCAGGGTCAGTCTTTGCCTCTACTGAGCCTTGGGCTTTTAACACCTCACATCCCTTCCCTACTCTATTGTAAAATACTTCTATTACTAAATAGTGTTACTATTTATATTACTAAAATACTATAATTCCCTACTTATATATTAAAATAAGCATTCAGTGCAGCCCAAGTGAGTGACGGGAGTAAGTTACTCACAGGTGGCAATTTCCAACATGGTTATATGTGTTTAAATAAAAATTAATAGAAAGCAGAGTAAAATAAATAAAAAGCAGGGTGCCTCAGAATTTCCAGTTCACTGAAGTTTATCTTTGATGAAGTGGTTGTGTCCCAGCTTCCTAGAGCAGAAGAACTCCTTCAACAATATTTTTCCCCTGCTTCTCGTAACTGCTTTCCTTAAATATTTGTGGCTCTAGAAATTCTCCACCTCTTCAGAGGATGTATCCATTCAGCTTCCATACATTTTCCTCTCTGTTTGTATGCCAGAATATTAAAGCCATTCATAACTTTCCAACAGAAAGTCATGCACACCAGGAAACAAGAAAAAATGTCGTTGAAAGAGCACCATATCCTGCTCCTGTGCTCCAACAGCAGCTCAGCCGTCTCACAGCACCCCTAAGCAGCATGGCTAACCTGTCCTCAGGAACACCTGCTCATTTTGAGTCCACATTATACATCACTGCTTCAACATTAACAACTTCTTTATCTTCCTGTTGCTTTAACTTCTTTCCATATCCAATGAACACTGCAAACAATTTATTCTTTTTTTTGTTTTTTCAACAATCTTATTCCAGTTTCTATTATCCCTTAGTCTTTAAACGCGCTGAGTTCATTTATTCTCTTTTCAGAGATCCTATTTCCTCATTTAGATTTATAAATTATTGTCAGTCACAAATCCAATTAGCTCTCTACCAAGTACTTTTAGAAGCAGCAAGTAGTTCAGAAGAGCAAAAAAATTAAGAGTTCAGGTAATTAAATTTAGCTCCAAACCGCAAGGGTTACATGACAGCAATATATACATTCTGCACATATAGAGGCTGTTGGGACATCCAGACCACAAGCTACTAAGGAAAACTTCCCTGAGCTATCTTCCCTGAGCTTTGGGGATAAAAGTTTTATATTTCCATACCAGACCTCTGTTGCTGCTCCAGGATTCAAGCCTGCTCCCATCATTCCTATCTACAGAAAATAGCCTCAGACTATGTAGTGCTCTGCTCTGGTATTGAAGTGAAAGCCCTGCAGAGCAGTTTACTTTTCTATTCCCAGTAAATGGTAACCTGGAAATGACCAGGCAATTCTTCTGAGTGCCAGGAAAACAGCTTCAGCAGAAAAATTGCTCAATTTACTCTGTCAAAGTGAATTTGAAAGCAGGCTGCCCTGCTGGTGCCTGTTGAGTGTCTAGGAGGCTATGCTGTCCACGTTTTAGTTTGTGTGGCACCTGGCCTTCCTTGCCTTTTCCTATTTCTGCTCCTTCTGAGTCCACATGGAGAAAATCCATTGAGAACTAAGAGAACCGATGCCTTTACATAGCCACTGCTTAACAACCACAGAGCATCTCATGAAAAGGGTGAACAGTTTTGTCTCTCTTAACCCTACACTTCAATTTTTAGAAAAGCCATGATTCTGCCTATACACCTACACTTGGCTCTTTAAAAAACCTGGCTCTAAAATATGCTGAAAATCGAGTTCCTGGATGAATAGAAAGTGTCTACCAGAAAATATTTCATTTAATAAATTAGATGGTTAACAGTAGGAAATTCATTGAAAAAAAGTTTAAAAAACATTCTTCTCTGCTCAGAGCAACACAAATCTAATAAAAATCTACAGTTATCCCAGCTTATCTACATTAAAAAAATACTGTTGTCATCCAACATTACGTAGGAGATATAACTATAACCTTTTCTAGAATGGTGACTGAAGTTAATGTTTGCACCTTGACTCCCAGCTCAACTTCTATCATGTCAAATGGGCAAACTCTTTGGGAACTTCACTTCCCCAGCTATATGGAACTGGAAGGAAACACCTTAGGAAAAGGCTGAGAAGACAGCAGGACTCTGCCAAGCTAAAACCATAGAGCCAAAATCTGACATCTCCTCTCAAAGCAAGAGGCAAAGGTTGCCAGATGGAAGCTAAATAGTCAACATCATCATCAGTGGTATTTCTGCTGGTTTTCCAGCACCTTTTCCTGAACCTAGGGAGAAAAGCTCTTGCCTCGAGCAAGCAGACACACCTTTCCTTTTGCTGTGACTTATAACTGTGATCTAATAACAGTGGTTCAGCTGCAGTCACTTAAGGGGAGAACACTGCAATTATTACAGCATTAGCACTGGACCCTGGAATGGATGGATGCTCAAACACAATTCAGAGAACTTCTACAGCAGTGGCCATCAAAGGAAATCATCTCCAAAGGGAAGAGCACTTAGGGGCAAAGGTGGTGTGGTAAAAGGAAAGGTCCAGAGAAAGAACAATCTAGGGCTGCACAGTGTGAATGGAACTGTCACAGCTGTCATGCTGTGCATGATTCATCAAGGACTTTACATTCTAACTAAAATAAGGACAAAATAGACAAAGTTTTAGAAGCTTTCGGGAAAAACATGTCCATAACCTTTCAGACACCTATTCTGGTTCCTGAAGACCAGAAGAGAGAACACTGCACAGCATTTACAGCATTAATGCATGACATGAATAACGTAACAATCATCAAATGTACATCAGAGAGATTTATGGAAATGGAATACTTAAAACATAGATCTTTGGCTGAGCAAATGCAAATATGTTTAGAAGAGAGGATTTTTAAATTAAAGTACATTGAATTAGCTATTTCAGATAACCTACAAACAACATTAGTATCCAACAAGGACTCCCAGTGGATCCAGAGAATGCTGAGAAAATTTTGCACTTCAGAAAGGTCACTCTGAGGTCTAATGGTACACATACAGGGCAGTCAGGAAAATCCACCATGCCAAAATTGAGAAAGAATCCAAGATCTAGAAGAATGGAGTGTACAGCTCCTGAAGCCTCCTGAGTAGGGAATTGCATAGTTTCCATAGAAAATAAACCTCCTGCAGCAGTAGTTCAAACAAGCAAAGAAATATTTAAGAAGAAAACTCTCATCACACAATAGTGGCATCCATCTCCTTATTTTGCAATCTCTGAAATAGCCAGTACTAAGTTTTCTTCAGTATTTAATGTGCAATGCCTATGTCCAGTCTAGCTGCTTTATAAAAAGCCAGTGTACCTTTGGCATGGCCTCAGGGGAAGACAGACCTAAGTCTGTTTTCAAAGACCCCACTCCAAGCCATGAATGTATCAGGATTACACTCAGATATGAGAATTCACAGTGGCTATGACAGGCAGCCATGAAAGAACAGATCTCCAGGGTGTTCTAAAGGCATCAGAGACACAGAACAAGCTCATATTAGGCTATCAGGTTTGTATCATTCTATTTTCCTCATTCCTGCTGGTTGAAAGATTCACATGTGACTTTTAGAGGTCTCTTACATCATCTCACCCATAATTCTCTGGACAATTTATTACCAGAGTCCTGAGGATACAGCCTGGCAGATTGGTACAAAAGAAACTGCACTGAATCCTCCCCATGCTGGCTATCATAGCCATCACTGTAAGGAGAGTGAAATTTGAAATCCATTTGCTTTTGTAGATGGAAAAAGTAACTGCTTATTCCTGTACTTCTTTTAATGCTGAAAACAGTCATCTGCTCTAGTAGATGAAAGCAGAGGAATTGGCAGTTTTAGGGCCTTGGCAGGCATAAAACTCAAGTTAGTGTTAGCATATAATCTATAAGAATGGTCTTTGTGGCAACAATTAATCGGTGCAGGTTCTTTCAAAAGATGGCACTTTGCAAAGTACCTTCAAAGTATCCCCTGATGAATTTAAACATAGGTGCCTAGTAATCCAAAGTAGTAAGCAAATCACATAATAGAAGGGAATCACAGGAAAGCGTTTTGGATAAATAAAGCAGAGCCCAGAAAGAGAAAAAAGTGCAATGCACAAAGTCTCACTTTCGCTACAGCTGTTACCTGGGACTGAACTCTCTGTGGTGTGCTCTGCCCCTCTTTCAACTTCATTCCTCAGCTGGCAAGTCTGCTGGCCAAATCCCACACCCTGACAAAAAAATCTCTTAGTGAGCAGAGGGAATAATTCTAAGTCCCCTTTAGCTACACTACTCACAATACAAAACAGAAAAAAGAAAATACATACAAAAGACCCAACCAAAACCACCTCCCATGAGCATCAGAGCAGAAGTAACCAGATGAGGTCCAAAAGTAAGGCATACCCAAGTTAGTAAATTGTAATGCCACATACAATATCAAAACAGATTTTCCTTTCTGGTGTGTTATTCATTAGTCTGTAATCCTCCTGAGAAGCATGATTGATTTTTGGAAGTAGACCTAATACTATGTTATTGGAAGTACAGTTACTGAGCAGGATTGGGGCTGCTTTAGGATAAATTCCTGGACGCACACCTATTATTATAACAGCTTCTCAGTGCCTGGCTACTAACAGGCTGGATGTTCTCCTGGGAAAGCAAGCTGAATAATTATCTTAGAAAAGACAATGCAAAGGAAATGTCATTTCACTCTCTCCCACCCTCAGACTGCAACGGGGAATAAGAATTTTCTAAAATCTTACCACAGCGTGCCATTTGTGAATCTCCATCCATGCTCCAATTCCATTCATACTTTAAAATATGCTTTTTTCTTAAGATGGCTGAAAAAACTAATTTTAAGAAAATATGACAGACGGTGAAGCTGTCTCCATTGCAAACAGTAATACAACACTTTCCCATTATTTCAGTTTGCAGCTTTTTAGGCAGTTACTGTCTTTAGGGATACATTTCCATATAATGTTCTTAATCTCCCCAAACTGGCTAATTCTCCCCATGAAGAAGGGAACTCTTACAATCTGTTGCCCTGAGCAAATGAGGAATAAAAGGGATGATAGTAGGGAACAACTGAGCTCTATTCTTTTGCCTAATTTTCTCTTCTGAAGTATCTCCTGAAAATCAGCCCAGCTGCCTAAATACTTTGAAATACATATATATCTTCATGCACTGTCATCAACAGTGTCCTACTCAGTAATCCCTCTGGGGTATTAGCTCAGCAGCTTTTCTTGGAAAGGGTTTTTTTCATGTCACAGAATATCCTGGTTTAACTCTTGTTTTCAAGAGTATCAGCTGCAATAGTCAGTGTTGTGAGTGACCCAAGTTGTGCCAAAGGCCATGCTCAGTGTGAAGTACTGACCAGCTGGGATCTCCTGGCAGTCTGTCAGGAATGGACTCTCTATCTACTCTCAGTGTAAGGGTTTCTCATGAAAACATTCAGACTGCCACTCTTGAGAGTGGTAACTGGCATGAGCCTTCCAGTGAGGAGCAAAGAGCTTGTTCTCCCCTACAACACAGAAGGAATGGAAAGAAAGACTCCTTTCTTCCTTTTCCACTGGAAAGAGTTCCCTACCTGCTGCTTCCAGTAACAATTCATTACTGAGAAACATGACAATTACACGTGGTGTTGGCACAAGCTGACTCACACCTGCTGAACCAATGTGACACACGGTGTGGTACCAGCAGGGCTTTGTATCATCGCATCACATCCCTGAGGAGTGTCACAGAGAATGGAAGGGACCCCGCACAGCTGAGATTCCCTCCCCTAAGCTAAAAAAAAAAAAACACAAAAAGAAAAAAGTTATGGAGCAAGTCTCCAGAGGTTTTACTAAGAAATCTCTAAAGCAGTAGGAAAGGATATTCTGACATACCTTCCCTCCCAGACACCTCCATGTGACAGTATATTAGATGCCTCACGCCAGCATAAGTGGCAGAGACACCCCAGTGTAGCCAGACTGAGTGCACAAAGGTGACAAATGAGCAGTTCTGAAAATGCACTCCTGCTCCAAAATGATCCTACTCCTGCAGCACAGTGCTGTCCATCCCCACCATGGGATCTGTTGAATTCGTGCCGGGTGAAATCCCAGGCAATTCTTTCGTGAAATGTACACATGAATTACTGATTGATTGTCTTCCATTAATACCTCTTTCATATTTGGATTTTTAACCAGAGGCCTGGCTATAGAAGCGGCGTTCTAAGATTTGGTCTCATTCCTCATTACCTACACTAATCTGATTGGCAATAAATTAAATTCATTTTGCCAAGCCAAGCCTGTTTTGCCTGTGACAGTAATTGATGAGTGGTCTCTCCCTGCCCTTGTCTCAATCCATGAGCCTTTTGCTGTATTTTCTGTGCCCTGTCCAGCTGAGGAGGGGAGCGATGGAGCAGCTTGGGGGGCACCTGGCAGCGAGCCAGGGGCAGCCCACCTGATGGTCCCATCAGCCCTGTCCAACAAGAACTGCAGCAGGGGAGGATACTGCTAGACCTCAAGGTAGAAATCAGTGCATCCAAATTACAGCAGTCATATCCTGACTGACACAAGAATGTATGACTCAAATGGACTTGATCCAGACCACAGCTCCTCATCATTTCTAAATCCTAACTAATGAATAATTAATGCAATATAAATCCTGCTGTGGTATCTTGTAATGTATTGTTTGTGTTGTCTGAAATGTGGTGGATAGGATTATCTGACTGTTTCTTTCCTGAGTCTCTCACAAAAATGATGTTTCTCAAGAGGCTCTTTCAGATAGTCACGTTTCCAATAATTCACAAAGAAGGTGAGGCTACAAGCTATTTTCCTCATACGGATTTCAGCATATCCATGTTACTCCATCAAATATGAGTATGAACAAATTTTGCTTGTGCTGATCCCCCTCCTAACCTCACTACAGTCAGGAGAAAGCAGTGAACTTTGCACCCTGTTGCAGTCTTATCTCTCTGTCCTTCACAGTGGCACTGTTGCTTCCTCAGCAGCAGCCTCTTTCTTCCAGCTATCCTGCCAGAAAGTTCTAGAAGATGTTCCCAGTTAGAGGGAACAAGGCAGGATTGAGAAGCTTTGCAGGAAACCACAGAACACTTGGCACTATCCGGAGTCAGAAGGTGGGAAGGGAAAATGTACAATGGGGTGGCAGCAGAACAAGAGACTACAAACAAAAACTGAGAAAAAAGATATTTCAAACGAAATATCACCTGTTGCAATATGCCCCCCCCACCACAAGCACCCCTATTAGATCAAACAGCACAGACATGAAACAGGTAGATGACAGTCCAGGCCCCAAAAGCTTTTGTCCAACTAATGATGGCAAAAGGACTTTAACTGGCACGTATAAACACCTTGCGATTATCATGGAGAGTCAAGTAACAATTGTTGAACTGTACTTCAATGCCTTGAAATATCCTTACTAATTGCAAGGATATTGTAAATATCCTTACTAATGAGTAATTTCACTGTTTTCTCCAATGCAGTTCAAGAAGTGCATAAACACAATGCAATATGACCCGAAGTGGTGGGCAGGTTTCAGTGGTGAATACAAACCAAGTTCTCCCATCAGCTACAACCCTTAACTGCAGCTGCAAAGTACAAAGGATTGTCTAGCACTGGTGAAAGGCTTTAATCTGTGTCACAGATGATTAACATTCATTATTATACCTGCATAACTGTAACAGAAATGTTCAAAAAGCTAAAACAAGCAAATAAATACAAATATGGCCATAACAAAGGCACAAGGTGTATTTCTGTTTATTTGGATTTGGCAAATGTCCGTACTGATTTTAGAATCATAGAAACACAATGATTTTGCAGGATGTTTGCACAATAGAACCCTGCAGACTCTCCCGCTGATCTCTGAAATTAGTAACAAGCCACTGTTGCTAAATTTAGGAGCAAGGACTCATTTCTGTGACATGTTTTGTCAAAAACCCAGAGAAAAGATGTATTTATAGCCATGTATTTCAGGCAAGTTCATACTTTAAAACAAAACTGACAAAAAATGCAGACTAACACTTTATCAATAGAGAACACTGTCAGTTTTGGGCAGGGGAGATGGAGACAGATACAAAGAAAACCATCTTTATTTACGTGTCTGTAGCCACACTGTGTTTCAGTCACAAGAAAGGCAGAATCTAAGTATTTGTCCTCAAAACGTTTTTTGATGTTATATTCAGGTCTTATTCCACAAGTTATCCAACCTGATGCAGTTTGGAGACCTCCAGAAGACAATGACACACTGTAAGTGAAAGACTGATGGCACTGAACGCAGGCACTGGTTAGTTATTCCCCCACAGAAGCTCCCCTGGAAAAGGGCATGACTCTCTCCCACGCTGACCAGAGGGCAAAATCTGATGCAGAATAATGTGCTGCATTTGAAGGCTGGAGGAGAATACATTTTTACTTCAGTCAAAGTGTGTGAAAGAGAATTTAGGGAAAAGAGTTGCTGTGTATAAACATCTATCTCCTATCACCAGCATTTAAATACAAAGATTTCAGGAAGTACACAAACAATAAATTGCTTCAAGTCCAAATAATCTGCTTCTAAAGTGTAGTTGTGCATGGTAACAGTTGATCCATAAGCAGCATTTGTATTCAAGACTCTTTTCTTCTTCACAAAATGACAGTGACACAGGCTGCATTCTGGCTCTGACTGTGTCTAATCTGGGAGTATATTAAAAACAATTCTGGGTTGCACTTCTGAAGTTTCTATTACTTCTGGTAATAAATCTCATTGTCCTTGTCATTACTACAACATCCACACATGACAAATGAACAGAGATTGTTCAGAGAGATTTGCCAGCCCTGAGCTTTCCCACCTGCTCACCTCTCAGTTCCCCAGTTTGCTGTACAAGTCGTGAAGAGCTGTTCTGGCTGGTTGGGATGTAGGGGAGAACTGTCAGGCAGCAGCTCTGAACGAGGGAGCAGCGGTACAGGTAACTCAGCTGCTGCGCCCCTCCAGTGCAGGGCAGGCAGCTCTCCTCCCTCTCCACAGGAGAGCAGAGGCACTGCCCCAACATCCCTGGCACCTGTCTGAGAGTAACCTCAGGAAGGGTGCAGCCTCTGGTTTGGGAACTGCTGTCCTTAAGGTGCTTGAGAGAAGGGATGAGCCTGGCACTTGCTGCTGGCAAAGAGAGGTGCAGGGACGTATGATCACTCCGTTGAGCCATTCCATGGCCACTTCTATGCAACCATTAGGTACAAATCCAAAACATGGCCCCATATTAGCCACTACAAAGAAAATTAATTCTACCCAAGTCCAAACCAGCACAGAGTTGCAGGTACCTACAAGGTCCTACACCAAAGGTATGCAGGCTCTGTGTTGCTTTTACTACCCTGCTTTGCACCCACCGAGTCCTCTTTGACTGCAATAGCAATCTGGGGTCCATTTCTTTCCATCACCTTGCTCTCCTCAGGACACGGTGTGCCATCAGCCTTGGATCACAGAATCATAAGTGATTTGGAAGCAAAGTCAATAATGGTGAAATCCGGAGATGACATGAAACTGTCTGGGACATTACATATAAATATTGTAAAAGGACATTCCCAAACGGAACAAATATGGGAACAATTAGGAAATGAACATATATATAATGAAATGTGAACTCATACACATGGCAGAAAACAAGCCTAACTTTACATACATCATTAAGGACTCAGAGCCATTACCACTTCTAAGTACCTGTAAGTAATCAGATTAAATTAGCAAAAGGCAAACTCAAAACCAAGCAAACCAGGCTTCCCTCTGCAAATGCTGTCAAGTATGGAATTCCCAGCTACAGGACACTGCAAATGCCATAGAGCTTACAGGGGGTCAAAACCAACAGAGTATATCAACAGAAATGCAATCTAATGTGGATTATAAAAACTGGAAATATTATCTCTGGTTCGGCAAGACCAGAAACTGCTGGAAGCTGGGAGACTATTCATGTCTCAGGCTTCAACCACTGGCCATAGCCAGAGATAAGGATTGGGCAAGACAGACTATGGCCCAATCTCCTATCAACACTTATCTCTTCACCTGAGTAATCGTGCTGAACAAACCTAATGCTCTCTTCCTTGCTCTTCCCTCCTGTATGTCTTCCCTTCTACCCTCCTGCAGTTCAAGCTTCACTATAGAAGGCACATGACCAACACGGTCTGGCCAAGGAAGCTCTCAAATGATTTACAAATCCCCAAAATAAAAACCATTAACTGCATAAGGCTCTGTCACAGCCACTCCTCTCTCTTTGCATGAGGTTTTGGAAATGTGTCCATAAAGCCACCTTTCCTATTTTGCTTACTTACACAAAGAAGGTATAGCAATCTCTCATTTTCATTTCCCAATTATCTATTTTCTGAGGCCTGTTAATAATTATAATAAGAGGCATTCAGCCAAAAACATCTAGTTAATGCACAGATGTAAGTTTTAAACTGGCATTACTGTAAGTGGTATTTCAAAGGCACTGCTCAGCCAAGTGGAAGCACACAAAAAGACCACACTTATTCCATTCTTGACAAAGCAGACATTATATTAAGTGATTTGAACACTTAAAAATAAATGTTATTTTTCAAAAGATAACCCTGGGATAGCAAAAGGCAAGTTCTTAAAGAAGTGGAGATTTAGTCATGCATTTCCTGCTGTTATCAGCACAAGTCATGTGGTTGAATCCCAGCATAATGCTTTGAAAATACAGCTGTTAATATGCTTCCACAGGAAAGCTGCAGCGATGGAAGGGGATCTCCCAGCCAGCTGGCCCCTTTCACAAACACTGAAGGAATCAGGTAAAGATCAAGCTCCTCCTGAGCCGCAAAAAAGACAGAAAACTCTGCCTCCCATCAGAGTAGGTCTAGACTAATTTCTCAGACCGATCTTTTAGCTTTACTTTTAACAGCCAAAGCAGAGTTACAGAGCCTAAGAAGTTTGTTGGACTAATGAGACTTTGCTGATAAGGGCTAAATAATTTTGCTAAGGAGAGGTCACAGCAGAGATGTGTTGACATCTCTTAGAGGAACATCTCCAACTCCCTGTTCCACTGCACAGAGACTGCCCCAGGGCTCCATGGCTTGAATCATAAGAGTTATTCTGCTTCAGCAGGCCAGGGAAAGACAACAGGACTACAATCACTCCTTAACCCTGTGACACGAATGGGACGTGCCTACGATGCTCCAAGCCAGTACTCTGGCATGGAAAGGCACAATGATTCCTTCCAAAGCATAATAATGCAAAACAAGACAGATAATAATGCACGCTTGACAGATACTGCTCCCCATTCTCCAACAGTCAGTTGGCTTTCAAGTCAAGAGGCAATACAAAGTACCAAAAGTCGTGGAGTACCTTTGAAACCATTGTAACAGGATAACCAACATCAGTGTGCAGCCATTGTCTTAAGTAATACAACCAGGAATTCAAACCAAATGCAAATAAATGTAGCTAGTTCAGCTCTGTCCTGCTACAAGCCTCCTGCAGAAACACAAATGATGCAGCAAACACAGGAGCAGATACTCAGGGTCTGATTATAGATTTATCTGACCCTGCAAACTTTACCTTTCAGTGGCTAACAGCAAATTTTTACTTCTCTTTCCCTTAGAAAAACTCCTTACAGAATTTCCCTGCTACACACTCCAGGAATCAGCAGCTGAGGGATTTCTAGGAGCTGTATCCAGACCCTCAGGCTTCTTGTCACTGGTGGAAGCTCTCATCCCATAACCTGTCAGTTATTTTTCTAAATCCACTTCCAGTCTCCTCTACAGCCTCTGGCAACATGCCACAGCTATTACAGTGTATGACAAGATACCTCCTCTTAGCTTGTTTCAAACATGCTCATATTATTGCATCAGAGGCACTTTCTGATTTCTGTACTGTAACAGTGTATAATTTCCCCATCCCCCTTCTGCACAGCACTTGTGACAATGGAGATACCTGTCCTAACTACATCCCCTCACTTCTTCAGCTGTCTCAGTCTATATACACGTCTCCTAAAACATACCACATCCCTTATTTCTGATGCACTACTCTGGGCTGACTCTACTGTACCCAAACTTCTAATGGTCACATTGTAGAAGGAACCAAGCATTGCAGTTCTTGCATTCAAACCAACACCTCAACTTCTCTGACCTCCCAATATCAAACCACTCCTGACAGCTGAGAGGAGAGAGCCCACCCTCAGACTGACCAGCAGAGCAGCACTGACACACATTTGGGGGCCCAATTCATTACACAAAAGGGAGTGGAGGAGATCTGTTCCCTGCTTAGCTCCAAAGGAGAGAAGGGAAGATCTTCTAGGATGGTCATGCCACCTCACTAGAGACTGGTGTGATTTCAGAGGAGCTGTACTTCAATTCTACAGGCTATCATCAGCAACTCAGGGTCTATACAATTATAAAACATCTAAGACAAGATTAGAGAAGTTTATTTTAGCAAACCAGTGAAGATCGACTCACCTGAAGGCACCAGTCTCTATTCAGGTGACAGACAGTGGGAAGAGCTGAGTGTTGACCCCCACTAATATGAAGCAGGATCACTTCCTCTTATTACACTAACTGTGTCCTTGGAAATCCTGGATCTGTACAGCTCTATCTGTCAAAGGGGAACTCATGTAGGACCAGGGCCAGGTTCTGGTTATTACCTGGGAAAAGGAAGAAACACAATATTTAGAGACAGCTTTCCTTCTAAGTTTAGCTTGAGTCGGTAGCAGCTGTGTCAAAATTAACATATAGTTCCTTCAACAGACTTCTGGAAAGGGCTGTACACCTTCCAGCAAGGGAGGTTTTTAAGAGCAGTCTAGAAATTGAGTCCCTGCACTCAAGACAACACCTCAGCATCTCTGTCCCTAATGTCCCACTATCAGGTACAGGTTACTCAAACATGGGAATCTTATAGAGGAATTGAAAATCTTCCAGCTCCATGATTCTGCAGCACATGGAAATCACAAGCAACTACAATGAGGAGTGAACTCACTGTATGACTGAATGACAGTTCAGGCACTGCACTTCAGGAGTATTGTTTGGATGGGAATATGCTTCTTGAATAGTCAGTGTCTAACACACTGCAGGTGTAAAAAAATTAAACACAATAATATTCAATCTAGTCTAGTCTGCAAGAAAAACTCTTTGTTATTTGCAGAGTAACTGAAAAGCCAGAATTTTCACTGCATCAGTGATTCCTATGGGTTAAGCAGAAATATAGAAATAGAAAATGAAGTACATAGTGCAGTAGTACTGAAGTGGTAAAGCAGTGCCTTAATAGTAATGTAAAACTATAAAAATGATTGTTCACATGTAATGGTAGAATTTTTTACATCACAATTCATTGCAGAAAAAGAACAAAAAGAAAAATTTCACTTGGCATCTTAGCTTGGGTTGCACCACTGATTTAAACAGAAGGCTGTCAAGGCCAGCTACAATTTTATGGAAAACTGACCCAGAATTATTTCTTCAAGAGCAGGACCCTCAAAGGAAATAACCAATGGCATCATACTCAAGTGCAATACACATCATTTCTCCCCACCAAAAAACGCTCAGACAGACAGCAACATGAACTGGGTTAAGTTTCAGATGCATCCATAATAAGAACACGGTACATGAACACTGTTTACATAAGTATACTAAAGACTGCATGAAATTTGCATTAATGAATATAATTTTACAAATACAGTCAAACGTTAATATTTACTAGTGCAAATAGCTCAACAAAAATTAGGTGCATCTGCAAAACACCTACTTCACTAAAAGAGTATTTGGAGTTTACAAGTTCTTCTCAAATGAAAATCCAAATTCCCCCAGAGGAAGTGTTACTTCAATGGCCAGCTTCATTTGCAGGCGCTGGGTTTCAGCTGCCCCTTGCTCTATTTGTGGGCAGAAGGAGACAGGCTGAGCTGGTCTGACAGTGGCTGGAGGGAAATCACACCTACTCCGTGCAGTCACTGCCTGCCTGCTTGGGACCCATCACTGCAGCCAGGCTGGCAGAGCTCCCTGAAGCAGTTCATGGCAGCAGAGAAGAGCACTCCAGACCTACCCAGGCCCGAGCACCCGAGCTGTGCCACACAGCCCAGTCTGTCTGACAGTGTTTGCAGAGCTGCCTGCCTTGGTCGCAGAGCCCTCTGTGTCTGCAGGTCACTGCAATCCCATGAAGGCACTTCAGTGCTGCTTGGACCCAGGGAACCTGGGCCACCTTTCCGTAACAAGCCTGAACAGAACCCACTTGGAGGCCAACTATTCTTGATAAAAAAGATAAACATATAAATTAATGGCGAACAGACTAACTGAATAGGGCACAATAAGTTTTATGGTTTTAAATGATCACTTTATAAAATTCAGCTTTGTTATTGCAGTTACATCAGTTTGTGATTCTAGCCTTTTTTATTTGTTTTTGTCTCCAAATTTATTTATGCATTGATTTACGGAGCAATAAGAAGCTTTCAGAATATTGATCTGAATCAAGGAATCCTAAAAGGTTTTTATCAAGGAGATTATAATCCCAGCTCTGGCCAAGACATTCTGGTTAAATGCCAGGACAGAAATGGCTTTATTGTGTAAACAAGTTTTTCTTAAAACAGCAGCTCTGACCCCTCCTGAAGTCTCCCAGTACTATTATCTTTACCTTCCCCATTTTGCACAGGGAGAGATTTTAAAGAAGAATAGGCAGCAATTCCAATTTTCTCTGCAGTGAAATGTATCACACACCACAGGATCAATTGCTACATTTTTGGCACAAATATTTGGAAAAGTCTGTTACAGTATAGGAGTGACTAGTTACTGCATTAACAACAACTGATAACAACAGCTCCAAAGAATTCTGTGAATGTGGAGTGTATATCTATAAGCTTTGTGTTTGTAAATATGGATTTACTCTCCATTTCAGCTTTGCACTGCTGGGGACACACACACACATATATATACACACTGAGGGAAACATTATGTATGTGAATTATGCATAAACTGGGGTAAATATTATATGTGTGCCTGCAATAGTATAAATATAAAAAAGTATGGCAAGACAAACAGCACATGTGCACTGTACAGCTGACATTCAGGCCACCCTTGCCATGCACACTTTGAAGAGAAGACTCTAAAAGCATCCTGGTCCCTAGATGGTGCTATTCACTGCACTAACAAGGCAACCACAGCTTGTTACCAGTGCATCCAACCCTTAGGGACAAAAATTATTTCTTGGATCAAAATTACATAAGCTGAATACAGACACGAGCAATGCTGTTTGATATTATATATGTTTGCCATGTGCCTTGGACCCTATGCCCACATAATTTCCCGTAGGCTATAAGAACAATAATTCCATTAAAGTGGTACATATGAAACCAGGGTCAGGCACTGTCAGTCCACCAGGGCTTGTGAGGAGCAGCATTCTCAACGTCTTGGATTAGCTCCCTCTCCCTCCACATGCAGCTGCCATTCAACATTCCTCATCCTTCACAGGAAGGTGATTACACGCCGGTTTTGCCGCAGATGTATCCCTCAGGGGCATCTCCCAGGGAAGCTGTATCAGCAAGGCATCCTGGCAGAGCGCAACACTTTGCGCCCAACACTGCAACCTTGGAGCCCACGCGGCCAGCAAAGACAGGGGATGTGCCACACGTCAGACTGACCGGGGCACCGGCACCAGCCGGGGCATCTCACTGATGGGCATCACCGATGGGCATCAGGCTCCACTGCCCCCCCAGACAGTGCCCACCGGAACTGGGTCCCTGTTACACTGCCAGGTTGTCTGGACTGATGGCAGTGCCGGCAGTGGAAGGACTCTGGAGCTGGCTTGCACCTTTCCCACCGCGTTGAGGTCAACATGATTTTACAAGTGGTTGAGGAAATGGCAGTCACGGAACCGAGGTATATCGGGAACTGGATTTCCTTCTGCCTGCTTCCAGACTTCATAAGCGGTTTTGGGCAACCCATAAAATCTCCCAGGGTGGGATTCAAAGTCCACTGAAGTTGGAAGGAGTTTTTCTATTAGCTTGAAATAAGTTTTATAGGGGACATTTTGGCTTCTGTTCTTTTCCCATATGGTGGGAATGTGCCTCTGACTGCATCACAGAGAAAGAAAGCCCAGTATCTTTAAGTTTCTCAGGTATGGTAATAGTAATAAATAGATATACATAGAAAAAAGAATTATACATTTATTGTACTTTGTTCTGATTCTCTGCCTTTTTAAAAGGGTAGCTATATCTGACTAATCACTTAGGCATTTGACTCTCATAAATGTAGTAGTTGAGCATCTCATAATCATCAACATTTCTCAGTCTATGTTGCTGGGTAGTTTTTTTTAGGGCTTCTGAAAGTGATTAGACTGACAGCATGGACTAGTAACTGTCTTAGTACAGACAGATGCACTGCACATATCTCTTCCAATACACTTCACATCACATGCTCCAGGCATGAATTTCTTAAATAGAAAACAACAACTGTGACGATCTGTCGACAAAACTTGAGGTGATGTTGTGATAAACAACTGCCCTGCATGGCCTAACTGCCAAGCTGGCAATCTTAATTTGAACTATAACCATGTATAAATTCTTTAATCCACTGAACTCTATAAAGATGTTTCAAATATCTCTGTTCTGGACTTGGCTTAGGCATGTCATTTGTCTTTACACATTGGTGCTTCCTAACAATCTACCCTGACATTTTGAAAACCTCCCGAAGCTTTGTCATTGAAGACTTGAACCCCCACATTCCTTAAGCATGTTTGAAAACTTCTGGTTAAGTTATAAACTTGTCAAGAAATGTAAAACTCTTGATGAGAGCTGTTCGAAAGTTTCTGAAGTAAAGGGTGCCAAATGTTAAGTGCACGAGAATGCCAAAGAACTGAATTAGATGAGAAGGAAGGAAGGAGTACCAGCTTGGAAGAGAGAGGCTAGGATTATCTTTGCAAGGTAGCAGGAGGGAGTGCTTCATGGGAATTACACAGATTTAGTGTGGAGGAAAGATCAGAAGACACAGACGGTCATGCTCTCTGCAGCTCCCTCTTTGTGGAGAGATTCTGGGTGGAAGGATAGACAGAGGCTAACAAAAAAGCCATCACCTGGCTGGCACATCGGGCCACAATGATTAAAAAAAAAAATCCCCAAACAGACAGGCTGCATTTCAATTTCAGGAGGAAATCAAAAGGCACATCCTTGGCTCAGTGGTTAATCCCTACCAGATTTCAATTTCCTGCCTTGGAGAGTCAGGGCATTAGGCCTCTTCAAAGCAGAATTTTAGCAGAAGTGAATGTGTTACGTCCCAGCTTCATTCTTGACAATGGAGAAGCTTTTCTGGCTCTGTGCTGCAGATGTCAGCCCCTCCTTCCCCCCAAAAAAACCCCAAACCAAACATCCAATCCCCCAAAAAATCAAGCAACTACTCTTTAGAAAATATCTTACCCTGAAAATTTCAGTTTCTTGGTGTTCAAACTTACAGATCACGGGCAGTAAGATCTTATCTCAGGAAGTGTCAGGCACCATCATTAGACAATGTTATCAACTGTCCCAGAGCAAGCCCCAGCCTGGAGTTTCAGGATGCATTTTACATACAGATACACACATGTAACTTACAGTAACTCTAAGCCCTCCAAAAAATCACCAATACTAAGCTCTTTGCATGTTGAAGATACTTATTGATATCGTGGCCGTGATTAATAGACACCAATGAGGGAGCATTTCAAAATATCCAGGTCACCGAGGAGCCTAAATTTTAAATAGAATAAGGCTGCTTGAAAGTCCACCCTTACATCAGTCAGTCTTTTAGCAAGTTGTACTGGTAAAGAAGCTGAAAAAAAAAACTTCTCCTCATTAAAAGAAGCAACTGGAATCCTCTTCAGTTTTATCCTTGACAATTATTTTAGATGCCATTTTCCCTGCCTTTTACTGAAATCCCAGACTTTGAAGGAATACTATAATAATTCATTGCTAAGTGACAATGGAATTCCTCTGTAATTGCATGTTACATGCATCCACATTGATACAAGATAATTTCATTAGGTCTGTTACCACAATGAACACCAAATACAAAATGTGGGTCCAGAGATCATTTTCCTAATGAGAAGCATCAGACCCCAGAAACTTTCAGAGAATAGAGCTATTAAAATGCAAATAGTTTCTTTGAAATTTAAATTGCCATTTTCAAAAACAGATGTTTTTCTTGATCGTTCCCTGCATAGATTTCCAAAAATTCTACTCATGATGGCTAACTGAAAATCTACTGGATATTAGCCTCAGAAACTCTTCCTACTTTACATCAGCAGTTTCACTGGAAGACACTGCTCCATTTTATCAGCACCTTTGATGAGGTGATTTAAAACTAAGAAATCATAATTTTGATCATAATGCATTCACACTTCTCTCAACCAGCATAAAACTACATGCTGGGATAGGACAGAAAAACATCTGGTATAACCTGAAAGCACTGGACAAACTGGACAGAAAACTGTGTGCCTGATAATTTAACACGCCAACTTTAAAACCACAGAGTTGAAAGTTGCACAATATCAACATTATTCTTCATCTCCTCAGTGAGATATGAGAAATCAGGAGGAAAACTTCCTACTGCCACAGGAGAGAGAGGGCTCAAGTTCAGGTTTCTGCGGCGAGCAGTAGGTTCTAACAGCAAAAATGGCACGAGGGTAGGAATGGCACATAGCTCACTCCTCTAAGCAGGTATTTGTTCTTCAGCTGAAGAGGACAGTAGGTGGGGAGGCTGTGCCATACACTGTGTAGGAACAGTTGATGCTAACAATGCAGTCCAAGGAGCTTTCTTTTATGATGTGCCCCAAGACTCTAAAATCTGGCACAGTAATTCTAAAGGTCACACTAAGACATGATTCTGGCTCCCTGTTGCTTTTAGTTCATTATGTGTGTTATTTAATATCATCTACAGAGCAATAGTTCTTTCAAGTTTTGCTTTTGTTAAGCACTGCTTTTCCTCAGACATCAGTAATTACAACATTTTAAGGCACTTCATCAAGAGTGACTTTTTATTGCTTAGCTTCCCCAGCAGTGGAAGAACTGAGCTCCCAGTGACCTTTGGTTTGATCCTTAACATTCCTGCTTCTTACAGCATGAGCACTTCTGCAAATTAGTCTTTAACTCTGCCTATCCATAATATTTGCTTTAAAGGAGAAAGCTTTGATATGAGTCCACAATCATCAGTTTTCTGTGCCTTAAAAACAACTTGAACCCCAGTCTCCATGGTAACAGATACCACCAGTGAGCCCTGGCAAATCTTGGTTATTTTTATGGAGAAGATGAACAGGAAAACCATAAGGTTTCTATGAAATCTCTGAGTACTGCCAGAGCATTACTTCTTCTTTAGTCCTCAGTTAATGGTGTGCACCAAAGGGTTCTATGCCTACACACAGCCATGTTTAAATACCATTATCCTTCCTGTACTTTCATTATAATGCTAGAAAGCTAAGAACAATTCCCTCAAATTTTTTATGCCATTAAAAACTGATCAAGACACACATCTGACTCTACTCTGTACATTATAGAGCGACTTTGCAATGTAGAATAAAAGCCTGTGACTTGTTAGACTTTATGGCAATTTGCTGTCCCATGGGTTCTCATTTCATGAGAGTCATTCAGGAAAAACTTTAGTCATGTGACAAGTTCTCTTACCTGTGTAAGAGACACTAAGGTTAGCCCATGAAAATGCCCTGAGGATTATCATTTTTCTGTAACTGATATTGACTCTCTCATGGCTGAATCATTGAAGCAGTTATGAGTATGGTTCCCAAATTTTACTGGGGAGCCTTTCTACCACACCACAGCTTTCCTCCTGAAAAAGAACCAGCATCAGGGCACCAGTGTAGCCTCTCATCAGTCTGAGGAGCTGCAGTACAAGGCAGAGTCTGCCCAGATTTTAGGTAGAGATTAAGCAGATTGCTGAGCTGCAGTCCAAACCTTTTCCTCAGCCACACAAACCTCTGTAGCAAAATGCACTACTGTTTCTTTTGTTTCTTTCGTTTTCTGGACAAATTCTGCAGAGCCTTTAAAAATGCAGATACTGCTTTCAGTGCTTTGGAAAATCCAGACTATAAATGAAAGTTTTAGTTAGAAGAACATATGTTCTCATTTGGTTTTAACTGTCTATACTATCAGTAACTGCAGGGTAAAATTTAATCAAGAATTATATTGCCATGTCTAAAATCTCATGATCCAGCTTAGTACCAGCCAAACAGGCTAGATGTTAAACAGCCCCTACATGCCTTGAAGTCTTGTCCAGCTAAGTGGCACCTCAGCAATCTCTCCAGAATCAGTAAATACAGGGTACAGCTCTTTGCTTGCCACTGCAGTATTTCCTGCTGTTTTTCAAAGTACCTGTCTCTTCGAAAGCAGCATGAGTGGGCCTCAGCTACTCAGTTCCCTGTCTCCCAGGCAGGGATCCTTCCAATATCAGTTTTCTTTCAAGACATCTCCCCACAGAACAGCCTGTGGTTACATTGCCAAAGGCAGGAGGAGACACAGGATGAATTTTGCCATGTAATATTTGCCCTCAGGAAGAAATACAATGATCCAAACTCTAAAAAACCATTAATTCCCAATTTGAGATCCCCAGCACAAGTTTAATAAAGGCTCTCAGACTATGCTACATAATTTATATGGTATTCACGGGCAGAATTCTCTGCGTAAAGTTCTTCTTGGCTTGAACAGTACAGGAACAAATCCTACAGAAATAAACTCTGAATTGAGAGACATTGGGACTAACTACTTGGGGGGGCCCTTTCCAGACTTCCTGAGGCATTAAGAATTCAGAGATCTTTGAACAGTTATTTAAAAAAGAAAAATAAAAAATAATTTAAAAGGGAAAAAAAATTAAAAAAGAAAGAAGAAACAAAACCAGTGATTTGTTTAAAACTTGACTCACTTTGGAAAGAGCAGCAAAGACAAACAGGAACCTACAAAAAACATAAAAGGACCTACAAAATTTAAGCAGCCTGTCCAATAATTTGCCTGTTGCATTGATTTAGACTGCAAGTTCTCAAAGGTAAATCCCTTCTCTTACCACACACCGGTGCCACACTCAGTGTTGTATGGGCTCCATCCCACTGGCAGTCACCAGGCTTGGGTGTCACACAACCGAATGGTGGCAGAGTCTCCAGCTTGGAGTAACTGAAAGAAGCACAAGAAAGAGACATTATCTTTACATTCCCACTTTTGGCAAAAAAAGCAGCTTTCTTCTGCTTCCATGTCGACAACTAGGTTCTATTATTTTTTACTTTATTTTTAAAAGCTGAAACTCAGCCATTGAGGGTATAAAATAAAGATGCATTGATCAATGTCTTTCAGATTGGCAGCCAAAGGAGAAGAGATACAAAATATATTGCTTAAATAAACACTTATTAAAAAAGCCTTCCGTTGGTAAATTGAAATGTTTGGGCAGGAGCTGTCATATCTGCCCTAAGTCCATTTCTATGATAAGCAATGCTAGTCTCTGATTTGAATTCAGTTAATGATAATCCGCAAGGTTTTTAATCTAACTGCCTCATTCATCATTTCTAGGCTACCTGAAGGTGCAGTCAAAAGCAGAGAAGAGATGCCATTAAAGCAGATGTGTTCTATATTGTCCTTTTAATGTACACTCAGCTCATTAACTTTGATTGGTGTCCTAGTGTGGGTCAGCTTCAAAACGATTAACATTGCAACCCTTTTCCTAACGTGCACCAGACCCATCATTCATGTTATGCTACTTTTTACAAAATAAAGATTTATGTCTTTGCATGTATTGTTTGTTTTTCAATCCCTTCCTTTGCTGTGCTCTTTTCATTGAGCACACAGAAGAATCTGCCAAGGTTTGGCACAGTTAAATGGAGAGTATCCTCCTGCAGCAACCACAAGAAAGAACAAGCATTTATTTCACCCGGATTTAACAGGTAATTTTTCTCTTTGACTTTCCTGAAAATCGCAACAGAGAAACCACACTGAGAAGTTACCAGCTTGCTTACTTATTGGATGAAATATACTGATCTGCTTGCAAAGGTCCCACAACTTCTGAGTCTAGAAAGCCTCCCTCAAATGTATTTAAACTATCCAGACTATCAGTTCTGCTATCTTCTAATAACATTTTTCAAAACATTCCAATATAGCCCTTCATCTTCAGCCAGTTAAAAATTATTCAACTTGTGCCTGCCTTTCAGCAAGTATTTCAATTGAGTTTCTTTGTGATGGACATTAAACAAACGAAAAGTATAAATAAAGCCCAAGTACAACAGAATCTTACTCTTTTCTACTTACTGATTGGGACAACTTGCTGTTTGCCTGTGCTTTTCCTGTCGCCATTGTGCTTCTGGTTTTTATTTCTACATATCTATCACCTTCAGTACACAGATTTTCTTCCACTTTGTCTAATACCAATGCACTAACTTTCAGGAAAACACCTCAGGAGCTTATCTGAAGAGCTCATGTTTGTCCAAGCAACAAACATACTGCAGAAATATGAATGAATGCAAGCCAGAAGTTATATGGTCCCAGCTCCTTGGGATAATTAAGGGCCTCCTGTATTGCAAGTGCATGTATTCAAAAGTGGCTGCAGAGTGAGCAGTTTAAAGCCTGGCATATGCACCTTGGGACTGGCTGGGAGTTCCTTTCAAAGGTACTAAAAAACCTTCTGTGAGACTCAGCCAAGGCCAGCTAAGGTTAACTAAGCCACGGGACATGTGGAGGTCACCAGGTGTGTAGAGCTCCCTCTGCCTCATTAAAGTCACTCTGAAAATGAAATGTGCTCCTATTTCCATGCATAACACTTTTCCAAAGGCTGCAATTTGAACTGCTACAGTTGAAATGACTCAAAATAAACTACCACTTTTAAATAACACTTTATTTCACATTCTACCATGTTAAACAATCCCTTCTCATGGCTCAAGCCAAGAATTAGGAACACTAAAACCAAACATACCTAGTGGCCAATCCTCAGCTAATTCTAAGATATAAATTTTTTTCTACTTAAGTTTTAAAGAAAAAGTTGTCATTTAGAGACAGTACAGACTCAATTGCACTTACAGGCAAACAACTCAGACACTTAAAGAACTGATCTCATGCTCAGCTAATTGCAAGTTTCAGAAAATTTGCAAGGGTATAAGCAGATGGCCATGTCTCAGTCTCATTCTGGCCACTCCAATTTTATTCATGTAAAGCTTTATCACACAATTAAAAACACACATATGAGGTCTTTCACTTGACAGGTATATATTTAGGCAAGGACAAAGCAAGGTTAATAAGAACAGAGAGATTTTGAAAAGAGATAACAGGGCAGGTTGAATGTCTACTGCAAAATAAAGGGTGACATAAACCTCCCTGATTTCTGGGACTGAAAGGACACACACAAGCCATACTCCCTGCCACCTGCTCGTAACAGCACACAGAGGAAACGGGGTCAGGAGTCAGCATACCTTGACGACACCAGCTTTTAATGCCTCAAAGGAGCAGGTTGTTCTTTGGCTTCCCTTTTACAGCAACTGTTGTGCCAAAGACTGACTTCATAATTATCCTGCATTCATGGGTTTTTTTTCTCCTCTCTGACTACACACAGAAAACTGGCTGTTGATTAGAACTTTATTCAAGCGTCCCTTGGTATCCAGCTCATCTGAAGCATGAGAAGGTAATTTAATTTTCACTCTTCCAGTCCCACAAGCTACACTCTGGGGGACAATAGAAAAGGAAGCAGTCTGTGGGTCTCTGCTATTCTCCTTATTAGCTTAGTGACACAAAGAAAGAGATGAACTATCAATGAATGCTGCCTTTCCTGAGCTGATTCTCTTCAGTATATGCTTCCTGTACACCCAGGAGACTATAATTTCAATTGCTTAGGAGTTTCTCACATTGAATATGTCACCTTGTAATGCAAAAGCAGCAGTAACACAGCAGCACAGCTACTCTCTGAAACATCCCAGCCTTTCTTTATCCAGTGCTCGGTTAAAGGGGTCATAACCCCCTGTTTTCACCAAAAGAAAAATAGCTCGTTTAGTGGTGAGATGGAGGGAAATGCCACCAAACCCAGATCTTATGAAACGTTAGATTAAACTCATTTTGCAGAGAAAGGACCTGACACAAAAAGTCCCAGATTCACACAAAAACCAGACAGCAGATATCTCAGTTCACTAAACGAGAGGGAATGGTGAAAGAGGGTAAGGTGCCCCAGCAATGAGGCTACGAAACTTCTGCTTTCATTTATGTCTGACAGTGAGTGAAGAACATTTTATCTGTCAAGTCATTCAGCAAATCCACTCCTTGTGGACACACAAAAGAGAACTGGCTTTGCTGCCAATGGAATAAAAGAGGTGTTTGCTAAAAGAGAAGCTCATGTACAGGGAGTTGTGTAAGCCTTTCCACGTGTTCAACAACCCCAGTATCCATGATTTCTGTTAAATCCTGCTATATTCCAATTCTGTGATTAAAACTATTTTTCCATTCTCTGCAAGTCTGAAAGATGTTTGTTTCAAACCACTGAATCAAGCCTCTGAGAAAAAGTTGTGTTTTTTTAAATGTTCTTACAATTTGCAAAAACTCTCTCAGAAAGGCCTTAGGTATCAGGTCACTGCTTGATTGATGCAAATTGTGTTAATCTTGCTTCAGAAGGTGCATTATCGTCTGTGATTACAGAAACTGAACTCTGTTTTGGTGCCTTCTGGGTTTCAAGTACTGACTGACAAGACCATGCAGGGAAATATTAATCAGCAGAAAGCAACTGCTGTTGAAGTGCTCTTGACTTAAGATGTAGATAACAACTGAGGTGACAAATCTGATGTTTACTGAAAATTAGAATTGTGCATGTTTATAAAAGTGTCAGAGACAACTTCATAATGACACTGCCTTGAAATGGAGTTTGTATTTATTTGAACTTTCAGAAGGCATCTTAGGAACTTCAGGCAGCACATGAAGGGGAAGCATAAATAAAGAGAATAAACTCAGACCTTCGAAAAGTACCTGCAGGATGACCACATGTCATTATGCATTATGATTTTCAAGCCACACCTTCAACTGAAAGTTGCCCATCACTAATGAAATCAATATTATTAAGTTTGGTTCATCTTACCTCAAAATTTGTCCCTGCTTTGCAAAATAAAACATGACAAATTAATTGATCTGCATAATAATTGAATAATTAGCTAATTAGCATGAAAGCAGATATCCAGTGATGTATGCCTGTACGTTCATTAGCAGCAAGCATTTCCTGATATAAGTGACTGAAAGAAATTCCAATTTGATAAATAAAATAAAAGCAGCTTTCTTTTCCTTTTCAAGAGACTGAACATGAACAGATTTCTGAAAAAAACCAGCAGTGACTAACCTAAAATAAAATGCCTGTTCAAAAAGACTAGCTTGAACATGTGATTATGAGGAAGTTAATTTCCTGAAATTTATAGGTTCTTGTAAAACCTATAGATGCACATCATGAATTAGATTAACTTTATTTTAAAGTGATATTGTGCAGAACGAAGGAGCTGTAGTTCTTTAATATCTTTTGGGCTTGCTGCTTAGTATTGAACAGGTTTTATGGGCAGAAAAAAGAGCCCACTAATTTAACGTCTAGTCACTCACCTTGTCTTTGGTGACTGTTTAATATAAAGCGTATTAATAATATTACTAAAAACATCAAATGACAAAGAAGTGGACTCACACATGTTTTAATTTCCCTTTCTAGCTGCAAATTATGGCAGCTACCAATTGGCTGGCTTCCCATAAGCTAACATCTTGTATTACTCACACATGCTGCCCCAGGAAGCATACTGCCTTAATTTATACTTAAAAATTGATCACCTCCCCATGAAGTTTGATACTGTTTGTAAAATATGCAAAGCACAACTTCCAAACGAGACAGTCCCACCTTGCCCAAACGCTCAGCCCCTTTTCTGCAGTGACCACTGTTGCAAGATTCTGTGAACTGCAACACAGCTCTTTACAAATGTACATTTAAGACACATTTTATTCTGTTTTTCTTTACTGAATCTTGCTCGAATCTTGTATCTTTACTGAATCTTGTATCTAGCCCTGATGTACTTATTGGGCATGAGATGCAAACCTTGAACATTGAATACCTGTAAAATCCTAATAACATAACTAAGACTACTGCAACTTGGCAGATTTTTTGGATTATGTATCACTTCTACTAAGGCATGACAGGCCAGGAAAGCAGCTCGGTTTCCAAGTGTCTGCAATGACAGTCTGAATGCCAGTACTTGGCAATCCTTTAGACTAGGTGTGAATTTCTGATAAAATCAGCTGGCACTCTGCTGCTGATTTCAACGAGATCAAGATTTCATTCTACTGTTGGCTAACATGATTCAAGATCTGGGAAAGATCTGAGCTATCACGTGGCTTAGCAAGTTGCCTTGCTATATGGTCACCACAGAAATTCCACACCCGGAGCTAGATGGATTAAGATTCTCTTTTCCCCTGGGGCAACCTGGGAGTCCTTTTTAACCATGCACTGCTGTTCCTCTGAGCATGGAACAGCCTATCCAGAGCTAAGAAAGCCTGCAGCCTAAAGTTCCCATCACATCTGCACTTAGGGTACATTCTCCAGTTTTGCTGTGCCCAGGAGGACTACATATTTTCGGAAAGGTGGACCAGTGTAAGACTGATACAAACAGTTGATTCCATCTCCCTGCCATTTATGCAAAATCCCTTTAAGTCTGTACTGCAGTTCCCACACCAGAATGCCTTTTGTGCTTGGTACCATATAAGCACAAAAAACCCCAAGCTTTGGGAATTTCACAGGCTGGAAAGATGAGACAATGGAGAAGCAGGGCAAGAGGCAGTGAGAGGTAATGGTATTTGTCAAAGTCACCCAATCTCTCAGTGCAGATGTTGAAACAAAACAGAAATTGTATCAGGCCCACCCGATACTGATCTTCAGGCTAGTCCAGAGCCATTCAATATTCCACTGAAGACATAGTCTCAGTGCTAGGGAGACCACTCCTTCCATTTCCTAACTTCAGCAATTTAAGAAATATTACCCTTTATACACAAAATCCTGTAAGATAATTCTCCAAGGTTTAAAAAAATCCTCTAAGAAGGAAAATTGTAAAGGTCTATCACAGCAGAAAACCTTGTCAGATTAATGAGATACCTCTGTCTGTAATACAGTCAGGGATTTCAGCTGGATCACACTAATTGCCATTAAATGAAATCATCAGCTTGCTCTCTACTCCAGACTTTATGGCAAGCCTGACAATGAATATATTCCCACTGAGGAGAGTAAATGACAATATAAGGACAGAATGTAACAGAGTAATTTCCATTGCAAAAACTATTTCCTGGCCTATGAAGTCACCCACTCTGTACTAAACAGGGATGATTACCAAACACAGTGTGTGCTCATTTATATCGGCTGTTCCAAGAATCTTCACTGTATACAGATGTGTTATGAAGAGATTTATGCTATCTGAACAGGACAGCAGCACACAGTGACAACAACAGATGCTGCAGTCCTTTTAAGAACGCCTGGAAATAGTTTATCCCATTTTTCCTTGATTTTGACTGTTAACCTGATGTGTATACCTGTGGTTTACACCACAAAGGACTGGGTCCCCTGTTAGCGCAGAACAGCAGAGCTTTACTGAAGACACCAGAATGGCATCTATGGCTTGGCACGGGCCAGTGTACACACAGAGGACACAGCACCAACTGAGAGGTGCTGGGCAGCTCTGCTCCTTCATCTGCTTGCCAGGGGAAAGCAGCAGCAGCAGCAGGTGCCTGCCTCGGGCCACAGCCCCCAGCAGCTGCTAGGCATGGACAGGTGGCAAGCGGGACTCAACACTCTGATAAGGCCTTTCCATCCAAGTGTATCACATGGAGTTGCACCTGACGTCTGTGGCCCTTCTGATAAGCTTTCATTCAATAGTGGAGAAAATGCACAAAATTGTGCATGATTATACAGGTTAAGACCCATATTTTTTAGGATTATTTGTAATTTTATGTTTACGTAGATATACCAAACTTTAAGTGGAATTTTATGAAGAAAAGATTCAACATTTGAACAGAATATGCAGTATTTGACATCACAGCGAAGAGCACATTAGAGATGCAAGTTTTGCAATAATATTGCTCACCTTTCCAGCCCACATACTTCATAACATTCTCTTTCAGCACTTGGTGTGGCATTCATGCTAACTGAAGATGCAGTGAAATTCTCAGTAATGACAAATGAGGCCAGTCTTGTAACTAGAGAGCAAATTTGGGTCCAAATTGACCCCAAGTCAAATGAAGACCATGGAGATTCAGTCTTAAGAATTTTCTTAACAGGTTTCAAATCAGATGTGACCTGTCTCACCTTTGCCACTGATTGACTTTGGCACATGGCAGCTGACAGCATGTCACATCAACCCAGAACTTCAGAACCTGAGTATCTAAAAGAAACCCGAGGCAGAGACTTCTGTGATCCATTTAAAATTTCCAAAATAACATAGTAAGTCCAGAAAAAGTCTACTAGTAAAATATTTTGTACCCCAAATGCCAAACTGTACTTCTGTATCTTTTCAGAAACACTCAGATCTGATCAGATCCCACAGGACAGATGTATCGCCATGCCAGTTCTTAGAGACCCAGTGAACCTTTAACACAAATTAGATCATCAGATTTGGCATAAATGTTGCAGCAGACAATATTTTTTACTTTAGTGAAAAACAAGAAAAAAAAAAGTCTAAAACCTTTTTATGAAATATGGGTTAGGGCAGTCACAGACACTTCCTATGTTTCCAAAGAGCCAGATCACTGCAAATAAAAGGGGAATTGAGGACAATTGTGCTAGAAACTGTTCCACCTGGAGTAAAATAGAGATTCTCTGGACAAAATGTACACCTGACTCTCCACCCCTACTGGACACTATAATTTTCTCACTTGAGCAAACAACAGTTTCCAGAGATACGGAATGGACTGAGGCCTGGAAGAGTTGAACTGACTAATGGAGACATCATCAGTTTATTATTCTTTAACTATTTGTGCACATTTTTAATGGAAGCTGTAGATTCAAACAAACCGCATGGCAAACCTGAAAAAAGCCTCAAAAAAGCCCCCAAGAAATCCCCTGGGGGAACACAGATCAAGAATGCAGCCTGAGTCCTTGCTCTGCGACCAGCACCAGCCCCGTGCAGAACCAGAGCACACTGCCAACAGCAGCCAGTCCCTAACTCTCAGTGGGCTTTCATGAAAACAAGCTTGTGTTTGTTGCACTCACCCTCAGGGAAATATTTCAGCCCAGACACGCAAGGTGCTTGTGAGAATTCAAGGTGTGCCCTGCACAACCAAGAGCAGTCTCAGTGTCTAATTTAACCCTGGGGAGCTGCTTTGGGCTCATGCAGACGTGTGAGACCTCAGGGTGCAGAGCAGGGCAGCTCCTGCTGTTCTGTCCTACTCCCTCCATGCCAGTGTGACACAGGGTCAGATATGGGGCAGCAGGAATGTCTCGTGTATCCTGCCATTTGTACCTAACACAAACAAGAAAGAACCAATCCGCTTGAAAAGGAGATGCTTAGCTTCTCCGGCTATCTGAAGATAATCTGGACTTATCCTATTGATAATATATATATTCTCTTGGAAGGAATATATATATGATTCTCCAAAGCTTATGAATATGATGGAACCTGTTTCATCCATTCTGGGTTCTTTAAAGCACTCACTTGCTCCAGACAAGTATTTCATTAGCTCCAGCTGCAGGCAGGTCAGCAAGCCAGCTTACCTGGAGCAGTTCAGCTAACAAGCAGGCTGCCTCTACTAAGAGGCAACTTTATGATCATTTAGGTAGTAGTCCTTTTATTCCGTAAAAAGCATACCTAGAGAAAACAGAGCATTGCAGTAATTTTAAATCATTGGTCTTCGGTATGGTAAAAGCTTTAATGGCAGGCAGCGCTGAAAGATTTGAAGAAATAACAAGGGCTTTTGTTTGCACAGTTTACTATGCCATATTTCAGCCTGACAGTCTGGAGAGATAAGAAAAGAGAAAAGAAGGTAAATGTGAACAGAAAGCTCAGAGAAAACTTAACTTCCATCTTTCTTTCAATGAGACTAACACCCAGTAAGAAGGAAACTTAAATACCATTTCCCAAAAGAGTCTGTAACTTGCTGCAGGCAAATAATCAGCATCAATGGGAATGGGATAATTTAGAAGATTAGACATTGTTTGGATTTAAGGCTTTCTGTGCCTTGTTAGTCTTCTCCTGTGTTGGTCTGCTATCAACACAAAATTCATTCCGAGCCCTTGTGACACAGTTGTTTGTTTCTTATATCCTCTTTTCTGTCCATTGTTCACCAAGAGTCTCAGTATCAGCAGCATACACAAGTAATGTTACAGACCTTCCACTTCCCTTGAAATACACGAGCTGGAAGATTTCATATACTTTGTAGCTGGTGGCATTCAGTACAGCAGCTCATATGTAAACACAAAGAAACATTCCAAATACAATCAGAAACTACATTGTTAATGCAAAACAAATGTAAACATCTTTAAGGGCAATTTGCTATTCATAATGCTGAGGGGCACCCGAACAGTCAGAATATTCAAGTCGCAAAAGCTGCAGTAAAAATCATGAGCTCTTATTTTGATCCAACTATTTAGACTGTGAAATTCCTGATTTTAAATGAACAATTCCATGCTGTCATGCTTCTAAAAAATTTAAAAATCAATGATGTGGATCAAATGCTTTTAACCAAAAGAAAAACTAAAACCCCTTCTGATATTTGGTAGCTCATCAGAAAACATCAAGTGTTCCATGCAAATAAAAAAAAATTATAAAGAAACCTTCTGCCAGTCCCTAAGCTATTAAAATTTGAAGATAAGGAAGCAGGGCAGGTTTTAGCCTTCCTTATCAACGTTCAATTTTGTTAAAACCTTTGTGTTGTCCTGGTTACTGCAACTTTGGGCTTCAATCTGGCTTCTCACAGCTGTCCCCATTAAAATACATAAAAAAACCCCCCGCCTGTTTTGATTTATAGCTTGTTCTAAGCTCAGTGAACAAACACATCAACTCTTGTATCAGCTGACAAATTCTAGAGGTCTCACTTTATATTGCCTTTAAGCCCAAGGTATAAACTTCATTTTGCTTCAATTGCTGGATTTTCAGCCAGAAAAATCCACATACCTCCTTTGCAGCCAGTGTAGCTCGGCCTGTGCATCTTTGCCATTCAAAGCCACCTCACTACACAACCTGAAATTGCTAGCAAAGGTTCTGTCCCCATGTACCACCCCACCACTGCACTTGACATGAACTTAGCAAGGGTAAGGTTAACTTTAAGGCATTAGCAGAGTGAGTGACTCCTAAGGGAAAGACATATTCCCAAGGCACCCTCACAGCTGAATCTCTACAAACTGGGCGTACAGCAAGTACCTCTAACCATGCTACTGAGCCCAACACCAACAACGTCCCAGCTAGAAAATCAAAACCTGAACATGTCCTGTATCGCATACTCAATGCCACACACACAATCACAGAAACACTGAGGCTGGAAAAGACCTCCAAGATCATCGGGTCCAGCCTTTGACTGATCACTCTGGTGTCAACTAGACCATGGCACTGAGTGTCCAGTCATTTCTTCAACTCCTCCAGGGAGGGTGACTCCACCAGCTCCCTGGGCAAGCCGTTCAAAGGTTTAACAACAGTTTCTGTGAAGAAATTTCTGTCCCATAGCATGGTAACCCCATAATAAATATTCTGCTACAGATGATTCTCTTCAGGATTCTCTAGGACAAGAGAAGGCTGATTTGTCTGCCCAGTGCTACCAATGTACTGCCTCATCAAGCCCCAGTAGGATGGACTGGAGAGCAGTGCACACCACAGGCAGAGGTGTCTCTCAGGCTGCTGGGACACCCACCCTCTCCCTCCCGCTGTGCTTCTGAGCTCATCCAACACAAACACCTTGCCAGGTCTGGGTCCAAACCACTTGTATCAAGACCAAGTTTGTCTTCAAATCCAGGCATCGGCATCGCTGCAGCCCAGAGCGTGCTGAGGGACACCAAGAGCCAGGAGTCAAGGACGCCGCTTCCCAGCCCCGCCACAAGCACCCGCACACGGAGGGAAGGGACCTGCACGAGGCACTCTGGGGACTCATCACGGAAGCTGTGGGTTTGATGTGCAGCAGGAAAGAGGGATTTGATCAGTCTGAGCTGAGTCCATTGTACTGGCATTTCCATGTGCCACATATACAAAACAAAAGCTGTAAAATATATGTCAGTGACATTTGCAGTGTTCTGAAGCTTAAGTCACCAATTATTCACCCAGTCCCTTGTTTACTGCCTCAATAACCCATGAAGGAAAGGTGAAAGGCCAACCAATGAAAACACTGAATATTAAAAAGGTTAGTGTATAAGTGCATTAAAAGTTTACAGTTTGGCTACTGACTACACTGAGGATATAAATGATGTTGTCTTGTTCTCATGACAACGACAATAAAGTGGGACAAAAACCTGTTTTTGTGATAAAAACTCTAAAGGAAATTAAGTGTTGCAAATTTAACTCTTTCTGTTTGCAATCTGCAGGGTTTCACCTCTTGAGATATACTAAATGTCATAGTCAGGGTGAGAGGATTAAATAGCCTCCGGTGACAATTCAGATGACTGATCTCCATATTGATTGCACTTCTCATAGATGTAATTTTAATTTTGAATATGTTATTGGATATCTGAATGCCATATTATCTATCCACTGTGGTTAAACAGATACAGTGAATAATGCATTCCCATTTGACTCTCTTTGATCATTTCATTTTTGTTTCAAAGCTGGCAGAGAACAGCTGCTTAAGGTACAGATCTCAAAAGACACTCTAAATCTAAATGACTGACACTTGATGAGGCACGAAGCCTGCAGGACATGCTCCCTACAAGGACACACAATGCTCAGGACTGCAGATTTTTTCTTATTATTATTAATCACTCACCTAGGAAAGTATATTCACACTAATTATCTCAACTACTTCTTAAAAAAACAACCTTAGAGGTCTTACCTGCTGAGGACAGAAAAATTGGTTAATTAATATAAGTCCTGTGGAACTTTAAAGCAAATGAAACAAATACAGTTAAGTTTTGCAAGAATTTTGATTAGACTTAAAAGTACTTTTTCTTATCAAAGAAATCAGAAACAAAATAAGTTCTAATAAAAATGTAAGATTGTTAGTTACAGTTTAACGATCTCCATTTAATTACATATTTAAGATGAAATATTTAATGACTATTTCATTCATATTCCAAGTAGTAACATGATGTGCTCCTACCAAGTTAGCTGAAAATGGTAAAAACCTGTAATTTCAGGCTTTGGTAATGTACTTGAATGACAGTTAACAGTCTGACTACTCTAACCCTACCCAATACCAATGTTAAACGGATTACAGGTAATGAAAAAATTAAAGAATTAATTTTCAGGGAGAAATCATACTGGAATGTGAGAGCTGTAATGACCAACTGATGCTAATCAATGTATTTTATTCCATCTTAAAAGGTCAGCAGGTGAAAGACAAATGAAAAGATGTGAATAAAATTATGGGTAATTTTTCAAAGTACTTTGATTGTTAGTAAGATAGGTCCAATTAAAGAGATTAATTTAAAAACCAAAATATTTTATCTTAAAATGTATTTTAGCCCTTCTCTGTATTTAACAATAGAGGACATAGAAGGAAAACCATGCACTAGAGAGCTGTAAGTTCATTCTAAAAGTAATACATTCCTAAGAGGGAACAGCAGCTGAATGTATTGCCCCTAAGTGCTGCTAGAGGACTAATAAGGTACATAACAGCAGCAAAGAGAGTCTGACAGATATTTTTAAGCTACTATACAGCAGTGCTGGAACAACTATCAAAATATTGTGTCCACTCCTTATGCCCACACTTTCACAATAAGTATTTTAAATACATGAAAAGATGTCAGAGAAGAAAACTGCATTCAAAGGCTGAGTTAAAGTCTTTGGAGAGAAAAGTAATTTTAAAAAGACAGGAGATAAATCAGCTCGGGGGAGAAAAATATCTGCTACTGAAGAACTCTTTAATTTGGTCAAAGGTGGCATAACAAGAAACTCCAGGAGGAAGTTATGCCTGACAAATGCAAACTCTGCTTCAACAGTGAGGGTAATTAACTAGTAAAAAAAGAAAAAAAAGAACAAAAATCTGGAAGTCCTCCCTTTATTCATGCCTTCTCATCAGGAGTCTGAAAGCAGGGCAGAGAGACAGATCATACAGTCTCATCATGACTAGAAATTGTATTATACAAAAAAGCCTCTTCTGATGTTCAACTCCATAGAAGAGAAAATTCATTTAGTGAAGACAGGGGTTATACAAAGGATCTTACAATTTTATGTGCATTCCACACAACTGCACCATGCTTTTAGAGCATGATGAGCAGAGGTACGCCTGTTCATTTTCCTGTCAAACTGGTTTTCACTAAATTAACACACTGCATGAAAGGAAGAGTTTTCTCTCCTCTGAAAACAACCTCCACATCCTGAAGTTGCTCCAGCAGAGAAAAACGAAGGATTAGGAAGTACAGCTAATACAACTCACATCCCAAAAGGCAGGCAGCCAGTCCCAGCTTCCTGACGAGCACTACGCTGCTCTTCCAGGTGGAGTGTCAGTCCAGCTGTCTGAGGCATCAGTCAGGGATGCAGGAGGAGAGGATTAAGCTTTTACCTCATCTTTTCTCCAGAGAAGTGCTCCCATGTGGGGCAGATGCTGCTAAGTTGTGAGCCTGGAGAGATAACCCCGCTTCAGCTTCTCACTGCCTACCACAAAAGCCAGCTACATGGGGCCTACAGGTCTCATTTCAAAACTGATTCAGTCAAATATTACACAAAGGCCTAAAATCCTGGGCTGTGTAACCAAAATAAGGAGCTCGTGGTGCTAAGGGAAGGAGCTGCCAGGCCTGAGGGATCAGGCCAGGCCTCGGCCGCCTCACGGCGCTGCCCTGAGGGGAAGGTGCCCCCCCCCCGGATCCAGACTCAGGGACACAAACCAGCACTACACACCACAGCTCTCAGATGCTGTCATGCAACCTTAAAGGATGCTTCAAAACACCTCCCAGAGCTCAGCATAAGCCTCTTATGGGCTCCATCACTGTCAGCTGTACAGAGCATCACTGTCCCTGCCACACAGAGCCCACACGCTCCAAGCCATTTCAAGAGTTCAGGTCCAGCACTCAAGAGCTACTGAAAAGGCTCCTTTGCACCAGATTTAAGTTACCCCTCCAAAGAGGAATATTTTATCTTTGTAACATACAGGATCACAGCCTTTCCACTTACAGCACTATTTTACTCAGCACTAATATCCCCAATTAATTAGACATTTGGAAAGCAAACTTAAATTCTCAAACACCATAAAAAACTTGACATAAGCTCCAAAATCAGTTAAATGTGACTACGTTGAATGCTGCAGTATCTTTAGATATTGATTGTATCATTATTTATGCCAAGCTAAGATGAGCTAACAGTAATTTAAGGCTGAGCATACTCTTTTATTAAAGCATATCTACAGAAGGCTGAGAATTTAAGAATACCCTTTCAAATCTCTCTATCAGAGTCCATCAGAGGTCTACCGCTGTCTCTCATGCTCTTCTTTAATATAAAAAGTAACACACCATGTAAGGCACCCACTCCTCACAGGTTGTGCCTGACAGAAGGTCTCTGAGGAGCCCGGCCCAGCTGATGCGGTGATTGACTGCGAGCTCCATGTGACACGGGGGGATCCATATATAGATCCCCAGGGCAGCAGCAGGCCTGCTCTGTCTAGAGGCATGTAGCTGCAGAAAAGGCATTAAATGCACATGGCTGAACTAGAAAAGCATAGGAATGATGCAGGTTTATGGTTTCTAAGAAGAAAGGTTTCAAGGGTAAAATCGCCAAGATCACAAGTTTTCTGTATCACCAGTGCAGCTCCTGCTGCTAAACAAGCACTTATTTTTGTACCCAGTGGTTTGGGGTGTGGTAACAGTGATAGATGAGCACTCACCATCAGCGTGGTAAGCTGTTCACTATGGGGAGCTGTCCTGTTCCGTGCTGCACTGCGTCATTTTAATCAGTGTCCTGCTGCTTTGGCAAGCATATTAAAGCACTAGCTATAAGCTTTCCCACTTACTCTTCAACCCGAGTTATACTGTGCACATAACACAGGGAACCGATATCCAGATACAACCTACAGCTTGTGTGATGGGAGGGAAGGTGAGGTATAGTGGACAGCTCATCTCTGAAGTAAGAGGTAATTTACAAGTGAACAAAAGATACCAAGTTTTTTCTTACTAATGAAGAAAAAGCACAAGTTAATGTAGGTCAGCTCTTGGTACATGGATGCTTTATTTTTTAATTGTATGATAATGTTGATTTAGGAATGCAAAGGGCTCTACCATAAGAGAGGTAGAAAGGATTGTTTGAAAACAGTGATGCATAGTTAAGCACGTGCAAGGCTGCAGTTAAGCACATGCAAATAACTTTAGCTTGAACATCTCCTGTTCATTTTGGAATTACAGTTCTATAAATCAGTCAAGAGATCATCTGAGAAAATATAAATAACTATGGACTGGAGAAGAAGCTCCAAAAGTCCAAGTTGTGCTTCTATAAATCTTGCCCTTTCTTGCTCAAACTTTACCATATTGTTCTCTATTTCCACCGGCTGGTTCAAATCAAGCCAAAAGCAGCTTCTGGTTTTTCTCTGTCAACAGTATAACCTTGAGACTACCAGCTCTTAGAATGTGAGACTGAAAGCTCCCCTTTCCCAACATCCTTCTGTGGTGAAATCAAGAAGCATTTGCAAGCCTGAAACACACTGTGGCATTTTCTATTTTGACAAATGGCTTCTCTCAATGATGTTCTGGCCTGAAAGACCACTATTAGTACACACTTTACAAGTGTCATCCCTGTCAGACTAGTGGAAAAAGGTGAACTGGAAGGCAATCCCTAAGAGATATTTTACACAGTACTGTCAGTATTCATCTGCAGTTAAATTTCTGAACATAAAATACTCGAAGTCTGGCTTCTTTAGCATTGTCTCATTAAAAAGTTAATGCGCGGGGACTCTTTAGAGTCTTGTGTCCTTCACAGCAGTCACAATGACCCACAGCCAACCCGACAAGAAAACGAGCACCTGGAGTCGTCCCAGATGTCATTCTGGGCAGCAGTCACCTACCACGACCATCCCACCCGGGGAGCGGTGGCTGCTGCCCCGTTAGAAGCTCACCTTTAACCTAAGAGGCTGAAGAACTGCTCAGGACTTGCCAGCTGGGAAATCAGTGTGGCCCAGACCCAGCTTTGGGAGCTGCTCCTCCATCCCTGCACAGCACAGGACACTGCATTGCCCAGGAGCAGAGAGCAGATTCCAGGCTCACGTGCCGCTCCTGGGCAAAGCAGGCAAGTTCACACAAAGCTGTGGCCTGCCGTGGTTCAGCTGCTTTCAGTGCCAATGCCAGACCATTCAATTAGCTGTAAAAACTAGCAGCTTGAAGTGTTCAGAGACTAACAGACTAGATACCTTTCTCTGTTTCCAGAATGGAATAAGCAACCTAGCACAGTCACTCTCAGAACAGTGGACAGAGTTGGTATGCAATAAATCCATGTGCTGGTTCACAAACTGTACTTGTAAAAAGAGCCATGAGACGATCAGGGTTTGTATTTACCACCTACCTTGTATGGAAAGTCAAAGGCTGAGCCAATCATTGAATCCAACATACAAAATAGGGTTTTATTGCATCCTGACCCATAACTGTGCTTAGCATCTTGTAACCCCACTGTCATGGGTTATATTCCCTTTTGTGTTGTTCACTTTTCTCATCATGTGTTTTTACAGCTTCTGTGACACTCAGCATGGAGGAAAAGATTTGAATACTGAAAACTGAGCTTGTCACAAATGATATTTGAAAAAACTCACCCGTGTTACCCCATGCAATGCACAGATCTGTTGAGATGGTGAGGTGTATCTATGTATATCCCCAAAATGTTTTCTTCCTGTGTGCAGTGGATGTGAAAATTTCAGCAGATGAAATGTTAAAATAGCAAAGAAGCACCCAGTGCTGTACATTTGGATTCATTTCAGCCAGGGATATCCCCAGGCTATCTCCATCAGCCCATACATGCAAACCTCAGCTGCAAAACCTAATTCATCACTGTCACTCTGAAATCAGACAGCTGCTGCTACCACAACTCCACTGCACAAGTGTCCAGGGCAACTGTGGTGGAAACACGACTCTACAGGAAATGAAAACTTGAAATAAAAGATACAGCAGATCACACCATTAATTGGAAAATAATTCTGTGATAACAGTCTGATTGGTAAAGCTCTAGACTAAGCATCAGCCTGGGTTTAATTTCCAGTTCTAAATCTAGTGTGTCTGTGTTCCTTAAAAAAGGCACCTTAATGTGAAGCTACTGAAGTTTCACACACACATCCTGCCGAGCATGCAGGAACATATAAAAGGAATTAATCTGACCTGATGGATTTGTAGCAAAGATTGACGTGATAACCCACCAAACCAAGCATGAGAACTACAGTATAGGTCATCTAAAGAATCACCAGTTATTAGAAGCTTTTTTCTGCAAAACATTCAAAAATTGGGACCCCACAGGAATAAATCTGATACTAGTGTGTTACAGACTTTTTTACCTCTCATGTCTCTGTCTGCTGAAACTTTTTGCTCACACAGAGCCCAAGGACAGAGCACCGGGCCCACTCTTACTGAAATCAGCAGCCAGAAGAAAGTTTTTTAAAGCTCTGTTTCCCCGCATTCCTCTTACTTGCCTTGTCCATTGAGACTGGAGGCTTTTGAGGAAAGGACTGTTCTCTAGGATTTTATAGTCCCTAACTGCAGCCTTAGGTAAGAAACATGCTCTTTAAACATAAGTTATGAATATACTATATTCATCTTTCACTTTATACCTTAACAGAAAAGCTAACATTTCAGTGTGTATATTTGTGTATTAACTTCAGTTGTAGTTCACAAGGTAAACTTTCAACTTCTATTTGTACAACCCAAAGACATATTTTAGTGAGGGGTAAATTGATGAATGATACAAGCTGAAAAGGCTGCTCACCAGTAGGCTCAGTGACAAATTCACCTCAGTGACCTTAAAATAATTAAAAAAAATTAATCTATACTTGTGAAAGGTATACAGCTACTGCACTTGGAAAGCTTTTTTGACAGCACCTAGAAAGTTGATGTATACATGCCAAGAGATTGAACAGGAATGTAATAAACTGAAATACTGTGTCCCCACGTGTGCCATACTCTGGCACTCTGGACTGTCCCCTGGCTCTTTTGTAGTAAGAGAAGAATGGATGCTGAAAAGAAAAATAAAAAGGAAATCCCATATGTGTTGTACACCCAACACGTTGGAAGTTCTTATTTGTAATATTCTGGACTGCAAACCAGAGTTGTAAGGCAAAAGCACACATTGTGGTGACCTGTACCATGTATTGTGCAATGGATGCATGGAACCAGTGCTGACTTCCCACTAATGGGTTGCTCCACAATCAATGTAAAACAGTGATTTGGAAAAGAAACTCCTTTTCTGAGTACAATATTCTGGAGCTGAAGGTTTGCAGTTTAATTTTGGGAAGCTAGGTATATGATTTGGGTACGAGCTTTCTCCTTTTTTATTGCAAATCGATTTCTTACAGACTAAATTTCCTACTTTGCTGAAAAGTTGCTAAAAGCAACTGAAGGTAATGAATTCTCGTAGTCATTGCTACATTATCTATGATACAAAAGAGGATTTTAAGTCAGTTTAATTAAAAAGCAGATGTCAAGGCTTTGGGTATGTCTCTAACATGACCGAACTCAGAGTAAGGCAATCCTGGACAAGCAGAGAGAACCAGGCACCAACCACTGCAGTCACACGCTGGCGTTTGTAACATTGCAGCCCCTAGCTCCTGCAACCCCAAAAAGATGAAAACATGAACCAAATACAATTAATGTGATTTTTACATGTTTTACAGTGTTGTCAAAAAGCAAGTAGCGCTACACAGAGCAGATGCTCTTCCCACTACAGTGACAGGGCTACCAGGCACCAACGCAAGGATTTCCCTCTCCAAAGACAGGGAGTGTTAAGAACTGGGTCCATTTCTGTGCTTTGTTTCACATCAAGATGTGCCTCCAGGGAAGTGTAGTTCAGGTAAGTTTTATCAGTTTCAAAAATCCCACCCGGCTGATCCCGCACAGGCATCAGTAAGTCCACAGCAGGTGAGCGTGTCAGGAAAAGAGATAACAGCAAAAAAAGATGGAGGCTCTTAATGCCTGAAGCTTTATCAGTGAAGATGCAAGATGTTAGAGGAGAATTTTCAAGAACATTAAAAGCCACTGTAGCTTTGGGAAAGGGTCATGAACACTATGCCAAGCAATGACTTCCACAGAACTGGTGCTTTTACATGTCTGGCTTTCACTTTGAAAAGGGTATTTTTCCTGGTGACAATGATCAACAGAGTTTCAGGTCTGGTATTTCTTTCCCAGCAAGTACTTGGGTCTTTCAATGAGTACAACAGACTGGCAAAGAAGATAGGTTTTTTAAATGATTTTTTCAAAATTCTTCTTCACCTGTGAACAGTGAATACCCACCTAGCTACTGAGGACTCTGGACTGTACCTCTACACCCTCAGCAAATAAAACCAGTGCCAGGTTCTCCATGTTGACTGCATAAATCCCGCTATTACGAGAACCAGGATTGCTTGTGCAAAGGGTAAGAGCACAGAACAAAATCAGAAGCCTGCAATAGCCTAGAAGATGAGACTGAGAATCTGAAATATATTATTCTACCGGAAAAAAGGAAGAAGAGAGGTTAGAGTATGAAAACACTAAATTATAATGACACATTTATTTAATTATTTGTGCACACACAAAAAGAAAAGAAAGGAAGTGAAATAATAGCATAGATACACAGAGTCCAAAGTCCCCCTATCCCCCATGACATCCCAGCAAGGCTACCACAGATAATGAGGCATGTGCTGATCAATAAGATGCTCTCAGCCTGCTCATTTATGCATCAATGAAATGTGTGCAGCAGTTCACTCAGCTGATAAAGGTTCCCACAGGGGACTACGTCCAGGGGAAAACAAATTATCAAAACGAATGAAAATGATTAGAGGAAGAAAAGAGATGATGAAGCGCAGTGGGGGAGAAGTCAGACTCAACAGCCCAACTGTTCCTTTCATCCCTGTGTACCACCCTTCCTCTCCAGCAACTCACAGAGGGTAGCAAGGAAATATCCCAACACACAGACTTCTGTCTGTACACTGAAAAGCAGCCTGGATTTCACCCGGTCTAACTCCTTTATTTTAACAGTGTGCTGCAAATGGACACTCCTCTTTAAGTCAGCAGAAAGCATTCCTTCGAGCAGCTACTGAAACGATGCCAAAAGCCTGGCTCCGGCTTTAGAAACCACACATTCAGTGCACCCTTGGCATTAGGGCCACTTGGGAAGAAGTCAGGCTAGGTCCAGTGGCTAGTGCCATTATCCATGGCCTCTGCTATCAGCATCAGGTCAAACTCCTGAACACAGAGAGCTGCTCTGCAGAGCCCTGTGCTCAGCCCAGAACCAGCACACCGTCCCCACAGCTCAGGAAGGGCAGCCCCTGCACCAGTCCACATGCAGAGCTGCACAGCTTCAGTTTGCATTCTGTTCTCAGCTCCTCAAAAAAACCCAAACCCCAACAAAGCATCTTATTGCCTCCTTCAGCTTCTGGAGAGACAATGAGCCTTTGGAGCATTCAGAGGAGCAGCTGATGGGTTCAATTGGTAGCACGTATCCCGAATTCATTACGGCACAAACACCTTTGTGCAGCACGTGAGGGAATTATGTTGCTGCATATGTAGGGTATGTTTTTTTTAACACAGTGATTTGGTACTGCGTGAGGAAGCTACAATATGCTATTAGAGATGTCATGGCTTCTCACAAATGAGGTCAAGGTCAGTAATTCTGATCACTATTTACATTCCAGCTAGGTTTCTGCTTTTTTCAATTCAGCCTGTCATTGCCTGTGACAAGTGGGCAACTGTGCTGTGAAATAACATCGTTTTACCAAAAAAACAACTGCTCCAGCACTGACTGGACTAATGATATACTAAAATAATTTGTAAAAAGTACATGGCAATGAAAAGCTCTTTACAAGCAGATGACCTTATTATAATAGAGCCTGAATATCAAGTTGTCCTGAGGCTGTGCCCTAAACAGCAGTGTAAGGTACATATAAAACCTATGTAACGCAGAATCAGTTTCAGCTGAGATCAGATATAACAAATCTGCATGTGTAGGCTGTCCAAAGCAGTACAATTCATTTCACAATAAAAAGAAGAGCAATGTTCCCTGTCTCTTCCTGATGGAGCATTTTACAACACTGTAGGTGTACGTATTACACACGGAATTGTGTGGCTTGTTCTCCCTTTTAGAGAGCTGTGCTTAGAAATAAAGCATATCAGATGTAGGGAGATAGAACTCATTTCTAAGCTACGTCATGAATGAGTTTGCGTGGCTTCCCAAAGGAGAGAAACGAATCTGAGGACAGTGGGAAGCAGAACTGCTGAAGTTACAAGGAAGGCACTGCTGGGACTAGCAAGAGGGGAATTTGCCTGCAGTTTCCCATCACTGAGTCTTTCCCAATTGACTGAAAGCTAAGGCAGCAGCTCCATTAGTGTTTTATAGAGTTCACAAATCAATGTGAAATTCCATATGCTTGGCTTAGACACCAGCACAAACGTGTTCAGGAGTATTTATTCACATCTATAGAGTGTATGTAAGTATACAGAGAGATAAGGGCCCCTCCTCTGCATCTGATTTGCATGAAGTCAAACAAAATTGATGTGGTATTTGGCAGGGGATGTAGGAGGATTCGCAGAGCCATGCCACTGAACTTGTCAGCTAGAATATTTCATTCTGTTATTGGAAATCATTATTCTCACTCTCTAGAAATCTCTCTGTATTTTGAGTGGTTTGTGAAGCAAATGGAACTGCACCAGTAAAGCCATTCAGAATATAAAGTGTCATGGCAAAAATGTAATATAACTTGAGAATTAAACATTGGTATTGAGCTCTTTGCTAGGTTAATCACTCTTCTGCCACTAGCAGTATTTTGTCTTTCCAAACTCTCTTAACACAGATTTTTGTTGACACCTTCCTTCAATAATCAAATATGGAGAACACGTTCTGTTTCACCTGAAGGGAACTCACGACTTCCAGTATTCAGAAGTAACTTGCAGTAACCCCAAAAAGCGAAATCCCCTTTGTTTGGCTCTCCCGGTGCTGATCCCAACAGTGCCTGCCTGGTAACTTCAGCCATTCTGGCTTCCACTGTCTTCTAAAAATGTTCACTTCAGTGCTTTTTTTTTTATATTGCATTAGGATCAGGGAGATAAATACAACCAGCAATGATGGATAGTGAAATTTAGCACAACTTTACATTTTAGAGGGAGACATAAGATGAAAACACAATCTTTTTGTATTAATAAAAGGCCCTCAGTATTTCAAACCTACAAGTTGTTACAGGGATGCCTACACAGATTTCTCCCAACATCTTTTAAGTCCATTCCCATATGAATTCAACAGATGGGTTCATCTCCTAAAACATGTCTGATGCAGCAATTCCATAAGCAACACTCTGATCTGTAGGGCTGTGCTGCTCCTTGGAAGGGCTGGACACCCACGGCAGAACACAGGGCCTTTGGCACCAGCAGCAGCCCGGGTCAAGCCGGTGGCTCATAAGCTTTCACCATCTTACTCTGATGAAAGGCACCTTCATTAATTTAATCACTACTGCAAGCAGCATCAGTGCAGCTAAAAATAAGTCGCTTGAACAAGGAGAAATTTTCCAAATTCTGCATTTCTACTTCTCTTTAATAATGCTCAAGCTTGCTAACAATATGCTGCAGCACAATGGAAAACTCTCATTTCTAAAATAATGTAAAATCTATCTGGTCTGTGGGAAGAAGATAAGGGCTGTTTATCAACAGGAGTAAAATGATTGAACTTGGAAATAAGATGGTGGATATCCTTCATTTGCAGGCTGCACAGATGCAATTAGCAACACAAAGAAGGTATTCACCATTTCAAAAATCTTAGTGCACTGATGCATCTTACTAAAACTATCTGCAATGAAAGGTTCTGCCTCAGAATACTATTAATTTTAAACACAGAACATTTAAAATTCATCTGAAGTGTACGTATTCTACATAAAATGCATCTGTTTAAATGATGTATATATTCTTGATACTTGCACATAAATATATATGCTTGTACTTCCCTGTGATAAGATTTCAGTCATTTTTATTTTCTATTAAATATCTATATAATTGACACCAACATTTTTTATCTCATTTCGTTCAGCATGCACGGTCATTTACAGTTCTATACACAAATACCACGTGAAGTGAGAATACAAAATAAAGCCTTTTTCTTAATGTGAAAATTTAAAAACTCTTTCTATAATTTATTTTCTCATTTCTTTTCTACCAGATTGTACTTGCATTTAGTATCACTTCAGCTGAAGTATAAAGTAAATTTCTCACCCAAAGACTCCATCTCCAGGAGAAATGTCTGTTTCCAGGCTTTGTATCGCCTGTTTAACATTTTTCATATTAAATCTCTCCTAGATGAATCCAGTATATTGCTCAGCAGTTATTGAAATTTATGAACATGTTTAAGCTTTTTCATACTGCTGTTAACCATTATGATTGCCTCCTTTGAATCTTTCATTTTATAGCTATCACTTCAGCAGGCTGTGTTGGTGACATTCATGAATTTCTCAGATCACAACCGCGCCCGTACTTAACATCTCAGGGTAGACTTTTGCTTCCAAAGCCATTTCTGGGCTGTCTGCTTTAACCTTCTGCTCCACTGAATCCCCAAATGTTCTGCCATCAAAGTGGCAGAAGGCTCCCGTTTTGGGGAATTAGCGTCACGCTCTGTGGGTTGGATTGTCACCTCTGCCTCCAGCGTACGGAAAAACCAGCAGCAGTTGTTCCCAACACTCCAAATCCCATCAGCCACCACTGGCACAACAGTACCAGCTCAGAAACAAGGGAGAGGCATTGTTTGCATGAGGAATGACACCAGGGCTGAAGCCCATGGGTAGAATGAGTGCAGGAGAAAGCTTCAGTCGAGGGACATCATTATCTTTCCCTTGGGAATGTGTAGTCAGGCCTGGCTAGTGGCTCAACCAGCTGCAGTCCAACCCAGCTCACAGGGCTTTTCTATTCCTTCCTGTGTCCCAGTATCTTTCCTCTTTCCTTGGTCACTGTCTAATGCAGAGTGAAACAGGCAACCGAGGGTGCTGAGCTCTGGGGATGGCCTGGCTCCAAGTGACCCTTGTAGCACTGCCCACAGTGACAGGCAGCATGAAAGCTCTATCAGCTTGTCTGAGTGACCAGGAGCACCCGAGCTCCCTCCCGGGGTCCTGCTCCCACCAGCCTTCCTGACCAGCCCCCAGCACCCCCGAGGCAGCTCCTTGGCTGGCTGTGCCACAGCAGTGGCCAGTGTCCCACCCAGGCAGGAGAGGGGCTGCGTGGACACAGCGCTCGCAGCAAAGCCAGGCCACACCAATGGGCAGGAGCACACCATCCCTCACAAATAATGTATTTGATAGGTAACAGGCACTAATAACAACACACACCTAGCCCAAAGCCCTGCAGGTAACACCAGGATTCACCTACTATAGCATATGAGAGCAGCTGTATTCAGGACACTGGATTCAAGCTCAAATGGCTTGAAAGGCTGAGCCCCTTCACAATAAAGACAAGTTCACCCTTGATTCTCTTCTGCCTAAGACTTACAGATCAGGATTTCTTGTTTAAAATGAGAAGTTTCATTAGTGAGGTTCACAGTACCAGTGTTGTTTAAACTCTGGTCTAAAATCTCAAAGTACTGCAAGAGTTATGTGAGAAAAGGCAAGTCTGCCATCAGGACACTTGCACTCACTTCTCAGAAACCTGCACTATTTTCCTGGAAAACTTGTGGTTTCTTGACACACACCTCTCATGAAACACAACACACACATATGTGCACACAGAAGCAGATATTGTGGAAAAAAATCAGAGAGGACTTGCCAGCTAGGTGAAAAGGTCTCCCTTTCTCTCCTCATTGTAGGTTTTTTACAGCTGAAGCAAGTTTCTTCAAGCTGCAACAGAAAAGGGAAAGTCAGGTGAAAATAATTCTGTAATCAAGTATGCAAATTCAGGCTTGCCCAAATATCAGGGCTGGAAGAGGAAGGCTGACGTTTCTAAACAAAAAGTTCTAGATCTGTTCTCACTCATGCAACCAAGTCCAAAGCTGTTGAATACACAAACTATACAATGAACATAAACGCTTCTCTCCTCCCTACCTCCCCTCATCTTTTGAGCTGTAGGTCCTCAGGGCAGGGACCACAGCACACAAATGTATTCTTGTAGCTAATCTTGCAGTGCAAACCCCTAGTCAGCATTTCTCCCTTTTTACTATACAGGCACACTCACAGCTCCCAGCAAGAAACCACAAGAATTCTATGCAAAAACTGTAGAGACTCCAATAGTGATTATTAGTGAATTTTGTTTGTTCTAAATATTAAGGCTGTTTCACCAGGGATATATCCTGTTGATTCATGCCTGGCTAAACCAGGTGATGCTGCAATCTGTGGCTGACTGTGCCACAGTGATTCAGAGCAGTTAGTTTTGTACCTGAACACACCTGTATGCTGATACATACTGTACCTGCCTACAGTTAGAGATTCATTTAAATTCGGGGATGATGCTTCTAAAAACTGGTAATCACACATCTCGAAAGTATCCAACCAGACACAGAGCTCATTAAAATGTCATGTGTTTGCTTACAGCAGAAATAACTGTGAGTCAAACAGGTGGAGGCAGAGCAGAGCTTTGGGGAGAGACCAATGGTGTCCCCTCGGGTGCGGCCTCTCCATTCCCACCCCACCCTGCCCGGTGCTGCAGCTGAGCACATCTGCTTAGACAGACAGCAGGATCAGCTACACCTCATTGCAGCTTTAAGCAGACATGACTTAAACACAGCTTGGATTGTACAGAGAAAAGTCAGACCTCAGAACCTGAATAGTTCAGTGCCCAAGAGGGCTACTTACTTGTAGAGCAACACACAGTCCTGCTAGAAATGCTAACAGTTCTGAACACGCTGGGTTTAGGCACGATTTATAATTTCTCCCAGCTTCACTACCCCTTATTTTAATGCTTAATTTTTCCTGGTTATAAACAGTGGCGAATCAGCATCAAAAGAAAAATTAAGTTTCAAATTTATTTTTAAAAGGTAAATTACAGACTAACAGGTCTGTCCCATTAATTGCTAATGATATTAAAACTGCACTATTTTTCACAAGAACATATTCCATTTTTTCTTGTTATGTCACAGGTATCTGGTAAAAATATTTGGTAGGTCCTGATGTTTAATTAAAACAAGTTTTAATAAGCTAATTTTTTTTCCCCCAGATTCCTTGCAAGGGTGCTTATAATTTGCTCCAGCTCATTTAACCATACTCAGTGGAAAGAAGGAGCAAAGACCCTTCAGTGAAAGGACAGAGTGCAGCTGCTCAGTTCTGCTCAGACTCAGAAGGATGCTCACTCTGTTACTCTTTAAAAGAGCGAAGCTTTAGGGGCAAATAAACTGGCAGAAGTATTTGCTGAATTAGAAGGTAGCAACATTTTTAAGTTTACTGTTTTTCTAGATGTGGTCATTTCCTGAGTGGCCCTTTCACAAAAGTAAATCATTTAGGAGTTTAATACCAGACCCATCTGTGGTTCTGCTGCAGTCCCCTCTGTGCCCAGAGCATCACATAAGGGTGTCAATGCTGGCATGCCTGGGCCAGGCACACCTGTTTCCTGTGAGCAAGACTAAACTTCCTAACTCACCAACTTGTCCACTCAGGGAAACATTCCCTACAGTTCTGAGCAACTTTGCCTCAGTCATTCCCTTTATCAGAAGGTGGTGACTGCTCATCCACACCCAGACTATCCAATGAGGTGACGCAGCCCCCCCAGATCTCTGCATGCTGTGACTATACTTAGACATGTGCTAATTCTCATAGTCAAATTCTGCCCCAAAGGTAACCAAACTGACTGAAGGAAGTTGATGGGAGGAAAACCAAAGCAACAAACCCAATGGCACCATGCCAAGGTAACCAACTGCCAATGCTGAGGTCGGGGCTGCTGGTTTCATCACTACAGGAACAGGAGATCAGAAATGCAGAGATCAGTGCACCCCTCACACTGCAGCTCTGAGTTCATTAGAAGTTAAATTCTCAAAAACAAGCAGGGAACCGTCAGATATAATAAGGAGAGTTCAATGCACTTTTTTGAGGAACCTTTACTGATCAGGCTCTTATGCCTTAAAAATGAAATAAAAAGGTCAGCAAGAGTAGACAGGTGACGTGCTACTTTTAGAAAGTGAACACCTTGTTTCAACTTCCAGGAACAATCACAATGAAAGAACAAATTATTACTACAACTTCCTACTATAACATTTATATCAAGTACAGGGTAAGTTAAAGCAGTATGAGAAGTCATCCACTGGGGGCTGTTTCCTATGGAAACTGAAGACTGATAAAAATAGATGTGGGGAAAAAAATTGCCTCTTGGTAACCAGTTAAAAAGTTTTCTAATTTGTACTTAGTTTTACAGATTGCTAAATACAAGTATGTGGACAGGCACTTGGGGCCCAAATCTACTTTAAATACATATTTAAATCAAAGTTTTGCTTAAATAAATTGATGTATCAATGGCTATGGGCTGAATACACTTATCAGAGTAGTCAAATTTCTGAATAGAAAACTTCTTATAGAAAACCTCTAACCTACTTGTCAGCTAGTCAGGAGCTATAAACTGTGTTTGTGATTCTGCTTCAGAGGAATGTTATGTTTTGCAAGACCCTGGCCACCTCCATTTCCTAATCATCCAGTTCTCATACTGAGCATGACATCATTAATTGCCAGGTAGAGCCTTTCACAATTTCTGACAGAAAGTTTCTTTTTGCTGGTAATCACGGCTCACAAGGCAGTTCTACTGTTCATGGCTTCTCCAGCACCATTATTGTAATCTGATTAACATCTTCCCATATTGAACAATACAGGGTATTTCACTGCCTTCTGCTGCTGAAAGAGAATTACAATCCTTGCACACAGGTACAGCCAAGGGTAGGATTCAGTCAGGTGCTGCAGCACACTCCTAAATCTGCCATGGGGATTTGAGCAGCTTCAGAGTGCTTTCATTGGCACTGACAGACGTCCTGCATCAAAGCCTCTGACACCTGTGTGACAGAAGGAGGGTAACAGTGGGACTGACAGACATCTTCAGGCATGGAGCTGTGAGTGTTACATCTCTTGGGGACACGGGGACCAGGCCAACACATCAGTAATGCCATCCCATCTCCCTGCCCATGCTCCCTCGTCTGAGCCAGCAGCTTGTGAAACAGAGTCAAACTGACCAAACAGACTTGTCTTACTAAAGGACATTGCTGATTCATCAGCCATGTAATGAATCAAGTGACTGCAGTATTCTCACGTGGTAAACAATGAAAATTGATTTTTATTTATAATACTAATAGAAGCATGAAAATTTATCGAGTCTTTGCAGTTTAAAATAGCTTGCTTTACTCAACATCAGGAAAGGAAGGAGACTTACTTTACCATGTCAATCACAAACCATAATTTATTACATGCCTGTTTGATTTTCCAAGTTAGTATAATTACACGCTGTTGCTTCTAAATACAATTTAAGGAAAGGCAGGTATCAAAAAATACCCACACATTCTGATTCATTGGTATGCCATGCAGCCAAAGACTTGTAGAAGCTGTTAATGATACATGAATTATGTATGCTACAGCTCAATATAACATTTGGTGTGATTTAAACAGCATGAACTTTTAGTGAAAGTCATTTTGATTCTGTGATGTATTACACTTCCAAAACCCTTAGCAGGAGGTGGGAATTGAATGATGTTCTCTGAAAGCTTTTATTTGTTAAGCATACAAAATGCAGCTGCAACTAGATCCTAAATAATGGCAAGGAGCGAAATGGAAGATCTGATACAAAATTAGGTTGCTGCACAACTTGATTCTGAGGGTGTCAGTGGGGGAACACGAAGCAGGAGAGGGGAAGAAAAGAGACAGGAATCACCATTCCCTGTCTCTGTAGCAGTTGAACTTCCAGCTACCCTAGCAATGTTTTTCACTTCATCACTGATCCCCTGAACACTTCCCTCTGCAACACCAAGCAGCTGGCTCTCAGTCCTGTGCTTGGGCTGCCAGCTCAGTAACTGAGCCAGGAATCACCACATCAAAGAGCCAACCAGTGGCTTACAAAGAGTGAAAAAGGAATTTGCCTAAGTACGTAACTCATTTTGAAAAAGTTAAATGCAAGGAAGAAACATTAAAACACAGGTGGATCTTTATTTTTATGTTCTCTTTAAGAGGCCCGAATTATCTGGAAAGAATTGAAATACATTTGGACATGACAGCACCCATTTCTGATGCCCAAGGAAAGCTTTAAGCAACAACCCATTTCTCACATAAGTATCTTCTGCAGTCCTTCAGAGGAAACTATCATGAAGATTTACAAAATGTGTCCGTGGACAAAGCTCCTTCTTTACAAGCTCTGCTACTGCAAAGTGTGGGTTTATTGCTGTGGTATTATAAAAATGCCTTTTCAGCACACATCCCAGAACATGGACCCATTTTATTAAACACTAAAGGTTTCAAAGTACAGGAGTTTCTCTCCTTACTGTAATATTTTGTAATTTCTTTTCAACAGCATTTAGCATTGACCTCTCTCCTCTATAACATATTAAAGAGAAACCTGTCATTGACATAGTAGTAGGAACAGGAACAGCCCAAACCATACTCTGAAAACCTTGTCTTGGAACCAGCAGACAAGGACTAAAACTGAGTACTGCCCCTGTTTTATGAGTGAAAATACAGGCAGTCTCCCTCAACATCATTTTAAAAACTTGCAATCTAGCAGAGAAAATGAGATCTCTGACATGCCACTCACTAGCTTTGACAAATAATCTACTTCACTGTACAAAAGCTTAAATTTACTCATAAAATAGGATCATTGTTTTAGGGTTGAGTTTGAACACATGGAGGGGTTTTTTGACTGAATTAATCCCTCCTCCTGAAGTTGGAGACAGAAGCATAAATGTTATGATTTTCTTGCCAGATATTTATAAACCGCCACAAAGCACAATGTCAAAGACTATCAGTTATGTCCCATGCCAGCCCCTAACAAGGGCAGCCTCTTTTAATCCTGAAAACAAACTATAAGCAGGCAACTACTGCAGTTTTTGTGTGAGGGATAACATCGCTTCAGCACAACCTCCTAGGAGTTGGCCACTGAGTACAATCTGATATAAGTAACACCTACAATCATCTGTCTACTAGAAACATGATTATAGTCCCAAAAGACAGAATGGCACAGAACATTTACTCAACAAAACGAAGTGAAAAAATAATTCAGGTCTAAGCTTCCCAGGCCTAGAAATGTGTGGTTACGCTCTGTGAGAAAGACACTTCTCTAATGCCTTAGGTACACACTTCAGAAAATCTTCCAAGATTTCCTCCAGACACACAGAGCATCCACTGAAGGATTAAAATGCGCATACAGTTACTTACTCTACACACAGAAAGAATTACAGAGAAGGCTTATAAAATCAAATCAATATGAGCACAAGTAGATGTCAAAAAGAATCAGAGTAGTTGGTTGTACTGTTCAAAGAAAACAGAAACTCATCTAGGTGTGCTTATTCTTACCACACTCAGTAAAGGTTTCGGGCTTTGTTTCGTGCAAATGCTTGAGGAATGTTTGCAAGGAGTGGTGTGTTCAGCAAAGGCAAAAAGGCACCTGGTCTGGAGACAATTATTTCCCACTGTTTGCCACAATCTAATCATCAGAAAATACAGCTTATCAGATACAAAGCTCATACTGCTCTTGCCTGCTTACAGAATGCAAGAAAACAACTCCTCCTGGAAGAATTTTCAAGATTTCAAAAGCATTCTTGTGCTGTCTCCCCTGTGACACTGTTTATGGACTCAGAACTGAGGAAGCTCCTTCTGTTTCAATGATGAGTCACATTCTAAACTGAACTCACCCAAAGAATCAAAATTGTCATTGCTAATATTTTTGTCCTCTCTAAGAGAAAAACAATCGAACAGTAATCCTCAATCCATTACAGACCAGTACACTCTACATGCTATTCTGAAAGAACATCCTCTTGGCTTGTTAAATTAATACATTTTTATTCTGACCATGGAGAAATGTGAAGTAATAAAAAATTCATAGAACACAAAGATGACAGTAATACAATTGATTAGCAATGGCATTACACTGTAGGCCAGGGTGATTCATACAGTAGATGCATAACTTGGAGTCTTCTTTTATTACAGCTGAATCTTGTTCACATTGGCCAAACTTTTTCAAAAATTCACTCATGTTTGTATAAAAAACCTGAATTTAGACATATACATATCTCTAGATATACGTAGTGACTTCAAGTTTTTCAGGATAGCCCATTAAAATTAGCATGTTGAGTTAGAGACTCATTATTCTGAAAAACATTAGCCTTATACTTAATTTTATAGATCCTGTAATAAAAGTAAATTAAATATGTGATTTTTGAAAGGTGTCGTAATACAGAAAGCATTTCTTCTTTCCTGAAAGCAGTGGAGCAGAGGGCAAAGACAGCTGGACAGGGCAAGAAGAGACACTGGTAAGACACGGTGTGTCTCCAAGATGCAAATTCCAAACTCATATTTACAAAAGCAAAGGCCCAACACCGGACCTTTTTTACCCTAAAAACAGGAAGAAAATGTTCTTTACCCTTGACCTGCACGGTTTGATGTACAAATTTCTGTGAATGCAGTTGCCAATACAGGGGAATGCTCCAAACTAACTGGTTTCATGTTATTACCACAGAATTTGTCCAGACAGCTGCAGTGCCAGTACTGTGATTCACTCAGTTATGCAAGTCATTCCTGCCCAGTATGAAAGTGAGACTGGATTAGGAATTCCTTTTGTCCAAGTGTTGATGCTGTTAGGTCGCTCCAGACTAAGATGGTGTCTGTCAAGGTAATCAACACACAGAAAAACTCACAAGAAAAATGAATAATATTGAGTATGGCAGCATTCCCCACTAGGCCTCATGAAAGGATGGATTTCTTCTTTGTTTTGCTAAGCCACGGTGTTCTAAACACAACACACTCAGTAACGAGGCTTGAGATGCAGAGGAAGGTGCCAAAATCATTAAAAATACAGACATCTCATCTGCAGCAGCATACAAATATAACTGCTGCCATGGTAGGTAGTTAACGTGACAGCAGTCACAACTAGGCAAAAAAAAAGAAAATTATTTTATTGATTTTCCTTTCTCCTAATACAAAGTTTTTGCAAAACCACTCACTTGACAAAAAGAAAAAGACCCTTTCACTTGCTTTTTAAAAAATAAGAATTGGAGTTTTGACATTTTTCCTCCTGCATTTTCTTCTTCTTTGTCTCAGTGCAATAAAAATTCTGCAGGAACTGTGTTTCTTTCCCGTTTTCCTTCCCATTTTCCTCCTTCTGTCTCAGCTTTTCCATTTTCAAAGCTTTGCCAGTTTCAATAAGTTAGTGGCAGAAGGTAGCATTTCATCACTCTTTTGTCCCTAACTTTTCCAAAGCTGGAGAAGTTTTGCAACGTATGTAGGAGAACAGGGAAAAAAAGCTTGTCTGAATCCTTTGTTTTGTGTTTTGAATTTCTCTGTTTGTTTCTTATTTATCTAAAACTGATGTTGAAAAAGACCCATTAACTGGGAAATGCATGTGTTGAGCTTTGGGTGGAGGAGAAACATGATGGAAGTAGCAGTGCTCTTGCTACAGTACAAAGCCAGGGAGAAAGCTCATCTAAAGATCAGGAAAAGGCTTTTCTTCTTGCTCTCATCCTGTAACCAGAGGGACAAATGAATGTCACCAGTGCTGCTTCAGGGGGATGCTTCATGCATTGACAACAACCTGGAAGAGTTACTAGATGTGAGAGATGTAGCTGAAATTAGGGAAGATAGAAGTTCCTGGAAGACAGCCAAAGTTATTCCTTCTACTGTTTCCTCTACATTCAGTGGGGAAAGACAAGTTTTTTATAAGGGTGATTTCAGCTCACCCAGACATCTGTTTATCTGTTTCAGGAGAGGATAAATCAGATTTTAAAGATGTCCCTTCTCTCACTGGAAATCAAAGCTAAAAACCTAAGTTTAGACTGTTGAAGTTACATAGGGTAAATTCTACCCCGAGTGGCAAAATGAAAAGAACACAGTATGGCAGCTGTCTTCCTGCCACTGACAGCTGAGTATTGGCTCCTGGAAAAAAAGCAAAGGGAATTCAGTTTGCCTATAGCCCTGTTCTGCATTTCACTACTGGCTGTTAATGCAAGGACAGTGCTTTCAGACAGTAGTTCCACTGGGAGATCATCTCAGGGAAAAGGATGGGGGATGTTCTTCTTCCTAGACTTCAGAAAAAATTACTTCTAAAAAAAGAAACTTATTGAATGTATTGGAAATATAAAGACAGTCAGAAAAGACTACAAGGAGGAAAGCTTTGCTCTCCCTCTTTTCTCTTCACATTTCTTCCATGTTCTCCTTCCCTACTTTGTCCTTATAGCAGCACAAAAACTTAAATAAACCCTGCAAGCCCTTAAATACATCTGCTTTTCTTACTGTTTGAAAAAGAAGAGCTATCAGAATCAAATCTATGATTTTCAATACTGTGGAAAAAACCACTTTACTCTTTCCGTCACTCTGTTCTCATCCAAAGCTCGGGCGCAACCTGCATTTCACACCCCAGGGGATAAGGGCTGGCAGCAGCTCACCAGCCTGGGAGAAACAGGAAAACACACTCAAACAGGCATTCACACAGGAGCACTTGTGCTGTCCAGGTGACTGGAACTGCCCTTGGATTGTTGACCCAAAGCTGCCAAACAAAACAGCAGGTCACAGGAAAAAGCAAGGACTGAAAGCTGGAGAAGCAAAGCTAGCAAGTCTACAGGTGAAAACTGCTCTCATGCTGTGCCTGGGGCTGAATTATATGGAGAAAAAAGGCTGCAAAGTGCCTGGAAAGTAAGAAAAAGCTCCTCATCGGATCCTAATATGCTGTGCCTGTGCAACAACATCTCAAAGCTTCTTACACAAACTGCTCTCAAGAAAAAACACAACAATCCCCAAAGCCCCACATGCCGTAATGCTGCGGTTAATCTGATGAAACCTAAAAACTCTGCACCAAATAAAGGTCAGTGTGTTGATAAACGGAGTATGAGGGGGAGGGCAGGGGGACCCGACCAGGTGTCCTGCTTGACAGAGACTCCCCAAAGCCAGGGTGGGATGAGCACCCCGTGTCCGGGCAGCCCCCGTGCAGCGCAGGGCCGTGGGGGACCGGCCACGGCAGCAAGGCTCACACACAGGGAGGGCACAGCTCTGTGTCACCACGTGCTACACACTGACCTCCTGCTGAACCTTCCCTGGAGGCTTCCAGGGAACAGCACTTCCTACAGCAGTTTAAGCTCTCCTCTAATAACCCATCTGGAAAATCCCAATCTTTTCCCACCGCCTTTCTTGGTTATTTACATGGAAGGGCAGACAACATTATGGGAAAACTAAACACAAACCAGAGTATGATGCTTTGGGAAAGCATTGGGATTCTTCAACATAATGTCAAGGAATTTGAGACGCCCCATGTGTTTGGAAAAATGTTACAGATCTTTCAGAGTAAATGGTTTTGCCTCAGTTACACGGACAGCACCGAGCAGTGCCCCATAAAGGTGCAAAGAACTCGAATACTGTTCTGGAGACAAAGGTATTTGTTTGCCACTGAACTCTTGAGAAAAGCCAAATCAACACTAGATCCCCCTCGCCAAGGTGATTCCACACAGTGACACAGCTTCACCCCAGTGAGAAGCCTGGCAGCACTGCACCCATCCACCTCCTCCCACCCTCGGGTCATGCTCCCCAGGAAGAGCCAAGATACCTGTCCCAGGGACCCCACAGACCCCGGGGGCTCCTCAGACCCTGCTGCAGGTTGTAGCTGCCCAGAAAGAACAGATTTCTGTTCCCACAAATACAAGTGTGCAACTGTGGCCCCTGGTCTTTTAGCAGATGGCCAATTTATAGTTCTCCCAAATAAAGAAGCAGATATTCTTTTCCCAAAATATCAGGGAAGTGACAGGCTGCACAAAGGGTCTCTCGTTTATTTTTTTCTTTACTATAAACACATTCCTGCCCACAATTGCTGCACAGTTGAAAAAGAAGTGAAAAGGAGGGGTATTATGGTATGCTGCAGCAATTAAAAGCTACCAGTAGAGCTGACCTCTTTCCTCCTGCGACACACATCCAAAGCGTGGTCAGGCTTTCTGGAAAGCAAAAAAGCAGCCCCCATTGGTAACAGCTACCCCTTCTTAATGCCAGAAATTCTGCAAACTGCAGCTGCTAAAGAAAGGCTTCTTTATTTATCCTTTATTCATATCAAAAGATGCTGACCTAGGGTTTGCTAGTTAGGAGGAAAAGAGAGAAACTTTAAAAAGCCATAAAAAGTTCTGTTTTCATCTAAACAGGCGTAAGAAATCTAAGCCTCAGATGATGCATCTCAATTAATCTTGAAGTAAATGCTAAAGAAATACAGGAACAAACAGCCTTTAGCAAAAGCTTGTTAGAAGTAGCAAGGGAAGCAGTGAGATTCTTCTTGCTGCCCTTCTGCCTTCCATGCCCTCACTCCTGCTCTGCAGCAACTCCTGCTGTTCTCCCCACAGCCTGCCGTGCCCAGCAAGCACTGCAGCCTCATGATGAGCTCAAATGGCTCGTGGGGATGGCAACAGCAAATTTGCTTCTTTGCCCAAATTACATAGTTGGGGGGGATGACTTTTTAAAGCATTGACACATGGCACCTTTCTGTGCTGCTCAACAACATCCCTGAAACCACTCCATGGGGTGAACACAGCACTTGCCTGTAAAAACAGCTGCTCTGAATAATGTTTGTTTGTTTGTAAGGGCTGCACTAGCTTCCTTCTTACAGGGATTTCCTTATTTATAGCCTCATTTTTATTACCTGCTTAAAGTGTGAACATAATACTAAAAAGGCTATGCAAAGCCAGTTCACCAGAAGAAAAAGAAAAAGCCACATTCATAATAATAACTACCTTGTTCCTGAAATTAGGTATTTTGTATGGATCTGCAGCATATTTCAGCCATAGTTGATGCTGGATTAGTTTGCACTGTGGTAATTCTGAGTCACAGCAAGGTTACACACAATGTAGAGAACTCTCAACCTGAGTTCAGGAAACAAGATTTATATTCCCATCCCTACCCAAGGCCCAGTACAGGGCTTTACATTTTAGGCTTTAATACCACTCCCTCTAAAACTACAGACAGAAAGCATTGCTTTGTGGAAACCTGGCAACAAGTTCTAATGATCAAGAAAACTGCTCTGAGTTCAAGCTAATTATGTTAATTGAGAAATCTGGGAAAGAAACACGCTTGCTACCAGAGGGAGAGGAAAAGTTATTAGGATCTATGGAAGAGGTCCATAGCACACGGCAGGAGACCTGGCTGTGGGTTACAAGGGGTTAACTGGAGCTTAAAAGAGTGAGGAGCAAAGAGAGAAAGGACTTTCTCATGGCTAAGGCAGCCCCTCTTGTCCCAGAGCACACAGATTATAATTGCTACTCTGAGTTCCTACAGATCAAGTGCAGAGTTTTAACCAGATTTCCCACAGGAGCCACTCATCACATTGCTCATTTCTGGGCATTCTGAGAGCCCGGGGCCTGCAAGGCAGGAGCCCTAAGTGCTCACAGCTGCAGCTGGGTCACAGCACTGCAGGCTGTCAGCATCTGAGCTGCTACACGATCTGGCTGCTGGGACAAGCCAGGGCAGTGTCACATCAAATTAGGCAAACAGAAATGAGCTGCTTTTTTTTTTGACTCAATCTGAGTCTCAGCTCTTCATCTGGAGAGGGAGAATGCCCACCATCCTGTCACCTAATGGACATGCTGAGGATCAATTAGCATTTGTGAAACACTCATCTCAAAATGATGAGCACCACAGAAAAGCCCATGAGGAAATCAATATTTCTCTAATCAGAACAAGGTGTGAATAGCATGCAATAAATAAAGCAGAGTAGAAGCCATCTCACAGAGAGGCTTAAATGAAGGAAGACAGGCCATCCTCTGGATAGGGGTAGCATTTATAGGCAGAAGAGGCAACTAGAAGAAGGCAGAAAGCACACGCCAGCTCTTGCAAGTATTGCCCTCTGCACCCTTCATCATGTCCATGTGTGGATGAGACATTTCCTACACATCTTGGAAAGCAGATAGCTGCAGCGTGTCTCAGCCCAGGCAAGACCTCACTGAATGGCACCAGCACTGCTGTGTTTCTGTCAGGGCTTCACTACTAATGCCAAAGACTACAGAGAGCAAAACATTCCAGCTGCTTAAGGGCAGCTGGCAAAGGCTTAGTTTAGAAGTAAGAAAAGGTGGTCAGTGAGAGCAGAGACCACAGCTTCTGAAGTAGCGGGAGCAGCCTCCCGGGACACCTGTTCTGCAATCAGGATTTGCTCTGCAGCCAGAGCAAATGGAGGAATGACAAACTAGGAAGCCAGACAAGACTGATGCCATGGATGCAGGGGCTGTGACAGAGCAAAGCCACTACAGCACCAGCGTTTCACCGATGAGCTCCCTGCTGAATGCAAAGCAGAACCAAAGATGCCAACTGGAAGTTCAAGCCTGATGAAAGATACTTCCATAGAGAATTTGTTTTCAGCCCATGAGCACACTCGGAGGCAACTTGATCTACTTGTGCTGTGCTGGCAATAACTGCGTTTTAGTAAGATTTATATGCTTCTAGCATTAGTTTCATTGGAGAGCATTGGCCAAAATACTCCAGGAGTTGCAGCTTCAAGTCCAGGCTCCCAGAACACACTCGTTTTGCCAAGGTCAGAACATCATTCCAAGCCCACAACTATGCACAGACACGGTTCAGCCAGAGAGTATTGTGGCAGTAGTAACTTCCTTCTGCAGACACATGCACTTCCCCGAGAGAGATGCTGAGTGTCTGCAGGCAATTTTTTTTTATTTCTGATAATCTTAGAAAAGAAACAGACATGTAGAAATGGAGCAGCAGAGACACTCCCAGTTACCTCACAGTACAAGAATTCTCTTGTTACTGTTCCTGGTTTCCATTCAGGCTCAAAAACTGCATTTCATGTTTGCTCAAAACCAGAACAGTTGGCTAAAACCAGGTCACATGGTAATCATGTAAAACAATCATGATTTGTTGTACCTTTGGGCTTAGTCTCTCCTGCAACCAAAGCCTAAAAATTCACCCTCCTCGAGTCCATGTGTCTTGTGTTAGCTCGAGTGTATGTAAAAATCCATATGGAATTCACTAATTAAAAGCATATGCTACGTGGGCACGCACAGAGCTAATTACGACACGGAACACATTTCAAAGCACGAAGCTTGAGAACAACCATCATGGGCCCTGCTTTAAAAGTTTGGTGCCTTTCAAAAAGTGTAACAGGTTTTGACTATTTCTGGTATGGAACAGGAGTAAGGTTTGTGCACCCCAGGCAAACTCTACTGCAACTGAAAAGCGCGTTCACACTCAGAGCTCAACCCCTACCACACAGAATACGCCGCGTGTGAGCACAGAAACCACAAAGTATTGTATTTTATCTGCTTCTCAGGCTCCCAGTGCATACCTGGGCATTTCACAGGAACACTCTCACAGCATGACCAGGAAACAGCTTTCCATGTGTTACAGGTAAAGGGGGAAGACAGTTCCATCTGCAGACAGATGAAGTACTTAATCTGTTAGAATCAGCTGTTGTACACTTCAGAGGCCTGTGCGACTTTTAGGCTATGTTCTTTCACTACAGTAAGAGTACACCGTTGCTCTGCACAGAACTAGTGGTCTCCAAGTGGTCCAAGGAGTCACCAACTTCTCAACCAACTATTAGGAACACTCTGGCTCTTCAAAAGATGAATGGCTGCACAGCTGGTTCTTATACAAGCTGGTATTATCTTCACGGATGCTGATTTATGAAGAGCAAAATAATTACATTTTGATTTAAACTCTGGAGTACTTCAGGTATTGCAATTCAAGGAAAGCATTTTGAGATGCCACAGAGCTTGCACCATAGTATAGATTTGTGTGTGTTTGAGAATCAATTACCATTAGTAGAACAACAAGCGCCAAGTGCTGTTCAAGAGTATTTAACTTGAAAGTTCTGCTGGGGATGTTATAAAGGAACTCATCATCAGAAGACAAACCCTATAACTCCTGAATTACTTTCCAGTATTTCCCTTTTAGTGGCTTTCTGTTGTTGTGGGCTTTTGTGTGGCTGTTTGTTTGTTTATTAGTTTGTTTTTAAAGGGAAAAAAAACCAGAGCCTTGCCAAAAGAAAAAAAAAACCAAACAAATTAAAGAATGGCACTATAAAATATCAGAAAATCAAATCTAATAATCTGGCTATTATTTTCAAAGAAACTTCAGAAAATGTGACAACGAATTTTCATCATCAAAAGGGTGACTTTCTTGCCATTGCACATTTTAAAATTCTCTGATCTGTGGTTGTGTGCTGCTCCCACACCTACTCAAGCAAAGCCTTACTCATACTTCCGGAAGGGCGCATGCTGGTGAAGGGCGTCTGTTGGCTGGACACTATACCAAAGCTTGCAGGAGCTGGATTCACCTCTCCAGTTTGCTAGAACTCCTGTAGGACAAGTTTTTAAATTCCATTTTAGACTACGGACTGGACGAAAAGAAAGCAATATCCTTCTGGCTTAAGTGATGTCATGTGAAATACAGCAGCTTCAGCAAAAATGCTGTAAGAGCTCCAGTGGTTTCCTAGTCAGCCTGTCTCCACAGCTTCATCTCAAGTTTCCTGATCTCACAAGTAATAAGCCGTGTTTTATAAAACTAAGCTCCACTTAACATTTGAAAGTCAAGCCAGATTCATTTTGATGCCTGGATAAACAATTTGGACAAAGTCACATCAAGATCAAAGCCAGGTCAGTCTCTGGATTGCCGGACTGAGGCAGCTCGAGCCCAGTCCATACCAGAACGGAAGTTCTCCTGATACAATTCAATTACTTTGTGCTGCTTTGATAACTTAAAATTAGTCCAAAATAAAGCAGCTGTGGCCAAAATTAAAAGGAGCACTTCAGAGACCCCAATTCCAACTCAATTCTGTTTTCTTTAGAAGTAACTGTGTGTCACCAGTTAAGAGGTTCACAAATTCAGTGCTGGATGCAAAAGCCAGTCTACTTGAGGTGGAGTGAAATGTGCAGTGCCAAGAAACCCTACAAAGGCAGGAGTCACTAACATGCTATTCTTTACTACACAGCAGGGACCAAGATCTTCTACCACTCGTGACAATATAAATCCAAGGAGTGCTGTTTCTGGGATTTGTTTGTATTACATTGCTCAGAGAACAGGGCAGGGTATCTGGAGCAATTCTATTTTCAGAATTTCTCTTGCCTACAACTACCACGTGTTTATGCATCCTGACAATGACAGTATCTGAAGAAGGGGTCAGGTCCTGCTACTTGCTATTTAACCCAATTTCACTGTCATCTTAGGAGATCAGGGTGGCATCAGGAAGCCAGAGTTAATCAATTAACTTGATCCTCCCCCAATTTTAACTTTCAATTTATTTGTTGCACACCCTGCATCTCTGTTTTAACCAAAAATGTGTATTCCTCCCTTGGTTCTAACCTGTCCTGGTTTTGCCTGGGATAGAGTTAATTTTCTTCCTAGTAGGGGGTACCATGCTGTGTTTTGAATTTATTATGAGAATAATGTTGATAAGATGCTGATGGTTTTGGTTGTTGCTAAGTTGAGCTTACCCTGAGTCAAAGATTTCTCAGTTTCCCATGCTCTGCCAGTGAGAAAGTGCAGAAGGAGCTGGGAGGCAGCACGATCAGGATACCTGACTTGACCTGGCCAAAGGGATATGCCATCCCACAAGCCCAGTACATAAGCAGGGAGGAGCTGGCCAGGAAGCGTCGGTCACTGTGCAGGGACGGGCTGGGTCAGTGGGTGGTGAGCAACTGTATTGTGCATCACTTGCCTTACTTAGGTTTTGCTCCTCTCTCTCTTTTTCTTGTCTTCCTTTTCACTACTATTATTATTACTACATTATTTTATTTTAATTATTAACTTAACTCATGGGGTTTTCTTTTTTCCCCCAGATTCTCCTCCCCACCACACTGTAAACCACATCATAACCTTTATTTCTGTTCATGTCAGCCCTGCAGGAGAGAGAAAGGAAGTGAACGTGTGTGAAAGTACCTTCTTGCTGCTGCTACAATTGGTGCCAATTCCTCCCTTCTCACCACTCCACTAAGTGCCCAGCTGGCTCTCCTTCTCGGAGAGCAGTTCACAAGCTGTTTGACAGGGAGGTCATAACGTGCAAGTCTGAATTTATGCAGTTCCTGTCCTGAAGGAAATTAAGGATTCCAAACCGAGAGAAATCCTGCTTATCTCAAGGTGCTGTTCTGACAGCACAAAAAACATGCCCTAGGTGATATCCACTGCTTCAAATTGCCTCTAAAAGTTATAGGCATCTAAAAATAGCCAACTACCTAATCCTTGTGATGTTAACAATCCCCATCAGAAAACAGTTCCTGAGCAATAGCTGTGCTCTAACATTTTTTCCCTGCCTCCCACCTCTAGTCTGCCTGACATAGGAGTGCACCAGCTTTTCCCTTTTATCTTGCCATGAATACAAGTACTGAAATGAATGCTCAACTGTCCTATGTACTTACAGGTAAGACTGGGTTATAAAATAGGCTACTGGCAATCTAATTCCCTTTGTCACTATTGCCAAATGAGAAAGCATCAGTCTCTGGGCTTCTTAAATGCCATCTGTCCTCCATGTCCAAACAACTGTCCCAAAGAAGAGGACAACTATGTAGATGTAACTAAGAACACCTTTCACATTCACTAACAAGGCAGGTTCTACACCACAGTTCAACTTAGAGCTCCACAGAGGCAGCTGTTAAGTGTCATTGACTTTTCCAGTGTCTTGGTGCAGAAGAACAGACACTCATATGAAACAATTTTGAAATTCAAAATTGTTGCAACATCGAGTCAGCCTTCCCCAGAAAGGACCTCCTGTAGGGCATGGGATTACAGAATGTGGGAGAATCAGTTTATGGCACTCCAGCATAAACTATTTACCATTTAATGCCCAGGCAGTGGTTTGACTGGAGCAACCTTCAGGTCTATTTTCTGCCTAGAATTATCTGCCCTGCAGCAAGCATCCATTACAAGTGCTGGGAATATCTTATGCTGGGTCACATCTGAAGCTCTAAGATGAAGTACTCTATTCTGCTTGCATTGTACCTTCTCTTTGCTGCACTATATCTCATTGCAAATTCCCTGAAAATCTATTCCAGTGTGATGTTCTAAGGGCCCTTTATAGCACTACAATGTTAGCTGCAAATGAAGCCATTCTTTTCTTCTCTTCCCCATCCCCTGCCACTCCAATCCCAGGAGGAACAGTCTTCACTCTGCTTGTCTGTAAGTTTCAACAAAAAATAATTCACTGTATGAACTATAATTCCTTGAAACTTGGAGTAAATCCTAAGGGCAAAGCCTATCACCAATAAATGACACATTAGAAAACTTGTCCCAAAAGGACTGAAAACTAGTCTACAATTTTAATCACACCTATGTATAAAAGTTACTTTTTAATTTCCTTTTTCTGCATAACTGATCTTTGCATTTTTACATTCATTGCTAAGGAAGTTTCCAGTGTTTCATTTGCAAAGCTGACATCCACTGCATGTCAAATTGACTGCTGGCTGCTTTTTAGAATACATGATTATACTTGTATTCCAGGATTTTCTTACTCTTTTATTGGCCCTTCTCTCCATACCTGTCCTTGCACTTTCCATATCAACTAAGCATAGTTCCTGAATTATTGATGACCTTCTATTACGAACACATATGAAACAGTTTTCTAGAAACTGTCAGAATACTGTAAATAAGTATTTTTATACCAAATAGTCAAGATGTCTTGAAAGCAAAGTTACTGCATTAGTCAATTAACACCTGTGAGATAGCATAACACAAAAATCCACTATATACAACCTACCACAGCAGCAAGCAACACCTTTTTAGCACATACATTTGTACCTAATGTCTTTAATATATTCAACACCTAGAGTTTGTTAAGAAGCTTTCAGTTAGGTTCACAGGGCAGCTGCAGCATTCTCCCTCTCCCCATCACCAGAAAAATACGTTCCAAGGCAAGAGATAAGTTTAATATTTCTGGCAAAATAGGGGTCATATTCAGTTTCTGCAAAATCTGCACTCTAATGGTGAGAATAAGACACCAGAAGAAGCAACATCATCCATCACCAATGTAGATTAATGTTTGATATTACGCTTCCTTTGCTCTTCTGGGCATTGAGAAAAATGTGCATATTTCTCTGCTCTATAAAATTGCTGAGAGACTAATTGAGCAAGTTTAGTCTAAAAACAAAAGGCCACCTATGACAAATTTGAAAGCAGCAGCCCACTCATAGAGTATCTACTTTTACTTTAGTGTAAAAATACACAGGTATAATGGATCAGTGACAAGCAGAAATTTCATAATCATTAATGAGCCATTGGACTACAAAAAAAAAAAATTATGTAGCCTAAACTGTCCTATGCATGGAGTTTCTTTTCCAATTTCTTTCACAGATGAAATCCAGTTAAGCAGATATCCTGGCCTGAAAGGTAAAAAACTCCCAGAGAAAGAGAACCTGACTGCTCCATCCTCCTCCCACAAAACCCCCCTCACCTCACAACAATGAAACAAATAAAGAACTGCCAAAGGCATATACAAGGGGAAACAACTGAATATGAAGATAAAAGATGACAGAAACAGGTAATTTCTAATAGTATTGGGAGGACAATATTGCCTCTCCAAAGAGTATCTTCACACATCTACATAACCTCCAGAGTACAGGCTAAGAACAGCAACTGAGACCAACTATTCTGTTCACAAGAGCTTCCTTGAAATAAAATTCTCCCATTTAAATGAAATGACCAACAAGAGCACAGCAGTCAAAAGTACTTTCAACGTAAGAATAAACCACCATTGGAACCTTAGGATGAACTTTTCATAAGCAGTCCTAGACCCAGATTTGATTCTGCAGCTCTCAGGACTGAGCTGTGAACATGATACCTGAACCACGGCATGGTAAAAGAAAACCCTTTTCAGCAACTATCTTGACCCATTTGTTTCTGCAGACAGGATAGAAGGAACAATCTTTTAGAGTCCTCTGGGAAGAACTGTGGTATTTGTTTGCATCTCTATTAAACTTTTAAAAAATGCCAAGAAGTGTAAGACTAGGAGAGAGAGCCAATAAATCTAAAGGGAATTCAGTCTGAAGAGAGGGTGAGCAGTGCCATAAGGAAGGGTCTGCAGTTTGACTGGAAACATGCACATGTTGGCATAGAATTTGCACTGCCCCATTGGAGAGAAGCGACAAAGGGGCTTTCATACTCACAAAACCTTTAGTGTGATTACAGCTCAAGCAGACCTGAACTGAGCTTTACAGAAAAGGGGCAGGTGAAGGTGCTTTTTCTCTTAAGATGCCAAAAATGAACTGACATCACAATTCTGAATAATAATCAATAAGTGAATCAATTTTTATCTGACACGGCTTTGAAAGCGAAAGGAGAAAAACAGTGATTTTCTACCAAGCCTCTACAGCAAAATTTAAAAAATAACCAACACAAAAAAAAAAGCAACAAAAAACACTCAAACCAAAACGCCATTGAATTGTTTCATAATGGTCCCAGCAGCAATTCCAACCAAGCCCCCCGCAGCAGGGAATCCTGGCAGCTCTCAGGGCAGCTGCTTCACATTCTGATACAGGGTCTGGAGTGGAAGGTCAGGCTGACAGCATCAGAGACCCAAATCTGCAATTTGTACCTTCAAAATAACACTTGTATATACATCATTTGTACGTATAAGGGCAGATTTGCCACACGCAGCTGCATCTAAACATTTTGCTTTTAGTCTGAGTGTTTTTCAGAAATAAGGATGAGTAATGCCTAGGATGGCATGCTGGTATTTCAACAAATTATTGATTATCTATCACAGTGTTATTTCCAACTAATGAGAAGGTCAATTCCGTTGCAGGAAAGAAGATTTGGAAGCCTGGTTTGCTTCTGAATAATACACGGTGCATGATGACAGACCAACACAGCTGTGGTATTAGTAATCACAGAAGGGTAAATGTCAAAGTTAAAAACGAGTATATTTGGTCTGGATTTTGAACACAGGAATGTTAGAAAATCTAAACTCTAACCTACTGTCTCGTGAAAGGACTACTGTCCCTAATATTTGCCTTATGGCATTAAAAATGAGTGTTTACTTCTCAACATCCTGCTTACATTAACATCTCAAGTCCTTGAGTAGTCCCAAGGATAATAATTTTAACAAATAAAATAAATCAGCAATATTTATGTCTTAGGATAAGTAATGCACTGTTCACACAGCAGTCGAGACATACATCCTCAGTATAAGTGCATTAAAAACCCCAGTTCATCCAAATCACTTAGTGCTCCCAGCAGCTACAGTTAATGGAGGAATACCTGCAATTATCTACCAGCACACTCTGCCTCAACAGATTTCTGGACAAACAGGAACAAGATCCACTCAGGCTTTTATCCAGCTGGAAACCACCAATACTGAAGTCAAGCTACAACCTTTTAATTAGCTCAGACTCATCTTTGATTCACCAGACACAGACCCCAATTTGAGGTTCATTTCCTGATGATTCACAGGACAAGCAGTTTTTCATCCAGCTAGGAAAAAAGAAGTTCATAGCATTTATATCTTTAATAATTCCAATTTAACTGTTTCTGATTCTCGGGATGGAAACAGGTATGAAACCTCATTTCAAAGAAGTTCAGTCAGAGGGCACTTCAAGTCAGAAGTCTGATGGGTCAAGTGCCCCCCCCCCTTCCAGCTTCCACTCTGCCTTAATTCTCACTGCAAGAGAAGAAATAGAGAGACACACAGGACCAGCTTTACCACAGGGTCTAACTCACACACTGTGAGCTTGCACTAATGGAGAATGTGAGGAAAACTCACTCCCAGGGAGCTGCCCCACACGTCCTAGGTGCCTGGCCAAAAGTATTAACACTCAGACAAACAGATAAAGCAGGAGAACCCTGTACCCAGCAATATCCAAGCCCGTGCTGGCTGGGCCCCATCCCCTGGTTGTCCTGCCCGTGCCGTGTGACAGCTCTCATCCAGATCCAGCTAACGTGGGGATGTGTAAGGTGACCACAGCTTTGGCAAAGCACTAAGCAGTACAGGTGCTGCTAGCAGGCAGCTCAAAGCATGTTACACTCTGTATCTGAACCCCAAAGAGCTTTTATCTTTCAAAACTCACTTCTGGCTACAGTCTGTAAACTAGATGTGAAAAGCCCAATATCCCTGCTGTGGACAGCACTGGAAGAGATCAGACATGCAAGACGTGTTCCTGAACCTCTGTTTTACCACCACTTATGAACAGAACAAAGCAATAGGAATTATTTTAATTTGTAAGGGTACTAATATCAGCAGAATTTTGATAGAAATAGTACCTGTAAAATACTCTGTCTACTTACATGTACATGCATATGTGTTCATCCCTTCTGCACTCCCGAGACACCCAACGTGGCTTTTCTGTAATTACCAAGGATTTCAGCTAATTACAGAACAGTTTTGCAATATGAAGAACTATCTCTACAATTCCTCTTGGCTAAACTTTCTCCTATCACGTTGCACTTGTACAGGCACATGGATAATGAAGCCATCCTAACTGCCAGGGTAGATCAGGTCACGTGTGTATCTGACTACATCCACATATGGGAGCTGTATTACTTTATCCATTTCTGTTTTCTCATCCAGTGCCCTTACGACAGGCATAAAAACTGCAGGATGGAGTTCAGAAGCTGAGAAGTTGAAGAAAAGCCAGGAAAGCAGCCTTTCAAGAGACTGCAGCTCTCCCAGCACTGCAATAGCTCAGGGGCCAAACAGGAGCTGGACTTTACACCCGAGCCTTTGGTAGTACTTAAAAATCACACTTTTATAACTGAGCTATCTAAGTGGACATTCACAATGAGGCTACTTTGCTCTCAAGCTAATTGGCAGTCAGGTAACAGGAGGAAAGGTTTTTGTCTGGCCAAACCCTAAGGCATAATATTGTCCTAATGTGTAAAGAGCACAAAGTTATCCCAAAGGGAAACAGTTTTACTACTTTAAATATTTCAAGAGTCAATCTCCATCAGTCAGCTGAAAAGATGACAATTACCAGAGAATAACTGAGTATATGAATCACCTGCATTTGAGGGTCTTCCTTACCATTTCATCCTAAAAACTGCAAACGAAACAAAATATTCTGAAATATTCCTATTAAACCCATGAGATTTTTGTGCAAACTGGGATCATCATACGCACAATGTAAGATAAATCTCTACAAGCATTTGTGGGTAACTGAACACAGAGAACAGAGATGATGACAGCAATCCCATCCCAGTCTGATGGATGTTCAGAAGCAGCACTGGGCAGAGGTGTAAAGCAGGTGTCCACATTCCCTAGGTTTTCCTCACCTGGACTCCAGCACTGCAGAACTGCAGGGACATGACCTCACAGCTTGCACCCCTCCAGCAGAACATCACAGTGAAGTAATTCTGCACACACTTTTTAAACTGGATGACTACCTTTTTACTTAGTGCTTCCTCTGCGTATTTTTATGCCAGATTAGGTTTTTTCTTTGCATTCTGTATTATTATTTAATGAATTTAATCTGCTGTTCTGTTGCTCTAACAGGCAACATCCTGGTTTTTTTTTTCAAACTCTCCAAATCATCGAAGCATCTTCAAGATACTGAATGAATTTGTTCTGGTTGGGAAGCAAAGGTTAAGAAACTCCCCATTGATCACAAAACTCCTTATATTAATCACTAAAAGATCACGTAAAGCAGCACAGCCCTGTTAGCGACAACACTTTGAACGAACAACTTTCCAAAGGCAGGCAGTCTTGGAAAATTAGCCAAGGCTGATAAGCAGAGCTCTCTTAAAGAAAAGAAACCTTATGAATAGCTGCTACACAGCTGTGGCACCTCTACTTGAGAATAACTATGTGGGAAACCACTGTCTTTGTACTAACTACTCATGACAATCCAATATATTGCATGATTTTGAGCCCACTTGAAAATACGTTGCAGGATCTCAAGTGGGTAAATGGTTCAACACAGAACATTACATTTTCTAATAATAAGGTATCACTCTTCATTTAAAGATAATCTTGATAAATTATTTTCTTTTGTTGAACTCAAAACTCAAGGCCTAATTCTAGAAATCTAAGGATATATTAAATAATTAGTACAGAATACTGACATTTTGCAATAAATCCTTTGGTAACTCTTAGAAATAAACTTTCACCAATAAGGTTTTTTGTGGCTTTTTTTTTAATTGGTTGCTTATAAAAATCACCACCACGTGTCTTGCCAAATGATAAATGAACAGCCATGAAGGGAGGAAAGACTGACAAACAAAATAAGCTGCTCTTTAGGGGAATTACATCACTGGATAGTTGTTTTGATTAGCCCCATCAATAAGGCCCTCTGAATGCTTAGAAATATCCCTGAAAAAGAATTAAATCTAAATTTCTTATAACAGACAGGCCTGCAACTGTGTGTAAGTGACAGTCACACAGACATGTTCTCCATCAGGAATTCCAGAGCACAGGGCTCTTGGGCATGGAAAGAGAATACAAAACGTATATCTGTCATCAGATTTTTAAGATACCTTAATATAGAAAGCCTTAAATAACCTCTGTTATGAAATTAGAAGGAAGTTATTTTCTATTTTCTGAAAGAAAATTCTCTAGTTTTGAAGACATTCTGGAAAATTACTACAACTTGACAGGAGAAACCTTCATGTGAAGCTGTATGCTCCTTCCCACGGATGCAAAACCTCTACTGCTCTTCACACAATTTCACATAGGAAAAAATGGTGTGATCTTTCCATGCAAAAGAATATTTGAAGTTATTTCACTTAAGCCTTTCCAGAGGTACACACAAGTTTCTTTTCTCCAATTCTGTACCTAAAAACATCACACATTTTCACTAGTCAAAATCTGTTCTAAACAACTTCAAAACCTGAGAGGTGGTGGCTCATTTTAATTTAGCTTCTAAGCAAAAACTGAAGACAGAATGAAAAATATCCCAGAAGGTATTAAGTTTCAAAATGCCAGATATTTAAAATTAATCCTATCTTCCCAAATTACAATTTAAACCACAATATTGTACTTCTAAATGCCAGTCAAAATTTAGGGTCAAAATTTAAAACAACTCTTTCTAAACAGGAAGTCCCTTTGGTACGCAAAGGAACGTCCAGATACTTGGCTAAGCTGGGCACCTTTGCTACAGAACTAGCAGGGTTTTGGGTTATATTTCCCCTGTGCTTGCCTGATGTCCCAGTCTAGGTGGAAGCATGGAATGGCACTGCCCCTCTGCAGCCCAGGAGAGAGGCTGCACCCACGGCTTCCGTCGGCAGAACAGCTCCACGCTCTTCACTCAGGTCCTCTCACTGGCATGTACAGGTAACAACTACTTCCTTTGCCTTTTCTACTAAAAACCCAAATGCCCATCAGAAACCAGGTATTGTCTTCCAGTCCCACCCTCCACCTTCCCTTTGCTCCATTTTACCTGGGCTTTTTTGGACTCGCGGGACTGCAGTGATGCTGTGGATGCCACAGTGACAGAATCCCGCGTGTACAAAGCACTAATACATGATGAGTTGTGTCAGTAAACCCCTTCCCTTGGAGGTACTTGCAGTGAAGAATCAACCTTATTGCAACTAGTCTAGACTTAGGGAAGACCTAAGACATGAAAATTATGTGGATACCTACAAGCATCCTTTTGGATTTGGGCATCAAGCACGCTGCACTTGATACAATCAAATATATCCACAAATACATTTACAAACACCAATTCAGAACAGCCAATACTTGGCTCCACCTACACAGAATATTCCAGTTAACATTTCTGAATACAATACCAAATATTTAAATTTAAAAGTAAATATATTCAACTGACTCAGTATGCAGTGGGCTGGTATTTTCAAATCACCTGAAAGACTAAACTCTATTTGTCACACAGAGGCTGAGAAGTTTTGAAAAAAATCTGTCCCACTTTTAATACCACATTCACAGTGAGCTCCCCAAATTTCAAAATGAATAATTTCCAAAGCTCCTTGAGGGTCAGCATACTAGCTGTGAGGTTTAGTATATTAACTGCGAGATCCTGGGATGAAAAACATATGAAGCAAGTTTATTGTAAGTGGCCTGTCATGTTTTTGAAGTATATTCACACCACTGATCCTTGCACTTGAAAAACAAAATTATTAATATATATAATTTTAACAGTTATAAATTCACTTACAATATCAAGCACGTTTTCAAATCAGTTAATGAATATTTAATTGGCATGAATAATTGTCATTAAGCACAGAGAACTGAAAAACAGGGATAAATGTTGTTTACCAAAACTGCTTTCCATTACATCATTTGTATTGCATGACACTGAAGAAAACCCATCGATTTACCCCCATGACCAATTCTTTGCCATTCTTAACCAATTGCAGACAACATTTTGGCTTTATCTTTTAGTTTGAGTCAAAGCCATTTCATGGTTATTTTGAAGTGCACATGACGACTCACTTTATATTTGAGATTAAAAAATAGTATTCCTGAGTATCTCACCCAAATTCCACCACCTCTGATGAACAGCAGTGATCCACAGTAAGGGAGAACATCAGGAAATGCTCAGTTCTGGCCTCTCACCATTCCACTTGCAGTCCATTACCACATTCCCTCCCTGATGTGGTCCAGGCCACAGCAAACCTCTCCTCAAGGCCACTTAAAAATCCCATTCCAATTCATATGAGGGAACTGCAATCTAAACCTACAGACAGGATTTTGTACAAAAGTCTGAAAGCAATGGACACAACTGAGCTAGAGGTTTTAGTTATTCTAGCACAAAATTGCTTTTCCCTGTAACTGGGCTAAAGGAAACAAGGAGGAGCACACACAGGGAAGGTGTCTCTGCTACCAGGAGCTTCTGAAACCTAAATCAAATGAGATGGAAGCTGAGATCCATTGCATAAGTAGCCCATAATTTTTGCCTAGATTTCTAATAATAACTTCATGTGAAGTATGGCCATTGATTTTAGTAGCCACTACTCCCCATTACCCATGACAAAACATGAACCACGTCTTTGCAGGCGTGAGCGGAGGCAGGGCACACAAAACTGATGAATACATGTTTGGAACAGCTTTTTATGATGGATCAGAAAGGCAACTTGCCAAAAATTGCACATACCACACAGTGCTAGCACCTATTTAGGACATTTAAAATACCATCTGCCTCTGAATAAACTGGATTTAAGTAAAGCTGTGCAGCATATGATGTCTGCTACAGGAAGAACTTCATTTAAAGCCAGCAGTTACCACACCAGATGAGATCAAAGGTGAGCTGTGCTTCTGCATGATCTAAAACCAAGGCAGCTTACAGAAGGGGCAATACAGCAGGATATTAAGACAAATTTCTGGGATATTATTTTCTTTCTCCCTAGCAACGTAAGTAACAGTCCACAGGTTGAATTCAATGATACTCCAGATTCTCAAGTTTTTATGTTCAGCTTATCTGAGAGGGTAGCTATAACTACAACTTTATCAATTTACATCAAGCAAAAGAGGCATCTTTCTTTAATGAGCCCAGGAAAACGTAGCTACAACCTTTTTAATTGCCAGAACAAACTCTTTGGAACTCCTTCTTACTAGCAAAGATCACTTTTAACACATAACTAACCACTTCTATTCCAACCCAACCCTCTGCAGCACTGCAGTTCAGCATCCTGTACTCAGGAAGAGGCCCGGGTATGTCTGACCAGACCACTGTGGCTGAAAAATGTAGGTGCAAAGTCACAAAGACATAAACAGCTGAAATGGGTGACTCCAAACTGTTCTGCTCTGCTTCCTCCTATGAGAAAGCCCTCTCTAAGCTCACAATTTGCTCTCCTTCTTAAATCATTCCCCTCATGCTTGTTTAATCAGTTCTTCTTCTCATTTGTAAATGTTGTCCACAATTCCTTGCAAATGAAGAATACACACTTGCATATAATTAAGATCTAATCACTTAAAGACACAAACCAGGAATTCATTTCACTGGCATACACATTTCAACAGCAACAGGAGGCTCCGAGCAACCTTTGGGATCCCCTGTATTCATCTGTATGCAAACATGGTCACAAAGGCTTGCCACCTAGAAAAGCAGAACAGATGGGAAACACATCCAGATTAAGTGATTTCAAGGAATACTGACACGGAGCTAAGAACTAAGCATGGATCTTGCAAGTCCCAAGCGCACATCTTTTCCACATGATCATTTATCCTCTGTCAACAGAAACTTTTGTGTGAAGCAAACCCAAAAAACAGGAGACAAATTAGGCATTAGCCTGTAACTCAGGTCCTGGACAACAAATACAAGGTGTGATTTTATTTCTTAAAATAAAATATTGATTACACAGGTTATTTAAAGCTATACGAACCTATTAAAAGAACTAGTAAAGCAATTACTGGATTATAGAAATAGCCCATAAAGTAACTGCAAGAACTGTGATTGAACCACACCTGCACCATTTCTCTCTGGAACATTTTCTACCCCGAGCTGATGTTTCACCAAAAATTCCAGAAGTTTTGCAGAGTTTAATATCTCAGCTGAAATTCAAGCTTCCACGGCATCCTTCTGATAAAATCCACACCTCTCTGTATTTGCATCCAGATGACAGACAGCCTTATTCAGTAAACTCAGACTGGTTAGATATGCCACCTGATTCTGTGGCAAAAAACACCAAGGTTCTACAAGTCAGCCCATTGCTGGTCTTCTCTCCCACATAAGGTGGGATGAGCAGACATATGTTGATTAAAAAAACTTGATCTTGAGACTATTTAACAGATATTATTCATTTTCACCATCTTGTTCATCCGCTGCAGAGTCTGCCACTCTGGTTCTGCCACTCTCACTCCCACTGATTTTTTTTTCTGTAGAACAATCCCATCTATTTCAATGAGACTATTTGGAGAACAAAATATTACCCAGTGAGAAGAAGCTCAAAACATATCTGAACACATAAAGGCTCTTGTATCTGTCAAAACATTTTCCAACCATTCCTTTCTGTAAGCTTTGGGAGCAATGTTCACCCAAGGCACGTTAACCACCAGATAACGAATTCCCTGCTGTTCATTACTAGACAAGTCTGCTTCCAGCAACAGAAACACAATGCCACAGAACACTGGGCCATTAGAGAATAAGGCCAGCTCTTTAAACATTTCAAATTTGACTAATTCTTCCACTGAGGTCTTTCTTAAGGGCAACTTTTATATTAATGCATTTTAACTACTAAAAAAAAGAAACTAATACAGGGAAAAATCAATGGATTAATGTTAAGCCCTTTTTTCTGCTATTATGATTACATTTGCCTTTTTCTCCCACACTTTGCAGGCAGTCTTGCAATTTTTTGCCCATGCAGTCCTGTTACAGAGCTTCCTTAGTTCTCCTTGTGGCCCATAGCAGCACACACACGGCACACAGCCAGGGCAGTAACAGCACACTGGGGGGAAACAACTGTCTCCTTATCCATGTACTGATGTATCTTTGTACACATTTTATTGATGTCATCACCGTTCTGTGCACTTAATCACTGTCTGTGCAAAGGTGGAATAGGGAAAGCAGCAGGACACATGCAGTTTGAGAGATGAATTACACATATGCAGTAGTTTAAGTACTCCCCTCCCTTAAGATACTCACTTTCAGCTTGGAGTGATAAGAATACGTTGAACAATTGGTGTGGTTTCATAGCAGAACTCAAATGATTTTACACTGTGTGTCTACGGCCCCATAAAGTCTTCCTGAAGTTTTTACAATGTTTATATGAATATTTAACATTCAGCAATGGAACACTGTTTTACAACTTTCCTACTTGACTTAGTGCTTGCTGTTTTATTTTGGCTACTATATTGCTGGTAGTTTTTATTTGCATAAAGTTGCTTCACTAAAGAAATAAAGATGTATTTCAACTGCAACAGCCCAGAGTAGGAATAATTTTTCTCTTTCTTCTACCTTGTTTCCTTAAAAAAATAATTTGAATTGCTTGAAAACAGAAGCAAATAAAAAGACAGATTCTTGGTAAGAAACAAGCCTTGTAAGCAGCACTTCAGGTACATGTATTTCAGGGTTACCTTTCATATTGAAAGTTAAACTAATTATCATGTAACGAATACATACAATATACTGAATTATTAGGTATCTAAAATGTTTCTTAAACTTTAGTGACAATCTTCTTCAACTAGGTTGCTAATAATTATCTGTGCAACACTATCTTTATCTGTTGCATCCTTACACCTCTTTACTACCCTCAAGAATAAGGCAGCTATCGGACTTGCATCTTCCTGAAGGGGCAGGATGTGGACACAACTGATTTATTAAGTTCCAGTACGTATGACTTATGACTGAATTAAGCCTTCTATTAATAATAGAAATTAAATCCTTCACAAGTTTAAGACTCTAATTGCTTGTAGTTTGGGGGTTTTTCAACATTTCTCCACATTTATCTATTTTATGGCACCCACCTTGACCTACTATTTCCAATGGCATGAAACCGAGCTTAAACTCACACTGGCACTCACCACAAAACCCCAACACGCAAGATTTTAAATCTTCAGGTAAAAAGAAATCCCCAAATCTACTGGCTGTCATCCACAAACAGTTGTGGTAACAACTACATGCAATGGCAAACACGCTCTGGCAAGAGGGGTCTAAATCCTTCTAGCATTGTTGCAAGCAGGAATAATATTAAATGATCCTAAATCACCTCTACACAGCACCTATGGCTTGGTCACACCAGCAGGAACAGGTTAAGGAGAAGGAAGCCACCTCTATCTTCCTCTCCTCCTCCCCTGCTCTCAGTACAACATCTATCTCTGAGGACTAACAGTTTGTCTATAGTCAGGTAAACAACTGACTTAAAGATGTAAACAATTTACTTTAGTATTCTTCTTGTCGAGGATTTTCCTGAGTCTAAGAATGTTCATTGAAACACAAGCTGGAAAGAGCCACCCCTCTTGGTTCATTTATGTATTTCATGACAACCTTTGGACCCAAATCCTGTGTCTCAGGTGAATGAGCTTTCCCTCATTTCACCCGTGTCATGGTGTCCCTTTCAGATAATGGTCTCATCTTTTGAGAGAATTTCTTTGCCATGATCACTGCTGATTTTGTGCAGGGTCTGACAGATGAGAAACACCATCCTCTCTATACTACATTTGCTTACCAATCATTTGAAACATCTCATTCTTCCCAACATCAAATACGCACCACAGAGAGAAACATAAGGCAGAAATATGGGAAATATAAACCTACCATGCAATAATACTATCAAGAATGTATTGAAACCCACAGATCTTGTTGGTGTAACACAAGCTCACTTTTTCTCCCGTTATTTCATCACTTACCTCAGATAGGACAGGATCTTTCTGAGAGGAGCAATGAAGTGTTCCCAGAGTGCAGCTCTCCAATCATCTTCACCTTGTTTCAATGTCAACAGGCACAAAACCCCCAAGGAACACGAATCTGTACAGAAGATGGAAAGGGAGAGCTCAGCTTAGCTGCATTACTCTTTTGTACTTTGGAAATGATTAATGGATTTGCTGGAAGTGTTTACAGAAATGCTTAACTGTAAGCAAGTATTAAAGTACCTTAAGAAAGTGCTGAATTCTAAGTGATCAGAAATCCAAATATTAATCCTGTGGTAAGGACAGAAACAATGCTATGGAATTCAGCGGGTTTAATTTTAACCCAATAATTTTGAAAGCACGAAAGACACTGCCAGAAGATCTAGCACATCACTGTCCTAAACCAGGGACATTTTTAATTAGGTGTAGCCAGGGATAGGGGAGAGGAAATCAACTTGACCAACACAGGAGGTGATGGAGAACCCACTCTCGAGGAATGTTCAGAATAGCACATACTGAACAGTCCCAAATAGCAGCTAAAGACCATCCAGAGCTTCTTGAAGGCAAAATACAAGCAAAATACTGGTCATTCTAGTTATTGCTGCATGCATTAGGCCATTGGGTAGATAACACTACTGACAAACCTTCCTCTGCCTGTTCATAAATGACAAGATAACCTGAAACAAAAGAGGTTTGACAGCCTTGTTAATGGTTATTAACCAATTCCACATGAAAAATATATCCTTGCAACTATTTCTCCTTATGCAATGCATTATTAACTCTTCTGGCACGTTCACTGTAACATGATGGAGAAATAATTTAATAAGACTGATTGAGGTAAGAAAAAAAATAAGTCTATCTTACAACCAAATGTTAAAGGTTGCTGCTCTGCTTTGCTGCTCTAAATGTTTGAGAGGATGTCACATGAGTTCTTGGTTTTGCACGAGTGCCATTGCTCTGCAGAACCCAGATATTGATATAAATTTAGCTTCAGGCACATGTACTTCAGGATACAGTAGGAGACTGTGATTATCATATAATATAAAATAAAGCTAAATTAAAAGCTGGCCCAATGCATTTTTAATATTGATATGTAATAATAAAGCACCCATGGGATTTACCAAAGCGATCTATAGGGAAAAGCCTAGAAGAAATCTCTGCAGTATTTATGAACTAGGACACTCAACAACTGATCATCAATGATTTCTACAGGAGTACTTAAAGCCAACAAGAACCTGTTGACCTTTTGCACTACAGGAACTCGTTCATACTCTAGAGCTCACACTGACAGTGATAAAAGGCAATAACTTTCCCAGCTGATAAATAAAAGGTGGCAGAGCCAACTCAGAAAGGTTTTCCAACAATGAAACATGGCACACTGTACCAGCCTGCTGTGGGGGCTCTCCCAGCTGCTGGGGCTTTTACCCAAAGTCCTTCAGTTTGAGTGTTGGGTAGAGGTAACATGGTGTGCATCAGGCAGGCAGGAGGCACCAAGCCAGCCCTGACTGATGTGGGATGACACAGCATTCCCATATGGGAGCCCCACTCTGCCATTTCAGCGTCTTTCAGCACCCAAAGACTGAAACATCAACGGACACTCTTTGTTCTCACACAGCATTTATGTCCTCATTCACCTTCTCTCAACAGCACAGAATTTTACAGACATCTGCCATGTTCTCCTCACTTGGCCTTTCCATGAAGCAAACAGACCTTGGCATTTCCCCCTTCCTCCACACAGGCTGTTTAACAGTGCTGAGCTGCCCTGTTTGCACCTCCCCAGTTCTAATACACCCCCAGGATGAATTCTGTGCCCTCTTCTGTTCCCTTCAAGCTGTGCATTCCAGGAGTGGCACATTGCATTCTCTCATCTTTTCACAAGTAATCCCTAACCTTTTATTACTCTTTTGCATGCTACCCAACCATTAAGCTGATATTTTAAGGATTACCCCAAATTATTCAAGAATCTCTTTCATAAGCAACAATGGCTAATTTAAAACCCATCAACACATACAGCTAGTCAGGACTGCTTTCCCCTAGTTTTGAGTTTCATCTGGCATTGTATTGTTCCTTCATGGTATTTTCTGCAACTCTTGACATTCACAGCATCAGTGTCATTTCAACACTCTGGAATAACCAGACTGTTTCTTCCCTACTTCAGTTATTTTTCTAGGTCAGTTATGAGCATAGTGAGTGCTAGAACTCTTAGTTACACTAGTAATGAAATCTAGTCAGTAATAACTGTAACTGTCTGGGGGGGTTTAACCAGTTTATTTATAATGGATATCTAGATGACATTATTCCATAAATGCTTATTCTGTAACACCTTGGATACTATAGAAGCCTTCAGTGAAAAGACTTTTTTCAAGTTTTTGGAAATACAAACACCACATCAAGCAGATCATTGTTCTCAATCTGCTCCGTCAAAGAGCTCTAACAGAACAACAATACTTCATCTTCCTCTGCAAAGGAGGTAATGAATTTTTTCTACTGATATTATATTCTTTCATAACTGAGAAATGTTGTCATGTTCACAATTCATAAAAATATGTCTTGGCTTAATAGAAATTGCCAAAGGTGGCACCTCTGAAAAAGTATACAATCTCTTCTATCACTGGAATACCGTGATGGAAGCTCTATGGTAAGCACAGAATGGCTCTCCTATTTGCATAATCTAATAAACAGAGATTGTTCCTTGAAAGAGAGTGAAACTTCTTAGAAAGTGTAACGAAGAAGGTTCTTGATACAGTACATCCAAATTTTGCAATGCACTGAATGAAGTTCTTAGTTCTGCAGTGCAGTCCATCCATGGCTCGCTAAAGTGACGGAGCACTGTCCACGGTTCAGGTCACAGTCCCAGCTTGTCCAGTATCCCATCGAGCCTGCTTTGGGCTGCTCAGCGCTACTTCCACTACAAGCCTTGCATCTGCTGGATTCACACAGCTCCACCTCTGTCAAATGAAGTGCACCTAAACCTCATTCTCATTATACAGGAAAACTTTACTCAATTCCCAGTCACTCACCATAACATGCTACACTCCAGATCAAGCTACTAGATAAACCTGAACAACAACTGCCACATGAGCATTGAGTAAGTCATCAATCTACCCAGCATTTTGCCACAAGTAAAATTTGTCATTGTTGGTGTTACCATTTATCACAGAAACAATGCTATTTGCCCTCCAACAAAGAGCTACTGCACCATGTCTCTCGCTACCATTTATGCCTAATTTCAGGATGTACAACACTATAACCTCCAGGAAATGCACAGCTTAGTGCCTGCACTAATGTATCACACTAGTCCCCTCTAATCAATGCCTAAAGGAACAGAAGTGTGCTTACTGATTGTTACAGACATGCTTTTAAAGGGCTCACAATACTTCTCTTTAAAAAAAAAAAAAAGTTCCAGCCATTTATTCTGACTCATTTCCAAGAGCAGGTCCAAAAACAGGCTCTGAGTACACTTAATTGTGTTCAGGACACTAGCAGAAGGAATGACAATAGTACGAAAAAATTAACACACAGCTTAGATCAATCATTACTCAATTTTCTGAGCTGGTATCCTCTGTGTGCCATGTGCTGAGTAACAACTGACTTCATTAAGCTAAAATGGATCTGTAGCAAAGTGACTATTTACAAAGCAGCTGCAGCCTGGTGTTCCTCACACGTGCAGAGGGGGTGGTTTTCAGATAACCCTTCCATTCTTCAGCTTCTGTTCCTTCCCAAATTTACCACATCCAAAAAGGACAAAGTGCTAAAGAGGGTTCTGCAAGGTCTCTCTTCCTATTTCGACCACGAAAAATACATCTAAATCCTTTTTTCTTCAACTCTTCTCTTCATGAAAGTTAGTTCTGACCTTAAAGAAAGGATATGCAATACTCTCACTCCTCCAGTAATTAGAGACCCTATTTCCAGCATTAATATTTCTTACCCTATTTGTAGCTGCTTGTTTTTAACCAGGGGCTGAAATACAGAGCATCGGCACAAGGGTGATTCGTAATTGCTGTTTTTCTTTCTGTTAAATCAAAGTTCAATGCGATGCTTCTTGAAAAGCCTTGAAATCGCAGCAGCTCTTTGCTTCTGTTTTTGATCTCCCCGCAAAGAGTGACCGCTACTAGATTCATTAAACACAGCTTGATGATTGCCCCCTGCCCAGGCTTTTTCAGCACACTGCCTCCACAGCGAGCTCACGTTAATCCTGCCATTCCTCCCACTGTGCAAACAGCTCTGTCTGCTGGGAATGTGCTAATCAGGCTCCATAGGGCCGATCACACACCATAAACACGTCACAACAGCAGGCTGAATTTACCAATTTGCTTTCCATTCCTGCTGTTCTCTTCCTCTTCTGACTTCCAGCTCCTGTTTCCATTTGAAACAAAGCTAGCAGTTTTTCTAGTAGGAACAGGTATATCTTATGAAAAAATCCCCAAACACTCAAAACCAAAACCAATTGATTCTTTGCTAAGCATTCCCATGCTTTAGAAACGCCTGGTTTTGAAAACAGTCACAGCCCAAAAGCACCAATATCATCTTCCTCCTGTCTATTGCAACACCAACATTTACAGTACTTTAATTTTCAAACCTCAGTGGCAGTGCTTGGCCTCTAGGCCTTTTGTTTCCCTGCTCTGGTGATTTTTAGTTAGCACTGGCACACTCAGTTTATTCACACCCTCCAGCCACCCTCCTCACCCCTCTCCTGAGCACAGACAATCTCTGAAGTCAGCACAAAACCCTCAGTCAATCCCAATCACTCAAGTTTTTGTCAATGTTCACACTGGATGCAGCACATCCACTCTCTTTGATCATCACTGGGGAAAAAAAAGGTTTACCTCAAAGCCAAGCAGAATCTTTAAAGCACAGGCTACTATTCCATCTGTCTCTCATAAGAGACGAAAAAAGCTACAGGCTCCAAGTTATGCCATTAGCAGCTTCCCCAAGCACAGGAAACCCTAGTCCTTCAAGCTCATTACAACCTACAAATTGTCAAGGAAATGCAAGCACACCTGTATGGAATGGTATTCAGCCAGGCATGCCCAAGGTTAACCATCACAAGGAATTCTCTTTTCAAAGTGAAATGCATTAATGGGGCACAGGGCAGCTGGTTTTAATTTGACAAACTACTGCATGGAACTTCACTGGTGACCTACAGAACAATACTAACTGCCTGGAGCAACCAAAATGTTTGGAGAATTTCGCTACAAAAAAAGCAAACCTAAGGATGTGGGACATCCAGGCTGCCAAGGGTTCTGGCACTGCTTATCATTAATAAACATGTGCATGGCTTACTGAGTATTCCTCTATTCCAGCCCACAGTTCACAATATCCCCCCAAAACAGCAGCTCTTTATGTAAAAAAGAACATCCTGTATTTTCCATCCTTTTTATAATGTCAACAACCATTTGGGTATCTTCTGCTTTCTGTATTGCACTTACCTGAATGCTTTCTTCAGACACACAAGTGGAAAAAAGCCCCAACAACCTACTTCCTTAAAACCATAACTGGATTTGCACAGCTTTTAATATTTTATACTCCTACCAAAGAACACAGGCCATCCATGTTTAAAGAAACTCACAAAAGCACAGAGCATGATCAAATTTCTACAGTTTACAAGCATACGCTGATTAGTTCTCCCACAGTTTGCCAAAAAAGTGTTGAGAGTGGTAGGGGAGGATTGACAGCAACATCCACAACAGCAACATCCACTGCCAGCATTTCAGAGTCAGTCTGCAAGCACTTCAAAAGATACAACTTTGTTGCACAAATAAATGAGTGACACATTTTCAGTATAAAAGCTGAGGAAAGCAATGTCAAGACAGAAACACAAAATATCTGACTTCTCAAAGACTGTATGTTTTTTAGCAAACTAAGCCAAGGATGAATTACCCGTTTTGCAGAGAAATGTAATGACAGAGGGGGAAAGATGTTAGCAAGACATTTTAATTATTACAAAGAAGTGAAAGTATATTTAAGTTTCTTCTAGCCAGAAGACTGAAACCTCAATGAGCATTTTGTTAAGAACTTTGTTGATTTTTATGCCACTGCTTAAGTGAAAAAGCAGAAAAGGACAGAGTTTTCTAACAACCATGCTCATAAAACTTCATACAGCCCTCCTCTATCAACTTCAAATGTACACAGGTAGGTGTTACATGCATAAAGTGGAATAGATACATATTTGTTGCAATAAATAGCATTACTTAGGGATTCAGGGTAAGATTTTAAAGTTCTTCAAAAGCACCAAGTTGGAAACTTTCCCCTGCCCTGAAAAACCCCGTACCTTGATAAATGGCACTGTCTTCCAGCCTTGCTGATCCCTATCTCCTCAAGCCGAGGTCAGCAGCAACTGGGTAGTATGGAAGGTACAACCTCTCCCATGGCTTTTTCTTTACCAGCTGAATTTCATAGTATGAAATCCAAATACAATCAGTCTCTGCTAGAAAAATGTAGCTGGACTGCCAGCTCACTTCACAGACTAAAAGAGCCTTCAGACAGGAATTTATTCAGGTCATTCTATCCCACAGCAATTTGCCCTATTTAGGCAGAAAATTAACATATTAAGAATCAGAAATAAGCCTTGATTTGACTACATTGACTTCTCCCTACTCTACAAATCTGGAAGTGTTAAAAGCACAGACATTCACAGACGATGTGACGCTAAGGAGCCCTCAGGACTGGAAATGCCTCTGTTCAGCTGTACCTGCCTGTGGGACAGTCACTTAACCTCCCTTTATTCTCACCACTTTGAAATTCCTACCTCCAAAGAGCTTGCTTTCCTCCTAAGTGTACAAAAAAAGCACAAAATTGCTTCCATAAAGAAAAAGAGACAGGTCATTGTCATAGGAGACTGCCTTGCAGAGGGAACAGAAGGCTCCGTGTGCAGACTGAACCCACTTAGGGAAGTCTGCTGCCTGCCTGGGGCTCAGGTTAAACATGTGAAGAGGAAGTTTCCCAGCCTGGCACAGCCCTTGGACCATCACCCGTTATTGATGTTCCATGCAGACAGCAGTGAAGGTGCAACAAGAAGTCCAAGGGCAATCGAGGGAGACTTCAGTCCTGGANCAAAATTGCTTCCATAAAGAAAAAGAGACAGGTCATTGTCATAGGAGACTGCCTTGCAGAGGGAACAGAAGGCTCCGTGTGCAGACTGAACCCACTTAGGGAAGTCTGCTGCCTGCCTGGGGCTCAGGTTAAACATGTGAAGAGGAAGTTTCCCAGCCTGGCACAGCCCTTGGACCATCACCCGTTATTGATGTTCCATGCAGACAGCAGTGAAGGTGCAACAAGAAGTCCAAGGGCAATCGAGGGAGACTTCAGTCCTGGATCACCAGGGAGGTCCCAGTTCACTGGAAGTTGGCAAATGTGATGCTCCTGTACAAGGAGGCCCAGGGGGAGGATCCAGGGAACTACAGGCCTCCCTGTCTGACCTCGGTGCTGGGGAAGGTCTTTTCCAACCTAAATGATTCTATGATTCTAAATGTTTGACACGAAGGGAAATTGGTTTTCTCTGAAACCCACTTTTGCTGACTTTTCCTTCTGGGCACTTGAGAGTAGTATGTGGGTTACGAGCAACTTGGACTGTAAAAGCCATCTTCATACAACAGAACCAGATACTGAAAAAATGAACAACATCCTTCTTACCACAGCAACAGCCACCAGGCTCTGGCCTCTCAAGCAGAGCCTTGATCCAACAGCAGAACTGTCACTTGGCTTCCTTAAATTCAGAAAGCTGAGCAAGTATCACAATGGGGTATATTAATAGCAAAACTCTGATAGCACAGCTGTGCCACAGCTAAGAGTCCAGAAGACTGAAACTCTAGCTTCCCTAAATACAACACTCAATATGCTGTACTATAATTAATGGCCTCATTTGCTTACAAATGTGTCACAACTATTTTTGCAACTAATCTCTCAAATCCAAGAAAAATAAAAATTCTGTACATACAGACACTCTGGTTGGTAGCTTTGGGCCCACAAGTATAACTGACACTCCATCTTTATGAGTGGAGCTTCAAGTACTAGATCTGCATGTTCACCTGAACAATTTCTCTGTTGCATATTTCCTTACCAGATGCTGCATATATATTTGGATGTAGATAAGCCCAAATTAACAATAAGGGTGTTTAATAAAAACACCAACTAAGTATCTCCCCAAGGAGGCTGCTCTAGAGCTCAGGCCTGCTTAGCCTGCAGCAGGGAAGGACGGACCAAAAGCAAGAGGGGATCTCTCGAGAACAGACCCAGTGCCTGGGGTCTGTACACACATGATGAGGCCACAGCATCACAAGCAGCCTGTGCAGAGAAAAATCAGGTTTGACCAAGCAACAGTTTTGTCTTAGTTTATTCTGATCCTTACAGGAAAGACCCTCAACGCATGATGAGAATAACAAGTAGTTCAGAGAAGAGAGTAAGAATGGAGCTGTGGCTGGCATGTCCTTCCTTCAGCTTCTCTCAGGGGGCCAGCAGTCAGAGACAGAGTGCTCAAGGCACAGGGCAGTGTAAATCCCAGGGCACCACACATTTCTAGCCGTACATCTGTGTGTGGCCTGAGCAGGTCACTTGTTCCCTGATGCAGACACTTGCAGAGAATTTTTTTCAGTGAAGTAACACCTGTTCTCCTATCAGTGATTCACACCTGATTCTGCTCTTGATAATCCCACCGTGCTGTCTGGTCCTTTTCTTTCTTGCAAGGCACATTATCCTGTATCCATGCTGGATTTATGCCTTGAGTGTGCTTTCCTTTGAGAAGGTGTTTTGGGTGTAAATGCACCTTAGCAAAGCACAGCTTTGAAACACATATCTTAAAGAGTATATCGAAGTTCAGAGCAACACTAAGACAAACCTATAATATTCCTAATTCAATGTCTCTAATTGCTCTGTAGTCTTGCAAAATGTCTGAGCTACAATCTACTCCGAGCTAGGCCAAGAAGCCTAAAACCCTTACTGGATTACTGGATATTCCATCAGCAAGAGACATAGGAAATGAATGGGAATCTTTCCTTGATAATACCATGCATTTGTTCCACAGGATTAACTTCATTTCAGTAACTCTCCAGTTCAGCTGCCTCAAAGGAATACTTATTTCTTGCACTTTGAACCAAGGGCATTTGTCTAGCATTCTGTATTACTGAACAAAAGCAATTTGAAAAACAGTGAATACCTCAAGTTCTTCTCATCTGAGTTGCTGGTTTAGCAAAGAAAATGACAAAAACAGAATAGCATTATCTCTTCTAAAATTACCACAGATACACTTCAATTCCAGCCATACTGTGAGCTACACACATTCTTTTGTAAAGACAAGTGGAAGTCATGGAACTGTTGCAGACAGGTGTCCTGTCACCTACAGCAGCTCTCCAGACTTCACCCCTGGCCATGGTGTTACACTATGTTGGCAACAGGATAATGCAAACCCCTTACTCACTGAGTGTTAAAGGTGCTCTCTCCTCTGAGCTTAATTCGTGTGTGCTTCACACGGGGCAGGCCTCTCCTCATACTGCCAAACTGGAAAAGAGAGTTTTTGCTATACTGAGTCAAATATCTCCAACAATGGAAGGTACTATTTGGTACTTTCATGTGTGCACACATGTAAGCATGCAGTCAGGCCTAAGTAAGCACACTCACAGCTAAGCATCCCAGAGAAAGTGGATGAGCAGTTCCGGGGAGAGACATAAAATCCTTAGGAATGGAGAAATCATCTGCAAAAACATCTCTTGATGCTCTCACTTCTTGGGGGAGAACAAGTCAGGAGTTAAAATTCCACGTGCTATTTTCAGTAAATGTACAGCTAAATCAACAGCTGCTTTTGTTGTGTATCTCATTTCTTCGTGGTACTATGTCTTTATAGAGACTTTGAGAAACGTTCACCTACAAAGAGAGCTCAAGTCCAAACTTTCCAACATAGGGACTAGACTTCAGGCTAGACCCACTATAGTTATGAGATAGAATAAGATTCACCTAACCCTTCCCTCTGTACCCAGTACTCTTACATTACTTCCACCACTGTAAGTTAATACACACATTTTATATTTGTATGAAATACAATATGTAATTGTATAAACACAAGCTTAGAGCAATGCATCCTACAAAAAATACCAAAACCAAACCAAAACCACTCATGCCAGGCACACAGCTACACCTCCTTCCCTTAGTATGGGCACAGTCACATAAATGTAACCATCTGAGGGATGTATAGAATTATAAATTGCATTACTTGTATACTTATCTAATTGCTCTGCCATACCTGCAATTTTTACCTGTAACCATATCAGAATTGTCTTTGATTATTATTGAAGTCAAACAATCAAAAAGCTAGACTAAAACACTAAAACAACTACTTTAAAAATTGTGCCAAAACTGCTAACTGGAAGCATAATCAGTGGAGTATCACTAATTACTTAATTAGTAATTAAGTAATGCTTTAATTTCATAGAACCATAAAATGGTTTGGGTTGGAAAGGATCTTAAAGCCCATCCCATTCCAACCTCCCTGCCATGGGCAGGGACATCTTCCACTACCCCAGGTTGCTCCAAGCCCCATCCAACCTGGCCTTGGACACTTCCAGGGAGAGGCCCATACACTATGATGGAACAAACTAAACCAGCATTTACAGTAATACTATTTCTGCTGTAAATGGAAGTTATTTCAAACAGACTACAGGAACACAAGCAAGAATTACAGAAACATAAAGCTGAAGAAAAAAAAATTACACCTGAATAGCATCAGGCAAACACGAAGCCTGTAGAAGCAAAAACTTCAGATGCAGTTACACTTAGAGCAAGAGGCAAAGCAAAACTAGGGAGTCATCAGCAGTCAACCCTCAAATTATGTTAATATGTAATGGAAATAGTCTCCAGGGTATCCCAGCTGGATACAGGAAAGTCTCAAGCTTACAGCAGAGATCTAAGCTGCTCTTGCCAGGGAGACTGAGGTGCTTAAGCACCGGCTCTGTGACACACACCTGCATTCTCTGTGCCACCCCTGCAGAGCAGTGACAGACCATAAGCTTCCCAGGGGATTTGCCACACCTCAGACTGAGGGCTGCCTCCTCTGTTTGCATCCCTCTGAACCTGTGGGAGCTGGACCAGAGGGAAAAAGGCCTGGTGTGACAACAGCAGCCTTGGAAGTGAAGAGAGAGGACGTGGTGTGGTGAAGTACAGGCTTAGCATGAGAGGTGGGGTACCCAGAGACCCCAAGCTAGAAGCAACTCACCAGTGATCAATTTAAAGACAAAAAAGTACAGACCTGCAGCTGGACAAAACTATTATTAGGGGTAACAAAGTGAAAAAAAATAGCACCAAACTTGTGCAAAGGGCACATACAATAAATTTGGATCTAACCCAGCACCGTGGATCAGTGAAGGAAGACAAAGGTTTAGTAAGATCTTAGCAAACAAATAAAAACAATACAGAATGTATCCTAGAGGGGGGAAGGAAAGGAAAACAAAGCAACACAACATCAGTGTCCAACTCCTCCTGGCAAGGGATTTCAGCACCAGTACAACTATACCAACTTCCCGAGCCAGAGGAGCAGTGGATAGGGGAGCACAGCATCCGGAAAAAGAGCCACACACAGGGAAGTGTGTCTATCACAGTTTCACTGCACTGTTATTTTTTTCTGTAACAGTTACATCTGCACTAACAACAATCTGACTGTCAAGATTTCACTTACAACAACAAAAAATCCTTGCCTTTATTTAGAAGGTGGTGATTTCTCTGTGGCCATAAACAAGATTTTGAGCATTAGATAGAAACAGCGGAAGTCTTCAATAGTAACAAAAAGAACAAACCAAATCTGTCCCTCTTCGCAACTGTTGTGCAACTTTCACTATGAAGCCACAGTTGGTCATAGTATTTTCTTCTTTTCAGAAGTGTGTAATTGAAAGCAACTGTGATAACCTCTCTTGCCTCATGTCATCCTAAACCAATGTAGACAAAACCTTTCCTAAACTCCTTTCAATCTGCTATGAGGTTGGAGAAATTTTTTTAGTAAGGAGGATGAATATATACAGCTTTGTCAAACGGCAAGATGGGAAAATATCAGTGAAGCACATAAACAACAATAAAGAAACCTAGGCTGGCCCAAAGGTACAACTAGAAGGAAGAAAGGAGGATGGATAGCAAGCAAAGCTTCTTGATAATGGAAAGCATTTGGCACTCTCAAGAAAACTGTGATCTCTGTTCCCTGAGAGTTTTGAAACCAGGCTCGTTAAAAGAGAACCATCTTGCATTGGCAAATGCAAAGAAAGAAATTATATGGTCCATCTATGGTCTATTCCTGATTTCTGTTTCTCTGAAGCATTGCACTGAGACATTGAATTAATACAGCACATGTTCACTGAAGGCTGGAAATTTTCTGCTTTGCTGCTGCACTGTGTGCAGCTTTCAACATAAATTCTACCTCTGCCGCACTCACAGGCAGGAGAACTGGGACCCGTTCCACATTAGCATTAGAAAATACTGAAACATTCTGGCTCCTGCTCAAAGTGCTGCGCTGTCACCACTTGACTGGTCAGAGTTCAACAGTTGTGAGCTGTAAATTTACAGCTCAAGTTTAGGCTTCAAACATTTCCTTTAGTTTACCTATGTAAAAACTAAGCCATTTGCTACAGAATCAAAGTGCCAGAAGAACTCTCATGCTCAGCAGAGATGACAGCAACAGTTCCATCGACCTAAAGTCACAGGAAGAACTTTACTGCTCAGTTTCTACAAGTGGTATGTACAAATCAGCCGACATTTTTAAGTAGCAAAAAGCCTCACCAAGATGATCAAGTGGTTTATAGCACATAAGTATGTCCTGCACCTTTTGCCAGGGATGAGACATGAATCAGTGCTGTAGAGTGCCAGCTTTATTCCCACCTACCCAGCACAACTGGTCTACTGGGCACAGTAGAATACTCATGCCAGCACCCCCCTAGATAAGAGCTCCCTGTCAAACCCAGTGGTACAAACTCCACAGCTGGCAACTGAAGGTTCCTGTGCCAGTCCTGCACACATCTAGCACAAGCCCATGCCAGGGCTCTGCAGCCACATGCCCATTACTACTGTTTATTGTGCCAGCAGATTTAGCACTGCTAGCAAACCTACTGGAATTACAGAGCTGGCTTCACTTGGATGCACTGGCATATTTTAGCATCCTTTCTTCTGCGTTTCTCAACCTTGCTGCCTGAGCCTGCGTGATAACAGATTTTCAGGAAAGTGTAATAGTCAATGCCAGCTGAAATTAACCCTATTGTTTAATTATACAGCAGCTATAGCCATTCCTCAGACAAGAAATTGTAATTTAAGATTTCTCTACAGAAATCTTATCTCAAGAACCATACATCGGCATGGAAGATCCACCATTAAAGTAACCAAAAAAAGAAGGTCCTAATTAAAATAACATCATGAGCTATATTCTCTGCTTAAATGATCATTAACTAAGTTATCGTCTGCTAATTCACCCAGCTAATTTGGACCTCTCTGCTAAACATGTAAAATGGCCTCTTCGGAGGAGAAGGATAAAGGAGCACTGGCATGGCAAAGAACTTTGGAATTGGAAACAATTCAAAATTGTTGAGAGCACCTCTTAATTCTAGTTTCTTCCTTTAATTACTACAGGATCAGATTTTGTTTAAGAAAAAAACCAAGTATTTCTTGATGAAATTTGAGGTAGCAGCTGAGATACATTAGGCCAAACTTAATAACCCAAAACAATTAAAGAATTTTATTCATTTGTCCTTAATAAAATTCCATTTCTTTATAATAAGCATAATTTAAATCTTCATATTTGATAAGCTTGAAAAAATAAATCAAGAAATATTGCAAAAATTGTGGCAGATGTATAAACCCAAAAGGTTATCACTAATGAATCTATTGAAAAAGCAGTTTAGCACCATTTACTGCCACTGTGACAAATATGACAGGTCTGCAAATGAACACATTGGATACGTAATGTTAACATCCATGTTCTGTCAGGCCCTCCTGTGACTAATAGAAATGTAGCTTTGATTGCTGTGACTAATAAATAATCCTGGCTAATAAAATTGCTGTATCTTGTAATTATGACAGTGTGAACACTATCTTAATTATAGCTGTTTCAGAGCCCCATCCATCAATCAGTGACAAGCACCACTTCTGAAAGTTCACAAGCGGAATAGACCCAGTGCCCAGCCAAAGACTTGCAGAGATGATCAGCAAAGCCCAGGAGTGCTCACTTTGCTTCCCAGAATGTATAACCACAGTCATAAATCAGTATCGAATTTTTGAGTGCAAATTGTGCTCAGACTTGGCTTCCAGTTGTCCATGGTGTGAGCTACTGTGCCACATTTGTTGGGATGAACACAGCAATCTTGGTAAGATAGAAAACAGATACTGGGATAAAAAACTGGTATTCCAACCTGAGACTTTTAGCATTGAGAACACAACTGCAAGGCTGTGTATCATCCTGCCTGCAGAGATACTGCACTCTGTGATGCCAGTGATCCAGACACAGGCCTGACATGTCAATGGACAGAAACTTACTCGTAAGTGTGCGTTTCCACATGTGAAAGGGTCAGCCCTGGACCTGCTCTGTTAGCCATGTAGATGAAGTGAAAACCACAGCATTCAGGCTTTGGAAGATTTATCTGAACAGAGAATGACTGGTACCAACAATCACCTCCTCCACTTGCTATCCAAAATAAACGTATTCATGGCAGTGTGCTAGAGTTTCTCAGTTTGAGCTGACACTGGAAAAATCTCATAGCATATTAAGAAGTTAACTGTGAGGTGGAGGGAGAGTTTTACACGCAATTGTTCTGAAACCCCAAACTTACCTGCATTCTTTTCCACCAATTCTAATATTCTTGGAATTTAGTGAAACTTTCATGTTCATGGCACGGTGGCTACAGAGAAATAAACTGTCCCTTTTCAGTGTGGGATGTAACAACTAAACCGCAGCTTTTCTCTTTTATTTCTGTGCCAAGCATGTTGCTTAAGTCACACTTCTTAATAGTGCAAATGCAATAGGCAGCAGAGTTCAGACACTGTTTACTTCCACAAAGAGTTGGAAAAGAGGAGAGGTGTCTCTCAGCCATTTCCTGGCCCTACACAGGAGACTGGTGTTGATCAGACCAGTGCCACCATTGCACTTAATTGTTAGTTTTCAAAGTATTGCTAGTCCAGTGCTAACATTAACTATTCCTCCAGAGGATTGAACAAAGTTTCTAATAACAAAGATGATGAAAAGGGAATCTCTGCTTCTGCACAGATTTCAGGAACTGTCAACATGTTAAGTTCTAAAACCCAGGGTAGCATTACCATGCACACCAATACACAGCACAAGCTCCTGAGCGTGAGGGCAATACAAAAAATAACACTTCTTCATTACCTGCTTGTCAAAGCCAGAAGCCAAGACAAAAAAAATGGAGATTTGAAGACACAGGCACAGGGACACTGACCTCAGCAGGAGACTGAATGGCAGGAAGGCACCAAGACTGCGGAAAACTAAGGCTGGACAGGAAAACTGCTTCACTTTTATTATCATCCAAGGAGGAAAAGCAGAAAGAAAGCAGATAAAAAATTGTAGTGCACTCCAGCAGGGTAGTGAAGGTCAAACTCAGCAAGACACAATGCATTCTAATGAATATTTCTCTGAACTCTTGGAAGATTAGATTCAGCACATCTTTAAATCCCACCAATATATTAAACTGCTCCAAAAAAGAATGTATCAGACATACAAACTGTAAAAATATCTTATTTTGTCCTGGCAGAGCTTCTCAAGTGCAAATATCAAAAGAATTTTTAGGACAAGTATCTATAACCAGAAAAAACCAGTTATCCCATGGAACAAGAACCATCACTGCAAGGAAACAGAGTTAACAGTCAATACTATACCCACAAGAAAAAGAAGTCTTCTAATCTGTGTTGACACGAGTACAAAATCTTCTGCTAATGATCAGAGCTGCTCATTTAAAAGCTAACATAGCTAGTAGGACAGAATAGACCTGTGTGCCAGTGCATTAGAAGGCCCACTGAATCTCAAATGAATGAGGGTTTACACACATTTATTCAATACATGTATATGGCTTTAGACCAGTACAGCTGGTCAACTGCTCACATTGTCATTCCAAGGTCAGCGCTCAGCACCTTGCAAGACCAGCCCCAGAGCAACTCCAGAAAGGTAGATACACATAAAATGAACATCAAAGAGATTAAAACACTGTTAAACAAGCATGCAATACAGAAAAAGCCAAACCAAAACTACAAAAAACCCTCCACAGCCCCAGAGACACAAAAATTAATTCCCATGTTTTTACTGCTACTGCCTTTGCTCCATCAGATGTGGAGCAGAGGTGATACAGAGGGCAAGGAATTATGTATAGGCAACAGCTGTAATAAAGTCTCTGTCTTTGCACTGGGGCATGTACTTACAGTACTACTGTGTGTAACAAACCTCCAGCTGCAAACTTGCCACAGACACAACACACTGCAGAATGGGAAGGTGAAGAACTGAGTCCCAGTTTACTACTGCACTGTCCCTTTTCAAGTGTTTGTAATATATACACACTGAGCATTTCAGGCCTTAGGACACTGCAGAAGACAAGGACTGAAATCCAGTTTGTGAAGTTACATTAGTAAGTCAATTAACATTTAAATAGTTCCTTTTTATGATGCTAGAACAGACAGGAATCTGGTGCAGGAAAATTCTCCTGTTTTTTCAGCTGCCAGTTCTTCCTCCTTTAAAGCACTAAGGCATATTTTACCTTCAGATATCACAGTTACAACACAGTGTAACCAAAGAGGAGAGTTTCAAGAACTTGTGAAACCAACATTTCTACTTAAACAAAACTGGAGAATTTTCCAGGTTATATTCCAGTAAAATTGACGCCTTCTAAGGATAAGTCTGCAGAAGAGGACATAAAAGTGATTAGTGGATGGGAACACACTCGATATAAGAGTTGACAATTCACAACAAAAAGCCCAACGACTTTAAGCTGCATGCAGTACACACAGTATTCCCACCTGTTAACCTACCTAAATATGCTGTAGGTCTTCCAAGTCACAGGCTGTGAAGATGGACAGACAGAAGGAAAAAAAGCATGAGGTAACAGTGCAAATGACCACACTATATAATTTATTTCTCTGTGTCTATGCCCAAAAAACTTGAACCTAGAGTGACTTGCATAGAGGAAACAACACTCAGAAGCTCACAGGCAGAGAGCTATCTACTGTTACCCCCACACTAAGCATATTCTGCCAATTCAGCATTTAAGTTATTTTAATCGTAATGCTTTCAGCCCCAATCTGCCTTCAGGGTGGGACCACGTTCAGAGCAGCTATGAAGCAATTCTTTTCATAGTGAACTGTTTTAATCTCTTTCAATTTTGACTTCTTCACTACAGCACAGGCCCTCAGCTGCTAGTTCTTGGTTTGAAAGCAGACAGCCCTGTCAGAAAATTAGCAAAAGGTCTACCTGAGGGCTTTCCTGGGTAATTTACAGCTTGACTGACCTATAAAAAATTATAGGGAAGTAAGTCTGTGGTACCTAAAAGTAATGGTTGTTTGTTCAGTTCAGCACCACTTAATTACTGTTCCTTCAGTTCAAAGCAAAAAGGAAATAATTTATTCTTCGAAACATTTCATGAGCTAATTTAAAATAATTGACTTCAAAAGAAACTATGATGATGAAAAATGTGAAATACTTAGTATGTTAAAAAGCAAAAAAACCCACCCCTCTTCTGTTTTATAGACATAGGATAGTTTCTCCTCTAAGTAGGGTACAGGAGTCTAGTGAGAACATGAGGTGTATTAAACAAAAAGAAATGGCATTATTTCTTATAATAAGATTGACAGGTGATATATAAGACTGATAGATATATATAAGATTGATAGGTTTGTACTTAACATGCAGCTGTTTGGAACAGCCATCCTCATTGGAATCCATTATATAGTTACTGACAGCCATAAAGGAGGCCCCAAACTGATTCAGGATTTCACATACTTCTACAAACATGTATTTGAATGAGTTTCAAACCTCACAGAGTTTAGAAATCTAAGACTATTTTAAATCTAAAAAGCACCTTTCCCCCTTTTTATCACAATTAGCAAATAAAGTAAATAGATACTGACATTTGGCCCCTGTGCATTAAAAATCCATCTTTCTGTACTTATTGTGGCCCCTGAACCATAAGAGATCATATGGGGGGAGAGGGCTTACAGTGAGATATTCAGCACTGTCCCGTTTGTTGTGTTCTTTTCCTCTTTTACTGTTGGCCAAGAGATATTGTTTGAAGACCACAGAATGGATCTGCAGCTGCACTGGAAACAGGTGCACGTATATCTGTGTGTATATGTATTTATATATGTGTACACACACACACACACATACACACACACCAGTCCAGTGAGATGACCTCAAAATGTGAATTTTAAATGCGAATCTGACAATAAGAAATGGGAATACAGGATTCTTTAGCCCATATAGTGATAATTTTATTGCAAAGAAATACATTCTATAAAGGCCTTTGATCTAATTCCAGAGTGTTGTAAATGCTGCATTTAACCCTGGAATGACCATTCTACATAGGAACTTGGAGCTCAGACTGAGCAGAGCTAGAGGTAGAGTAATACAACATACAGCAAATCCAAGGGAAATAGATGCCTACCAGGAACAAGATCTAGTCTTTAATTTGCAAGCTACACTAACTTTGCAGTGGCTCTAGTTAAGAAACATACTTTATGTCCCCAAAAGCAAAGCACTCGTGATGTTTACTAGGGAAACAAAAATACTCTGTTATTCAAGCTGAATTTTTGAGCTGAGATACCATCTGGACAGAGATGCTCTGTCCAGACTTAATTTCCTAACAAATCCATTTTGCCCATTTGGTCAACATACTTCTCCATTTTTTTGCAAATTGAATGACCTGGTTTACCCCAGAAACAATTTTTAAAAGTGAATTTCCAAGTGAAAATAATCTGTGTAGAGAATATTTTTGTGTTTTACCAATAGAGGCAGAAAAAACCCCATAGCACAACTTTTGGGTTCCCCACCACAGCACGGAATGCAGAGTTTCCCAGCAGCCTACAGAAAAGTATTTACTGAATACATTGAAGAGAAGGCAAAGGGAACTGCAAAGCGAACTACAAAGCTCATTGATATTCCTCAGGCAGAAAGAGGACTCATTTATTGAATAGATTGCTGAGTTACCAATTTACACCTGATGCCTGAGTGCCTCCTCTTTCCTTCACCAACTCCTGTTCAGCTGAAACATGCCTGTTTCTACCTCTTATTCTAGATGCAATCATTGGTTTTTGTTTGTTTGTGCTGGTGGGTTCTTTTACAGTTCTTCTGTAGAAGTAATTTTTGCCTTGTCAATACAAATTCTGCAGTTATGAAGAAATAACAGGCTGTGGAGGAGCATTTGAGAGGGGACAACAGCCAGCTTCAGACCATAGATAAGATCTTGACAGCTCTTTTTTGACTTTGGGTTTCTGTTTAAAGAAACTTATGCAAAGACTGCCGCCTCTCCCTCTTGAATCTACCCTCAGTTTTTCAGTACTTACTTGAATAGCACCAGAGGAATCCAAGATGGTTCCTGTGAGTTTTATTAAGACTGAAAGGCAGAGAAAGAAAGCCTGTGTTTAGCCTGGAAAAAACTTCCCAATGCAGACTTCCATGAAATATCCAGAAAGAAAACTTGAGCTTTGGAGGGAGCATCATAAAAGGCAGCAGAACCAGTAGCTGTCAACCCCATGACACATCTTTAAGAAAAATGGTTTTCAGGTATTTCTGCAAGCACAAGAACATAATTTTTCCTCTCTTATTATAGCTCTTCCCAACTGCACATCACTTCAAAAGGATCTGTAACGCTTACTTGCACATCTTAGCTATTTCCATTGAAATGGCATCTAAAAGATGCTGAATTGATGATTTCACAGAAATCTTGAACACAGGAACAGTGTGCAAGCACAGCAGTGTCACAAGCACCCTGCAGATATTCCTTAACCTTCTGATCAAAACAACTATAATTAGCAGAGATTTGTGAAAACAAGGGTACAAAACTGAAAAGGTTGAAGCCAGTCGCTCTACACTGGCAAAGACCGAAGCTCTCAGCATATGTGGAAAATAAAACTGTTCAAATACCAGGTAGCAGGAGCAATATTAAAAATAAATAAACAAACACTGGGTCAAATCTACAAATCTGCATGCTAATTTCAGGTTCCATCTCAAGACAAGCCTGAGGAACAGTGACAGGCTGTGACAGCAGATCATATCTATTTTGGAACAGGTACGGCTATCTTCCTACTCCTGCCTCTTGCCCCAAGGAAAAGAAGGCTGTCAGTTAAATGGTTAGTGCTAGGAAGCTCAGTCTGACCCTAATCCTGATCTCCTGCCACTCCAGAGCCATCAAGGCAATCCTAACCTTTGGGAAGTTACACTGCTTCTATGCAATACTTGACAGACTGAAAACCTGACAAGTACAGAGCTCATGGAAGCAAATTTACCTTCCCCTCCCACTCAGCAAACATGTTAGTGGTGAGCAGAAAGGCAGTACATAAGTGCTTACACATAGTATTAGTTCCTGGAATGCTCTGAGGCATTCTTAGGTATTATCAAGTTCCTGGATGTAAAACTATGGGTACGTTTAGTCTGGTATTTGAGCAATCAAGAATTCCATTCATTACTGCTCCGATTCAATGACCTTACACACATAATCAATGGCTAAACTGATAAATGGGAAGACTTCTTAAAAATCTATTTCTTGAGTGCTGGAACTAAATGTTTTGTTCTCGACAGCTGTAATTTATAATTTAGTGACAAGAACATTTGTTCCAGCTGTTCAGACCTATTTCACACAGCAAAGAAGGGAGCACACTGTTATTTCCAAAGCCAGACACTACATTTGGATTGGGAACTGCTTGATTTATTTAGCATATCAAGTTATTAGCTAACTCAAAACAATCAGAAGACATTCTTAACGCTCATAATTGGAACACTCATCATGGGAGTTATGAGGCTGGAGTTCTTTAAAGCTTCAGAAATAATAAAGTGCCAGAAAAAAGTAAAACAAACTAGTAGCTTTTAATGTCAGGGCATAATTTTTTTGTGTGGCTAAGTAATTTCCTCCATTTAATTGGGGTGATTCATGCCATGTATGCTCTATGCCAGTGTCTTAGCATTCTGTTCACATGTTACTGTATCTGATCTTTCTAAGTCTAGTAACATTTCTAGTGTTTCTTATTTTCATTTCCACTTACAGCTAGCAAAGAGTTCCTGTCTAGGTCTCCCAGCAGTTCTAGAGATCAGACACACAGCAGCACACTAATCTTGTGAATTCAGTAATCCCAACCCAGGTAAAGAATAAGAATCTCCCTTACCTACATGGTATCAGTATGAGAGATTGGGCAGAGACATTTGGCCTTAAACCTTCAGTTTGTGTAGAAAGACTATAAATCAACAGCAACGCTGTTCTTTCTTCCCCTGTTTAAAGGAACTTACTGCCATGTTTTGAAGAATCTGCAGGATATTGTAATGGCTATGGGGGCTTCTCTCATTTACATTCTCTCTTCCCTCCTACTGTGCATGTAGGGGAGAGGGTAAACTCACTGCTTCACTGAGCATCTTTGCTCCCCATGGCTGTGAGATGTTTTACATTCTGTCCTGGGAAGCCACTTTGCTGCATTTGAACGTGGATGCCTGGGGGCCATGAGAACCAACACTAAATATTTCAAATTGATTTACGTACTTGATAAAGCTGGAAGGGTTTATGCCTGGTCAATGGTGCAGCATGTGTGGCCACGGTTTGACCTGAATGGTCAAGTGTCCATCTCCCAGTGGTAAACAAGTCAATTGGTTTCATATTGATACAGCAACACACACAACTACTCGGTACTGTGACTGCACTTGTGGAAACCTTAAATTCCACATGACTGTTATACTTCTCAGTGGAACTTTGTAAGGCGTAAGAAGATCAGTCCCATGTCCTAATCAGAGACCACATAAGCCACCTTACCTGAGAATCTTTAAATAAAGGGAAGACCAGTAAGGTATTGAAAGATATCAAGATGGAAGTCCAATAGTACAGAGATGTATCCTAAAAACCAACCTACCCACATCTGCATAAGCAAGATGTGAGAGCCAAGCACTCAGAAATGGAAAAATTTGTCAATTTTTTCAGTATAAATAAACTTACCAATTCCACAAAACATTCTCCCCTAAATCATTCTTTATAGAGAACACCACTGCCTTCAGGTAAACACACCATTCCTAGCAACTTCCATGTGTGGACACGTACTCTCAACTACTCCCTTAACCTCTTCAGTCTCTATCCATACCATGCTCTTACCTTTCATGTCTGAAAGTAACATGAAAAGACTCTTCAAAGAAAAATTTCAATACTTTCTGAGATTTCTCTTCCCCTCTACAGTTGCATATAAAGGGTCAGTATGTTCTTTGTCATTTAGTCTTTTGTTGCTTGGAATGCAAAAGCACAGCCTTTATCAAAAGGCTGGCGGTGACCCAGCTTTAGTGGAGTTGTTTTAATATTGTAAAAGCATATGGGACACACTCGCTTTTATCTTCTGGTTTCTGTAGTCTTTTAGAATTACTCACAACATTTTGATTTTCACAATACTGCTGAAACTAAAACACAATCGCTGCAAACCCAAACACACCATTCCCGTTTCATTGCCTGAGGCTACAGTTCCCTGCCTCTGTATCACTGCACCCCAGCGAGAGGCAGCAGCAGTCTGGATCCCTGCCTTGGGGGCTGGGGTCCAGCTATTCCCATGTGGCTGTGCAGGTGTTGTTCAGACCTTCCCCACTGTCCCACGTGCACGGAGTGGCTCTGAACTAATGACAAAAGAAATTTTGCAGGAATCTTAAAATAAGTTGCTTGGTCAGGATAAGCAGCTGTCAACTCAGCTGCCTGATTTCTGACTCTGAATCAGCACTAAAGAGGATGAACTGAGATCCCGATGGGAGGCCAATTCTGCTGTGAACAGTTGGAGCAGTGGCTTCCCAAATTACCTCATGCCAAACATAAAATAACCACAGCAGGAGACAGAAAGGCCCACACAGTCCACTATGCTGCCTCTAGCAGTGGCCAAACCCAGGAACTAGGAAGGCACAGAAGAATGGGTCATACAAATAGCAACACTTACCCTGAACCTGACAGCTTAATTTCATGTCCAGTTCTTGCTCCGCATTAGAGACATCAAACTCTACCTACTCTCTCCATGCCACATGACTTCATTACCACTTTCTTCAGGAGTCTCTCTGGCATGCCGAAGGGCCTCAGCCTCCTTGCTTATTTCTTTTACAAGGCCCACTTCATGATTTCAAAGAGCCTTGCTGTCTTCCCACTGCTTCATCTGGTTTTAGCGTATTTAGGACTGGATTGGAAGTGAAGGAACCACAACTGCATACAATATTCAGGAAGCAGAAGTTCTGTGCATTGCTATTAGCACATAAAGCAATTAATGCCTCCTCAAGCTGCTCTCTCTTATGGTCTTAACTCTCAGATTTGAGATACCTGTTGGACCATTCTTGAGCACTGAGATGGCATTTCTCTCACAACTCAAGTTCTTATTCAAGAAACAGCTCAGAGCGCACCCCATTCTTCCCCATTCTGATTCTCTCCTCTCCACATACAAAGTGATGTATCACTGCTTATTTACACAGTCATTCTCTATTTCACTGCCCAGCCACTCAGGTTCACTAGGTTCTTATAAAATTCTTCAGTCATCATCAGTAACTCAAAGTTATTCAGGACAGCAATGAATGACAACAAGTATTCAACTCTTCCCAAATCATTTATGCATCTGGTGACAACCATGGGTTCCAGAACAGATGCATTTGCTATCTCATTAGAAAAGCTCTGACATTTTGCACAGCCTGACTTCTCAGTACAAAAGCCAGGCTGACTCTTGTCCCTGTAGCCTGTAATCCCATTCTCAATATACTATTGCATAGCAGTTTCTTCTTGTGCATATCTTAAGCCCATCAGCCTGTGGTTTCCCTTATCACATTTGCCATCTTTCAGTCCTCAAGTACCAGAGTGTTTTTATGCAACAGCACTGTTAGTCTTGCCATCTTATTCTTGAATTCCTACAGAAAACTTGGGTTAATAAATTACTTGGCAACTTCTATTTGATTCATAAATTCCCCTACCAACTCTTCAATTTGAAAGAGACTTCCTCGTGAATTCTTCTTTAAGAAGTGCTCCAGCGCAGGGAACTGCCATTTCTTCACAATGAGCAACAGATGCAAAGAATTCGTTTGTCATTTCTGAGCACCTACTAGCCCGAGAGATTTTTCTGGCAGGCTCCCTGATGCTGATGTTTTTGAAGATTTATTTTTTACTAGTTTTGATGCCTTTTGCAAATGCTCCTCTAACTCCTTCTTTTTTCTGCCTTGTTGCATTTCTACATTTAACCTGTCATTTTTTATAATCCTGTGTGTTTTCCTCATTTACATAAAGCTTTAGGCTTTTAGAGGACTCTCTCTTGCTTTCAACAGTAACCATCATGCTGCTATTAAGCGATGACTCTTCCATTCTGAAGTGTTTCTCACTAGGTGGGAAACATTTGTTCTCTGCCTCCAGTATCACATCCGTGCCATCTGTAACTTCCAGCCTCCCTTCTAACAAGCTGGCAGGAGCTATTTCCCCATTTCCACGTACCTCTTGAAGTAGAGCATGGCTGCAACAGATTATTTGGCTTCTGTTTCTCCACCACAGATCCTGGAACTAATTATACTATTTCTGCTTTTGGACTGATGCTCTGAACCATGTTTGGGCACTATTCAGCACTAAGAGGTACCATTTTTGGTTAGAAAAGTAGAACTTACACCATTATGATAAGGCCAAAAGTGAGAAGAGTTTTCACATTGCAATAGGGCAGCTCCAAATACCGATACCACAGACAGTGGCTCCCTTAAACTATACAGGGCAGACTGTATATCCTGACTCCTGTGACCACGGCAGGCTCAGCTCTGCACGTGCATCTGACCCCTCATCAGTCAGGGAGTGTGGTTATATCGGGGGTGCCTGGGGTTAAGCATTCAACAGTTTCTTCACCAACACATAAAAAACCAGATAACCTTTTAACCACTACTTCTGTGAATTTTGTATCATGTTAATTTGACTGAAGTTAACTTAGCTAAGGCAATTTCGAAGATGCAAAAGTAAGTTTTTAAACCCAAGCTCGCTTTTGGGTGTGCTCCCCCTTCCTTCACAGCCTGAGGCAATGCCACGTCATACAGCACAACAGTGTTTGCAAAAGGAAGCCCAGGAATATGATGCTGTCCTGACTCTTAAGATGCAACTTCTATTTCTGTCTCTGCCACAAACTTGCTCTGTGACCTTGAGCAAGTCATCTGATCTCACTGACTCATATGAATATCTCTGAAAAAGGGTACTGCAAAGCTTTAATATCTGCAGATGATTATTATACGCATAAATCCTCATCATCATTTTCATCACTATTTTCATCGCTTGCTATTTCACTTTCATTCCAGAGATGAAGCAGAAAGCTCAGTGGAAATATACAAAATAGATACCATTTCAGAGGGAAAAACAGAGATTACATTTGCTATGCCCCCAGGTTCTGCCAGACAAGGGTGCCTTTCAGATCACTGTGAATATACGACTCCGCTGCAATCATCAGAGGTGGGGGGGACAGGAATCTGCTGAGGACGCAGTTCATTGTGTTCACAATACTGGCCCACACAAAATAAGGAAGAGACTGAAAAAAAAGGATACTGCAAAGCTTTAATATCTGCAGATGACTTTAAAACACCTGCTATTGTGAGGAGAGCACAACTCAGAAAATAGGCACAGAGGAGATAAGAGTGATGTGGCCAATCATGCCTATTAGCCCCAGTTAGCTACAGAGCACACAGCTTTTTGAGACAGCACCTACTATGCCAAACTGCTTCGTGCCATTGTTTAATTTGGTCTTTCTCGATACATCTTCCCAAAAGATTTCTTTATAAAAAATCTATATTCCTTAGAAATAATAACTAGCAATTGTAAACACTTCAGTTTATATTTTCGAGGTTATCTTTATTTCATGTTAGCAAGCAGAGGACAAAGCAAAGGGAAGGCATAGGAAGCTCTGCTCCGGAAAAGGTTCTGTACTGGAAGCTGCAAACAAACTGCTTTACAAGCAGCCAAGCACAAATTCTGCTGCTGGTCAGTGAAGCCAGTGCTAAGCTGCTGATGCCAAAGCTTGTTGTACACAGCTGTAATTGCCCACAACGTACTTAGCCAGAGGGATCACCTAACACTGAGGGAATTGGATTTTCTAGGTAGCACAGAGACCAAATCAAGCAGGAGCTCCATGCAGCATCATCAGCTGTCATCATAGTGAGAACAAAGCTCAAAATCCGTGTGACCTTACACTTAAGGCCACTCATAAATCACTAATGAAAAGCAGCACACTGAACACTGATGCATTAAATTCCAGCTAGGGGAGGGAAGGACGAGCAGAATACTTTGTTGTCTCTGAAACTCCTGTGCAGAAAATCTAGTGGCATCTCTATGGCCATCAGCTCCAGAAACTGTTCTTCAGCTCTGTGTATTACATGAAAGCTCACAGCAGAAAGAGAATCTGCCTTTGGTTGTCTTTTGAGGCTGCTCTGGCTGAACATGGATCATCTCTTTACCTCCTTGCTCACTGCTGTGGTATCTACCTTCTCTGTTTGCTGAGACTGAATAAATCAAAATGAAAGTTCACATTCATAAGCCCTCAATATATTATAAATTCCCCATGCTGCTCAGCAGCCTGCTCTTCCAATCAGTGACTTCGCTGATCTCTCCTGACTCCACATACATGTAAGAAGATTAGAAGCAAATATAAAATAATCTTTAGTAATAGATTTTGTATGGTAAGTAGGCATCTTTAAACATATTACAGGAATGAGAAAACATCCCTCTTCTAGTACTCAAATATTTATGCACATACAGCCCTGGAGTTCTGCCCTGCTTTATCCCACACACTTCAGCAACACGCTTTTGTCAAATCTCTGTGTTTTTGCCATATTTACCCATACAGAATCCACACACCTCCTCTGGCACTCATAATGAAACAAATCAAGTATTTCACATCGTAGTATTGTAAGAAACAGCTCTAGCAATGTTAATGTCAACATTACCTGAGAGCCACCAGATGGTGCTGTTAAAGATGGTATGTAAAGTTATTTCTAACCGATCATTTAATGAAATAAGATTTTTTAAAATGGTCTTAAATGCTGTTCTTTTATGTTTATTAAACCAGCAAGGCTCCTACTCTGACTTTGTTTCTAAAAGAGAGAAAAGTTACTGCTGAAGGCAATATGGACCACTAAAGCAGAAAATTTTCAGTTCAAGTCTCTAAGAGTTAGACTGTGCCTCAGCATTTAGGCCTCTGACCACAGAAAAGAAATCATCATGACGCTGAGAGACAGACCTGCACTCCTGAAACATGGCCTGCGCAGAGATGACGTGCAGGCTGCTTCCAGCTCCCTCACCACATTCTACTGAAGTGCTGCTTGGCATCAGCATATTTGATATTCACTGTCTTCAGCCTGTGGAATAGGAAAATGTTAAGAGTATGTTTGAAGCTCTCTGCATTGGGAACCCATAGCCCAGCTGTCTCTGGAAGGTGGGAAAGGAGGCCCCTTCCTTAATCTTTTATAAACAGCAGCCGCAAGAGGTTCCACTCCTTGTGTGCAACACTGAGCTCCTCCTGGATGGGAGGTCGAGGATCAGAACTGTGTGTCTCCGGAGATGGTGAGGGGAGGCAAGGATTTTAACAAAGTCACTTCAGAGAATATATAAATTACCCTGAAGTGATTCCTAGAACCCACATTTCTAACCTTCCAGGCATTTGCCCTCCTTCTTTTCACACATTTAGACCACCATTTCTAAACCCTTCAGTGAGGGCCTATGGGCACGCCTCCTGCCCAAACTGTCAGCTGTCTGGTGGCTTCAGCACTGTGCAGGACAACAGGGACATGAATCCACACTCTCAGGTAGGTGAAGCAGGTGAATTCAGGTCCCTCTGCTTCCCTCAGCCAAATGTAAAAATTAAAAACATATGCAGCAGCAAACTGCAGAAGCAGGAGCCACAGGAAAGCTGTGAGTGGACTCCCTCCACCAGCACAGCTGTTCCCCGCTGAGCTCCACAGGGTATGGGCAGGCACAGGCACCCATCTCCCACACCCTGGGTGCCCTTGGGTGCAGTCCTCCAGGCCTGCCCAAGGACCAGCACAGTTCCAGGCAGCCAAGATGCCCATCTTTGAATCCCTTCCAGATGTTTGACAGCAGCTATGTAGACTTCTTCAGAACAGCAATTTTAAGCACCTAAATTCTAGCCAGATCTCATGTCAGCACTTATTTTGGGTTGTGTTTTGTCAGAATATAAAGCTTTGTATTAAAACAGAGCATTTTCCAAAGCCTGGAATTTACTGTCCCTCACCCAGTTACTTCAAACTGACTAAATTTCTACCTTTTTGCTCCCTTGACTAACAAACTAACAGATGTGAATATTTCATTAAAAACAACGAGGTCATCTCCCCCTGCACCAGTGTTATCAAATGACTACAGGCTGAATCAGATGACTACAAGCTGTGTATGTGAACAGCAACATCCCACTATTAGCAACTCCTAAACCAAGGAAATCTAAAGTGCATGGATACAAAATAAACACAAGATTGAGAAACTGCTTTTGCTAGCATGCTAAATTTTAAAATTATGTAGGAGATGTAATCATGTGAGCTTCCAAACAGATTACATGAGATACAAAGTTATGCAGTAATTTAGCCACAGAACCAGCATTCATGGTGGTCATGAGGACTGGTGAGGCCAGGTCAGCCAATACACCAAGAAACCCCTGACAGTTTACTCTGAGTCTTCTTCAATTTGTGATTGAAAGGCTGCCAAAAGCCCATGACTGTGTGCTCAAAATCGTGTGTGGACTGCAACACATGTTGCTCCCCAACTGCAGTGCTTTACTGATTGTGTGAGCTGTTACGTACTTGAACGGATTCCATCCCTGGCTATTAACAGTTTAATAATGGTTCTGTGAATTAGCATTAAATTATAGTGAATGTTACAGAAGGGGTTCTAATATTTACAGTAGTGCCTAATGAGTTCCCCATAATTAATATAATTGCACTGAGCCACAGAAATTAATATTCAACCAATTATTCTAAAGAGCTATCCAATCTACATTGAGATTTTTTGAAGACACCTTCCCAATAACGACAAAGAGGTTTTATAAAAGCACAGGTCCTAATGCTGGAATGAGCTCTTCAGGGGTGAACTGCACTGCAGGATTAAGGCCTGGGTCCTCCCTGGAACTTTAGAATAAATTAATTCACCCACTTCTCTAAGCATTCACATTATGTTTACTCCTGAAATATGGTAACATAAAGCAGAAAACCTACGAAGCTCTATGCTCGCGCTTAAGCATGACTTCAAATGTTACAAACATGACTGAGGTAAACAAGCCAGGGACAGGTGACACAGGGCCATAAACAGATTCTAGTGTCAACTAAAAAGATCCCACCAGAAGCAGCAAACTACACTGCTTGAAGTTCCAGAGAGTTTGTTTTATAAGGCAGGAAGATTAAAGAAAACAAACAAAAAAACCTAAACGACCACATCCCAGAAAAAAAACCAACACCCAGAAACAACCCAAAAAACCAAACAACAAACTCACAAAAAAACCTTTTTACCTGAAGGAAATCTTTAACACTTCTTTATCCTAATTTCTGAAAGCAGACACTAGGGAGGTGCAGAGATGTGGAGCCCCTTCGTAAGTCAGGTATCTTTAGAAACCCTCTGGTGGACACTGTAGGGACCAGTATCTTGAGCAGCCATATTCCAACAGCAGCCATGAGGCCTTTCTTCCCATCTTTCCAAAAATGTTGTATTTGGAAATAGCTGACTGAATTTTCTATTTGTTTGTTTAGAAGCTCCATCTTCAGTCAAAAGACAGATAACTTCCTTTCCTCTCTTGCTACATTATGTTTACATATGCACTGCTGTTCCATTTTTCTGTAGCAAGGCCTACAGTAGAACTTCAGAGATACAATTTTTCAGTGGAACTGAGAGCACGAAGAGCAAAAGGTTATCAAAGTCAGTCTTATGAATTAAAGGATAATTCATCTCACATCCTCAGCCATCTCTGCTATGTCTTCAGACATTAGATCCAGTTCTGCTCACGCCAGAGAGCAATTTTACATTTTGAATAGTGCTGGAGAAGACCAGCAGAGAACCATCTCTCTTTCTCCCTACACATCGCCCCACAAAATCCACTGAGAGCTATTTTCAGAGTAAACAAAAGGCAAATAAAATTTGTCAGCAGCCCACCCAGCAGCACAATGCAGCTTGAGACAGCCTGCCCTGTGGAAGAGCAGGCATGAAGACTGCAAGCTAATACTCCCAGAGAAGCTCTCAACTTCACAGATACTTACACCACACTGGCAAAATGCTGCAGCTGTGGCACTAAAGCGAAACATTACCTTTGTGAGAGGTACCCACCTCCTAAAACATTGCTGGACTAGACTGCTCTCCCCCTCCCACAGGCTCAGCACAGCTCTGCAGCACTGCTTACAAACACACCCAGGGAAAGGAGCACAGCCCTTCCCAGCCTTCAAAGCCAAAGGGTCCTTTGCTACCCACCTCCCTTGAACCTGCTATCAAGTACTTCTCTACTTGAGGCAGACAGTGCAGCAGGAGTTTGGGAAGTGTTTGTCAGAGAAAGGAGCGCCAAAATCACCACCTGTTAGTTGTACTTTCTTCACATTATCACTTCCCCGCCATCCCAAAGAAGTGTCTTATTCTTTCCAGTTCTTGTCCATCAAACTCCTGGGATGGCAGTCTAGCACAGCAAGTAACTAGAGCTGGAAAGGAAAAACAGAGGGGAAAAAGTAGCTGGAACAAGTGGTGAATAAGATCCTTTTCATCTTATCATGTCAAACAAATAACTTTTATCTTTTATTTCTTGCCAATTCCCATTTAGAAGCACAAAACCTAAATTAACCACCCTAAACTACTCAATGACTCCCTTCACAACAGTTGTGCCAGTTGTGTATTGGCATTCTCTGCACATTTGATTTGCCTGCTGCAGCTAGAAATGTTACATTATTCTGCTGCTATTGGTCTCTAAGACGTTGAGCCCTGCCACATTGTTTGCCTTAATGATTTCCCAGGACTGAAAATGCTCCACGCCGCTTACCTGTCATGAAAAGTGTTTCCCAAACTCTTTTTGAGCATGTTTCTTCTCATCAGTGACATTCCTTTATTCTTGTGCTGCTAGACAAGGTGATTAAGAGAACTGGATTTGTTTATGTGCCTTCTGTTACGATTTGTTTTACTCAGGTGTGTACAAAAGACAGGCAAAGCATTAACAGAAAATGCAAATCCAGGAGAGGCTTGTAAAAGTAGCCAGTTTAAGACTTCGTTGTAACCCTGGGGCTGCATGATATTTTAAAAATGGGATTAACAGCATTAAAAACAGCAGTTAGGCTAATAAATTGTTAAAAGCTAGTCAAAACGATAGTATTAGACAATCCAAAAGTGATCCCACAGTTTACTCTTGGATGTAGTCAAGGTCTGGAGGAGAAATTGGGCAGCAAATCCATTCTCTTGTGGCAGTGGCTAAGGTCAGAAGTGTGGGTGGGTGGGTAGGTGGTTGGAACAGGAACCTTGACTGGAAAAAGCCCCAAAAGCAGTTCATTCTACCTCAGACAGGGTCCAAAACAAAGCAGCAGGCACTAGGTACATTGGGGAATACAAAGGGATATGAGCATAGGCGTACACCACATGATCCAACAACACTGCAGTGGTGCACAAGCTTACACCCCTACATAGAGCAACAAAATGAACAAAATTGGCCTAAGTGCCCCACACCACTCCAGGCACACCCCAGTAGAACCCACTGGCCTGGGAGGGTGGCCCTACTGAGGCCATGCTCTGTAGAGCACAAGTTGAGGTATAACAGCTTCAATCAAAAGTAATCCTTTAAAGCCAAAGCTCAATCAATGTCTATTAGCAGTGACTAAGAGCAAAGCCACTGTGCTTTTTCTGCCCAGGTCCCAGTTCCTTCAGTACAAGCACAGAGTTCAGCAAGTGTTGGAAATTGCAGAAACAGCTTTCACTTGCTCCAGCTGCAGCACTACCCACATTTAGAATATAAAAGGTAAATTTCCCTCTCTGTAAATTCATTAAATTATCTAGTAAAGGTTAAACATACGCTGCAGACTAAGTTTATAAAGGCATAAAATAGAATTTCATCTGTATCTAGACAGTAACTTGCACAAAAACTTGCAAAAAGCTAATTATCTTTTAAGACCTCTACCTCTGTCACATTTGATTTATGTCATCCAACAGTTCAAAATTACTAGGGAGATGGACAGACAGCAGAGAAGCATAGATCTGTTTCCATAGTGAAGTGCATTAAAAATAGAAAGAACGTGACACCGATGTTTCTTTTCAGATATTGCCAGAGGGATTCTTCAGGACACTATATCCTGAAGCCCTAATCTCTTGTGAAATCTATTTAAAAAGCAGTAGTAGGATCCTTCATAATTCTTGTGCTGGAAAAATTAATTGGACCAAACTCCTCTGCATATTGAGGAGAGAGGAGATGGGAAAAATCTCCCACTGGATGCTTGAAGATGTACTGTAGCTTAATTTACAGCTACAATACAATATGTAAATGGTCCACCTGCACGTATTGTTACAGTATAGCTTAACTGTCAAACTGAAGTATTGGGCTAGCTGCAATTTGCTTCTTACATATTTGATATCCTGGTGAAGGTAATACCTTCATATTCAGCTTTACTGCTACTTCACAAGACTTTATTAAAAGTTGGACAATAAAATATTGCCTAGTGAAAGACTATTCAGGAAAAGAAGTGTTAGAAGTGTTAGTTTTTGGGTTGCCAAGAGGCTTCTGTGTACGTTCATACCAGTGTAATCCATCACTGTCTGTGAGAACAGCGGGCTGAATTACGAGCTACCGCTTCTGCAAACAAGCAGAACATGCCATCCACGGCACCAGCTGTCTGTCCCCAGGGCCAACAGCCCAAAACCAGCCTCCTGCCTCAGGAACCCCCCGAGTCCACCATAACACCGACTCTCTGAGGACAGTGGCAAATACCCACAGTGAGGGCAGGAACAGGCACACTCCACAGAGCAGTCAGTGCCCATTGAGAAAGTGGCTCTGTCCAGCTGAGCGGAGCAGGGAGAAGCACCCAGAAAAGAGCAAGGACCACAGTCTTGAGAGCCTGCACAGCTACTTTCCAAATACTTTGGTCCAGACATATAGCAACCAGGGTGAGGTTGCTCTTTCCAACACACTTTACAGAACTAATAGCAAAGACTTCTCAATGTTGCAGTCTGAAAACCAGCCTAGAAAAAAACCTTAAAAATTGATAAAGGCAATAATTTTGTCTGTAAAAGTAAGGCTGTTTGGCCCATGCTTGTTACTTAAAAGTATGAATTCTACTGCTTCTTTATTTGTGCGTAGGAGTTCAGAAAAAGAGATGAAATCCTTTCAGTTAAAGGGTCCTGGCAGAACAGCAGAGCCTCAGAAGACCCCTTTCAGAGTGGCCATAGCAATCAACAGAAAAGCTATTAGAATGATGAGCTCAGTGGGAGCAATAAGCAGACACACTTCTATAAAAGGTCACCCTCTGCTTAAGTTTTAATCTTCTAATGTGAAGAATTTTGGTAAATGTGGGAGACCATGATGGCCAATGCTAAGGCAGAGGCAATCTTTTTAAGCTGCACTTTATCTGAAGTAGGCTTTTGCCGACTTTCAATAAAGCAGTAATTTTTCTGGTTGGTTCATGAAGCATTGAAAATAGTGAATATTAGAACTGAAAGCAACAACACATATTTTTAGCTTGGTGAACATAGGTAATGGGAGAAAGATGGCAGTCTGCCCGCATCACCTCTATTCTTTCAATCTTAACTTCTTGCAGCAAACAGCCTGCACTCATCCTCTGACAAACAGGCACAGACCAGCTGTTGACTTCATTCAAACCCTGAATCAGCCAGGTATCCTCAGCTGAAATTGTTTTATAAATAAAGGGCTTATTGTAAGGAATAGCAGTGCAGAGAGCACACATTCCAATTCTTTTTTAAACTGTAATCCAGACTTCATACTTAGTGCCAACCTAGTTACCTAGGTGGTTTTGAAGAGGTTGTATTTTCCAGATGTACAGGCAGATGTAGCCACAGCAGCCCCTGCGTTTTGTGCCAGGCTTTTTGCCTCTTGCAATGTCCTGTCCCCAGGACTAGTGCCCACATTACTGCTGGCTTGGAAATAATCCTGGCCAGAAAGATGTACCAGCCAACATGGACTTTGGGTTTGGGAAATGATGCTTGCCACTTTTCACAATTACTAACATCTTTCACAATCTTTCAGAAGATTTCCTTCCAGCTCTTTGAAGAAGAGTCAATAAAGGGATGATACTGGCAGCAACTCAGTGGAAACATCCCACTTGTGCTGAATGGATGCTATTGCATAGATTCAGACACGAGTGCTTGCTGAAATAATTAATTGATTGGTATCGTTTGCATTGGGTAATGCTTCTTTAGAGAATGAAACCTCTTGAACAGGATGGTCAGTTGCTGTCCAGGTACTGATGGGTGCCTCCACCGCAAGCATCCTTGCAAAGATGCCTTCGGCCAGATGAGATAAGAACAATTCTGGAGAATTCTTACATCCCACCAGCACACCTATGTGACCACTCCAGCACAGGCACAATCCATATCTATAAATTACCTTAAATTACACACAAACCATCTCATAACTATCTTAAACATGAACACAGACTGTTCTACAAGAGCACTCCTACTGAGCAGTTTTGTCTGAATATTTAAAGTTACCTCTGTACTGTTTGGTCAACACCTCTGTCTACAGCAGATGCCAAAAGGGAGAACCTGCAAGAGCTCCTGGCTTTTCTGCCCAGAAAGTTAACCAGCACATCCCAGCATACAAGCAGCAGCTACCAGTTTGTGCACAGCAGGAGCCTGCTGGGAGAGTCCTCAGGACTGTCCAAAAGCCCTGTGTGCAGAGCTCTGGGTGTTGCTTTGCTGAAGGCTGGCTGGGAGTTCAGTCCATCACCCTGTCTGTTGGGAGTCGAACAAGTCCTCTCTGCAGAGATTAGCTCCAGAGTTCCTGGGCCACCCACGGAACTGCTCCTTAAGCTGCTGGGTATCCAAACAGGAACAATCCTGATATTCAGCTATATCAAAACTGCAGCAGAGTAAATTTCAGTTTCATCCTTATCCCACAATTATAACCTACACATAACTCTCCATAGGTTGTCACCACAACCTTCACTCAGCTATTTGAACAGCAGCCACTTGGCAATCATTTTGACAGAAGCCATGTACCATTCTTAAGGCAGTCACGCTGACCTTGTGAGGCATCCTCCTGATCACTGCTGTATGTGCATATGGAAATGGGAACACAAGGGAAATGAGCTGATACAAACGGGTTTGAATGTCGTAGCACTCAGGCTGAGTGGCTGGAGCAAGGTCAGGCACCCAGCTCCTCCTCCTCACTCTGACTCAAGCTGCCCAAAAATCTTTACAAATCCCTTTGTCACTTCCCAAACCATCCAAGTGTTATACCAGAAAACTAACAGGTTTTCTGACAAAAGTGGTTTTTCTGAACCTCCTATGGGAGTAATGAGCCTCTCCTTTTATGAAGGGACAAGTCAGCTCAAAGAAGCAATAAGAGAACTAATGCCATTTGCTAAGATGGATTGCTATTATTTGAGCTGTCCATCCACACGTATTTGTCCTGAGTGTATTTTCAGTACTAGAAGCAATGTAGTTACAGATCACAGAACAGCCAAACTGCAAGAAAACATGGACTGACTTATCTTCATCAAAATAAATCACAACAGGTTTTGGGAGTCTCATAACTCAGAAGCCAAGGGTGACCTTGAGGGAGAAGTTGATTAAAACTGTCACACTAAGCCCAGTGTTATACTTTATGGCTAATGATGCCAAGTTGCCAACTGAAACATGCCTGTTGGGTCTGCAGTGGAGTTCAGAGCTGAGGTGCTCCTCCTAAATAACATCTGAGATTAGGAAGTTCAGCAGTCTGACCTGCTCCTGAAATTACAACCCCTTCACACGAGGCTGTCAAACTAGTGCTGTTTTACATTCCTCAAACAGGAACAGGAAGAAACCAAATGGGCAAGATTAAAAAAGAAACAAAACCCCATGAAAGTCACCACACCCCAATCCAGTTTGCTTCCTCCTCCATCAGTTTACTTGACCATATACACCAGAAAACATACTGAACTCTTAGGTACTAAAGACTAAATCCTCACCTGGGGCAGAGATCCATGTAGCTTTAACTCCAGCAGAACACCTCTTCCTGTGCTCAAGGTGCAGCTCGCAGCGCTTTCGCTTCCCCAGGGCCGCCCTGCCCTGCGCTGCTGTTCGGGAGGCCGGGAGGGACAGCAGTGCCCCGGGGAAGCAGCCTGGCTTGGAGGTCTTTGATATGGGGGAATACTGAGAACTCCTTCACACAAAAAAAAAGGACACAGAAGAGTTTCTGTCAGCATGTTCTAATAATTTTGCAGCAAGTAAGTGCCACTACACCAGGTGTGGAGATCCTGGTCAGACACTGAAAACTCGACAGATGGAAAAGGATGGGAAGCTCCAGCAGGGCAGTGCTGGGAGCACTCAGACCAACAACCAAGAGTGTGGCAGCCAGGACTTGCCCCTCTGCAGCAGGGCCAGCCAGGACAGGCAGGGTGCCACGCAGGCGAGCCCTCCCCCTGTGCCAGCTGTCCCAGCTTCCCAAGCCGCTACTACAAAGGTCCCTCTTCCCTTCGAGGCAGCCTGTGCAGCAGGGACTCAAGCTCCAAGCCTTTCACTTAGGAGGAGGCAGAGCTCTTCAGGAGAGACATGCCTATTCCTCCACAAGTCATGTACATTTAAGTAAAGGACTTCAACTTGGGCAGTTTCACATTTTTGAAACACAAAGCTGCTAAAGCAGCAATCTCCATGTAGGCTGAGTTAGTGTTTCATGAGTGTTTTCCCTGCGAACACCAAATTTCACTAATGCCTATTCCCAGACTTTGTATCACACAGAAAGTTTCAGAGGCTGGCCTTTCAAAAGTACTTTTGCTGAAAGATTTTATCTAAAATAGCTCAGTCATGTTTATGAAAGCCCAGCCTTGACAGAAGAAGGAACTTTATTTTCATCACAGAGGAGGCATTTTAAAAAAAAAAAATCTGGGACAAAGGTTTAATATATATATCTCTATATCAGAAGATTCTCACTGAGGAGACATGCTGAAAAATGCATGACTGAAAACTGTGTATGATCCAGAAATAGAAGACAGAAAAAGTATATTCAACATTTGGTACAGCTTTGTTCCTAATGGTTTAGTGGCCATAAGAACATCTCCTTTCTTATGTCCAATGAGACTGCATAAAATTCAGGATCTTTTGAGGCAAATGACAAATGGGCCCTTGTCTCAAAAATGCAAAGATGACTAGATTCATCCCACCCAGGTAAGACATCCAATTCCAACCACAATTGCTTGAGCTTCCAAAGTAGGCAAAACAAAGAGAGGCTTCTCCAAGCAGCAATTCAAATTTTTGGAGAATGTTCTTTCCCTCAAACCTCCCCCCACCCCAAAGGCAAATACACTTTTTTCTAGGCATTTCAGCTTGTCACGTGGGAGAATGAATTCAGACTACAGCCTCTAGCTGCCCTCTGTCATTACCCTGCTTCCGGAACGTCCAAAATATTTGGGGAGAAAGTAAAAAACAAAACAAAAAAAACCAACCAAAGACACTGGTTAGAGGCTAGAGTGACAGACATGAACCCCAGACCTCTCTTTCTTTCAATTCAAACAGCAGAAACAAGATCAAAACACTGCAATTAACAATTCCTTGCATTTTGCTTACAAGCACTGAAGAAATATTCTTATGTCACTACCTTAAGAAAGCACATCGGCCAACTTTTGATAACAGAGCACAGAAATTGGCAAATCCTCCATTTATTTTAACGCTCCTTCTCATAATTCACATAGGCAGAGACCCCAGAGCAGAGATTACCTACAGATAATTTGGTTTCTACAGCCAATTTTGACTTTCCATAATGCTGAAGCCTGACATTTACACAGTGTTTGAGTAGGATGCCAGTGACTTCCACCAGTGACCAATATTCCCTCCCTTTATTGGTGGCAGCGAGGTACCCGACCTTGGCTCCACAGGAAGGAAGAAAAAAAAGTACTACAGGGTTCTTTATCTTCCCTTTTGTTCTCAGTAACAGCCTGATCTGCTCAAAACAGAAGCTGCAGGAGGTCTGAATTTAACCCCAGGGATCTTTGCTAAATTGTTCCCAGCAAACAGTGGAGGTAGCTCTGCTCCTGAGCTTTGGCAGTGTCCCTGCCATAGTGCCATTACAGAAATATAAAAAGCATTCAAAACTACCTTGCTGCTGTCTTGTTTCTGGACTCAAACAAAGGACAAGCACAAACTTATTCAAACATATTCATCATGTAATTTATCTCTATTGTACCTGGTGAAAATGGTCATAAGCCTCTCCTATTACTGGCCCTCTTCAACATTCCTAATGCAATTGGTGTCGGGCAGTGACTCCCTACGCAAGGCAGAGCTCATTATCACACTGGTCAGGCTGTTTATATGTTCAAACACCACTAAAGAGCCACACAAGACAAGACAGCATTAGCACTTTCCTTGTAATTTCAGAACACTGCTTTCCCTAACAAGCTTTTCTCTATTGTCAACAAGCTTCTTCTCCCGATATAATGTTATAATATGGGAGCAGAGCTCAGGGCATGAGCTTATTTGATAAAATAATGAATTTATATTTGATTTACAATTTATAAATTATTTTATTTTAAAATAGATCCTAGTCTAGTAATTTTGTCCCAAGCATTAAAATTCACCCATCCTGTCTCATCTTTCTGCATCGTTAGGACTTATTATCCTTTATCTCCTTCTCCCAGTGTCTGAAAGAGTGTTTTCTGCTCTTGCCATTGTGTAGACTGCTCCTTGTGCAGGCTGTCCCTTGTTTTTCTGATCAAGTGTCCTGAAAAGCTGCAGGTGGATGTGCCAGGATTGTGGCAACCTGCTAATGCAGAGGTTATCCATATCTGTCATTCTGATTTCTCCTCCTTCTGGCACTTCCATACTTCAACCCTCCTATTAATATTTTTTTTTCTATAAAAAATTAAACTTTTCTATTAAAATATTTCTATTTTCTATTTACAGTGCAACTNTATTTTTTTTTTCTATTTTAAATTAACTTTCTACAGTGCAACCGCAGGAAACACAAGGAATTCTGGTGCACCCATCATTAGGACTGCATCCTCCCTGGATAAAAAAAATAATCCTATATTAAATAAACAGGTGATCAGATATTCTGTTTTTCCACCAGTGTGGAAGTTCCAATCAGTGTTGTAGTTCCATGCAAATCTTTACGAGTTTAATTGATAGCCCAGCAAAGGTAAATTCTTTAAGGACTGCACTTGGCACTGTCACCTTCTCTATTATGGAAGCAGAGCAGCCACCTTGCAGTTGCACAATGCAGTGTGTTACTGCCTGGGTGTTGGACAAACACATTCAAGGCTTGATTTAAAGACTTAACCTACATTTTCTTGACTAAAACCATCAGTTTTCATTCCGTACTTGTTGGCCAACATGAATAATAAGGCTCTGCCTTCTGCACAGAACCGGTGTGGATGTAATTTATATTTCTTTTCCTTTCCTGATTGAAGATATCCCATTGTTTCACCGAGTTTTCTTGCAGGCCTCTTCAGATTTTGGAAAGCAAATTCGAGCCTGCTCTATGCGGTATAGCTGTAAGGGAAGGGCCCGGTCCCTGCACCCCTGCCTGTGTGCCTGCAGAAGAGGCATGCACACTTTGCCAGCTGCTGAGTGAGGCTGCCAAGGTAATTTTTCTCTCAGGTAGCATCTACAGAAGCTGTTGCATCTCCTCTCCCCATCCCGGGCCCTATGGGAGCTCAGGTGACTGTAACTCAAGAGACAAATCTGCCCGTTCATTTCTCTGCCACTCGGGCATATTGCCACGAAATATCTCAGATCCCTCCATCTCGATAGCTAACCCAAGATACTGAGACTGCATCCAGATCCTCCTGAGCTCCTGGTTTCTAATGATTAGCCTCCCAAACCAAGCCCACACTACTTCACTCTTTCATTGCTTTGAATTAGATGACATCTCCTTCAAAAATAACCTCTGCCACCTTCCATTTCTGATACACTCAGAGGACAAAATAATCTCAAACATTTTGGAAAAGATGCCCTAATCCAGATATTTGGGCTTGATTTACACAGCTCTTTCACACTCACACCTGGAAGCTGAACTAAGAAGGGAACTGAAGTAACTCAGTGAAGAACGGCTAAGAAAAATCTAACTGGGAAACCAAATTTGAACTTTTTTTGCTCTCAGTATCCACATTACAGAAATGATGAAATATCAACTCAAAAGATATTAGGAAAAGCATTTGTGTTTAGAAAGCAGTCATACGTTAGAGTTTCAGGCATTACAGAGCCCATGCACTGCAGTCTCATCTTCAAAGCAGTAACTGATGGCAGGTTTGGGGAACAGAACAAAATTATTAATAGGTGCTCCTTAACTATTCGTTGTACACATACCTGACATAGCATAAGGATACATAATTCTTTACTATTACCACATTTCCTCCCAAATTTCTCTCTCCACTTGACTGAGCTTTCTGCTGCATTTCCTTCAAAGCAGGACAAGATCTCTAGGAAGGTATGTTTTTATCCTATGATAAATGTCCTAGGAGTGCTCCCCTGGTTTTCTACAACCGCAGGGACACATCTTAAGAGTCACAATGCAAGTAAGAGAGGGAGCTTGCAGTGCTCCAGCTCTGCACACTGCTGGTTACGTGTCAGAGTTTGACACAAAGAAACCTGGGTGTTCATGCTGACTACAGGGGCTTCAGCCCCATCTCTCCATGTCAGACACAGCAACCATAGAACTGCTGTTTATGGAGGGTCTCTCTCCAATAAAAGCTTCATTAGAAAAGACACAAAATCCTTTAACAGACAGCTAGCTGAAGGTCTGTTCCTCATAATAGCAATGTTTTGGAAATGGAAGTATTGCAGCCTCCTCCAATGCCTTTGACTTTTAACACGGTAAATCAACCTATTCTTCTGATCAGCATTAAAAAAAAAAATCAGTATCTCACCAGGAAAAAATAAGTATGGTCACAAAATCCCAAACTCCAGTCTGAGCCACTCCAACCAGGCTGAATAGTTTGGTACTCTCTTCAAAAAGGTACTGTTGATTGCACATGAATTTAAACTTCCTGCTGGGGATTATCATCACGCCCTTGATTTCCTCAGCAGAATCTAGGGCTGCAGGTCCTCTGCAGCTGGAAGTAACCCTGGCCAGAATTATCCATCCAAGAAGCAGATGGTTTAGAGCATGTCAAGCTGACATTCAGTTTGTCAAAGCTATTGGGTGACAGCAGTTTGCAGCCTCATTGTTTTAAGAGCTGAGGAAAAAAAGCCCACAAGAAAACAATTTAAAAGTAAGAGACTTGCAAAGGATGACAGTTAAAGGTAAATTATTTCCTGTACAGGGTAATTTCCATATAGAATAAGTTCCTGAAGAGGGACATTAAGCAAAGTATGCAACTATGTTTGGGAGATAAGTAGGCAATTTTCCAAAGATGAAGATGGTAGGCACATGGAGAAAAGAAAATAAAGCAAAGGAAAGGACACGCTCCTCACTCAATAGCCTCTTTTCTTTTCGTGAGTGTTTTCCAGTTCTGGTGAACACAGATAGTAACAACAAATGCAGCAGGGCTTTGCCAACAAGACACAGCCTGTCCTGATGCCTAGGGGCAAACCTGCTACAGATGAACAGCTACCCAGCTTCTGAAGGAACGCTGTGTGGAGCGATGTGAGGAGGCCCAACCCGCAGCACACGGGCAGCGGCACATCCCGGGCAGCGGCACATCCCGACCCGGCTCGGCGAGGCCGCGCAGCGCTGCAGGAGCCAGGGCAGCTCCTGCTGAGGGCCCCGCGCCCCGGCACTGCCCGGCCCTGCCGCCGCCGGGCACCGCGGCCCTGGGGCAGAAGGGCAGCTTTATATGAACAAACCGTGCACTTACCAGCTACCCGAGCCTGGCTCCTGCTCGGGAAGAACGAGGCTTCCTTCTCTTTCGGTGCAGCAGATCGTGCCGTCAATGCACGAAGCGCGGCATCTCTGTCCAGGAGCAGCGAGGGTCGGCTGCACCCTCAGGGAGGGCGACCCCCAGCGCGGGCAGAGCCTTCAGCAACAGGGCCGTGCCCTTCCTGTCCCTGAGTCTGAGCCCAGCCCCGAGCATCCATCAATAGCCCTAGACATGGCAAACAATGAACCAGGTCTGGGGTCCATCCGGAGTGTCCGGCCAGGAGCAAAAGGAACCAGAGGTGGCTCCAACACAGGCCCAGCATCCACCTGGGAGGCTGGGGGCACTGGAAATCAGCACCCCACAGGAGAGGGGCTGGGCTGGGAGGGGTCCCGGTGAGGCTGCTGCGGGTGGCCATGGACTGTGAGTGCCCTGGGACAGGAGAGCGGCCGCTCCTCCCGGCGAGGGGTCCCTGAACCCCACACACCTCCACACCCTGACACCTGCGGCTGCGCCAGTGAGGCTGCTGGGGCAGTCAAGGCCTGACAGTGCTCAGCTACAGCCCTGACAGCTCATGTCTGTGCACGTTCCATGAGGAAAATTAAAAAATTAAAAGCCAGGAAAGCAGCCAATGGAGAGAGTAGAGGCTGGTGGATCAGATGATTCCAGGGATCCCCCTGTCTACCACACTGAATGGAAAGATGGTGCCAGAGCCGAGGAGCTGCCATTTGGTGTCCCCAGTCTGAGTTGTGCTCCAGGGATAAACAGTTAAAGAAGCATTATCCCAGCAGCTGAGCACCCATCAGTGTGACATTCAGATACAGTAACGTTCACTTAGGAAATGAAAAACTGGCAAAATACAGAATCTGGATCTTGCAAGGCAGTATACTTGCAGGGACAAGTGCTCCACATTAAAGAGTTTAAGCATCCTCCCTGTCTCTGCTTGAGAAAACAAGGAATTGTCTGCAGCAGAAATTCACACACCATGGCACAGCAATTGCTGTAAACAACAGGCAGGATCTTGGGGCACCACCCCCATCACCAACAGCACAGCAGCCTGCAGAAGCTGCAGCATTCGTCCCATCTCTGAAGCAAGAATGAAGGTAAGATCACACTTCTGTGGTCAGAAAGTCCCTCTTGTCTATTTGAAAGAAGTCTTCAAACCTAACTAGTTGGCTGTCCATGACTCCACCAACTTAAGCTTCCCTGATCAGACTGAAAATGAAATTTGAATTTCAAACTGCTCTGCTAAACATATGGGAATCATCTGTCATTAGCTACAGATAATTTAACACTCAGAGCCAGAACATCTAGTGCTGAAGGAGCAACAACAGTTAATAGGAGTCTTCATCTTACAGTAAGTCAACAATGTTCAGAATCTGCCAGCCCTTGGAAAGGAAAGCTTCTCTCTCTTGTACAGGCAGGGAAAAGATCATGCCTGTGTGCAAGTCCAATGGTGAGAGTCCCATAAATTCCTTGCAGTGCTCAGTCTCATGAAGTGCACTTCTGTGGCAGGATTGCTACCCAGGAAAGAAAATCACTAGCTTGTAGGATAACTGCTCTTCTCAAAGGTACTCTGTTCTTAAAAGGAAAAAAAAGTCTTGTTAATGTATTAAGCAGAGATAAAAGAAAGTCAGAGGTAACTTTAGTAGAGATGAATTTAACTACAGTGATTTGCATCAGTTCAATATGCAATCGATCCTGTTTACAGACCGCCATGTATCTGGCATTATTAATGAATCATATTCTGTTTCTTCCCCTGAACTGCACTAACTGTGTTAACAAAATTAGGAGAAGAGCCTAACAAAACAGAAATAAATTATTTTGAAAACAAAACCAGCAGCCCCAGGTACTGTGGCATATTGCTGAGAGAAAGCAGGTGGCCACAGGTGGCTGGAGCCTCCAAAGGTAATGACTATCCATATGCTGTGCTATAGGGCTTGGTTGCACTTTGATGAAAGACTCTGTCTACAAGCTGGCACAACACATTTGTTTTCAGAGCAATTAAAATCTACAGTAGATTGGAAAACGCCATTTTTATTAAAACCCCCAGCAAGACAATACTTTTCAGACCTGTTGTATAAGGATTTTGTCCTTTGAGCTAACTCCTTGTTATTTTTCATCTCATCCCATTTAGACTTCTTTTTTTGCCTAGCAAAAAGACGTGTAAAAACTTAAGTACTGCTACTCAGTGGCATCTTAACAATCTGCACATTGCATGGACAGGTGCTGTGAAGGTGTTATCATCTATTAGTGAAGGAGTTCTTATCTGACTTTCAAGGTAACAGATTGTCCTGTGAGCTGTGCTTGTGCTAATACCAGTTTCTAGTGAGCCACTGCCATAGAGTGAACAATTCATTAACTGGCATCAAGAACAAGATAAAGTTAAGCCTCCTCTAGGGCACAAAGAGCCACTGAGATAACCACATTCCATTGAGAGATTTTCTGAAAATTAAAATATCATGTCTGTAAAGTTTACTGATCAACAATAAAATTCTTCATTTAGGAAAGAATTCCACTGCCAAATTTATCTGTATGACTTGTCAAATACTCTATGACTCATTTTCTAGACATTTAGACATTTTAGACACTTTTCTAGAATCCAGGGAAATGGTGTTTCAGTCTTCCCATAGATCTTGTTGTCATTTTTGTGCAGCAGAACAATTTTTTGTAGCACTGCTGTATCTCATCCATACTTAACCACTACAATGTTTATAAAAAGAAACCTTCCTGCTTGCAGGTTTATAGTTTACATCATTTCAATAGCCCATTCCCTCTAGGATCCCTGCTGCAGGGAAAAAAAAAAGGGCCTTTCCTTTTACTCTTTGAAAACTCCAAAAGAACCAAGTGAGGCAAATCTGGGCCACTCTATTTTATCAGATCTCTCAAAAGATATTTCTTTACAAACCTCCTGGGTGCTATACACTGGTGTTAAACACCTCATCTCATTTCTTTCCAGAGATATACACTGCACAAGTTAAGGATGGGCCACAGCTCATAAGAGCCTTGGCAGCTTTCTGCCTTCCTCCCTGCATGGCTGCCCCTCTTCTCTCTTTTTCTACACCTGCCAACCCTGTATTTTTGTTATGCTCACTAATACTCTTAGGGAAAATTATAATTTTAGCTACCTGTTCTAAATTGCTCTGTTGAGAGGCAGAGGCATAACAAGAGCATGTTCCTCACTGTAACAGAAGACACAGTCAAGCTACGAGGGGGAAAATTCAATTAATTTCCTTATGGTCAGTCTCCACCTTCCCTAAACCAGAAATATTTAAACATAACCATTTACATAAAGAGCACGAAAGTGTTATGCAAAATCAAAAATGAAATTTGTTCAAAATTGGGAGAAGCAACTTGGTTGTAATTGGAGGAGCCTAACAAGGAGCAACTGAGGCAAGTTCTGTATCTTTAGCCAGTCCCTCTGGCAAACAGGAAAAGAAACAGCTCTTCTCTTAACTATAGACTCCACCAGAATATTAAGCATTTTCATATGGTGCATCTCTAAAAAGAAAGTGCTGTGCCAATTAATTTTTTTCAGAAGTCCCCTTGCTTTTGCATTTAAGGTACATGTGCTGTTACATCACACCCGGCCTCTGGAGCTGTGGCATCTCCTTTCACACAGCTCGGCCTCTTCCCTTTTCCTTATGGCATCTGAAGCAGAGCTGAGTTGCTGTTCATCAGCAAGGTCTCCCCCTCCTCCCTGCCCTCCACCCCTTCTTCCCTCGCAGCCCTGAATTATGCTTTGCTCTGCATACAAATTCCTGCCCTTATCTTGCTTCAGCCTTGGCCTGTCTCCCACTGAGCAAAAACTTGCTGCTTCTAATCTTAATTTCTCAGCCAGCAATCCTTGCAGTTACAGCTCACACACCATGGCATCACACTGGCAGGAAAAAAGACCTCTCTCTCTAGCCTACATTTCCAGAGTTCCTCTGCCCCTCCTGGCCTGTCCTGAGGGGCACACGTTGCCTGTCTGGCAGTTCTGAGCCCCCTAATTTTTACTGCAGTCACCAAATGACCGACTTCAGAGTGTCACTGAGCATCCCCTGCACAGCTTTGAAGAATTTATAAGACTGAAATATTCATCTTGCTCACTGAAATACTGGTATTAATGCCATGGTCCTGCAGAGCACACGGCAGAGGACGTCATCGCCTCACACAGCAGGAGGCAGGGAGGCATTGCCTCTGCTAAGCCTGGCGGTGCACAGCACACAGAGTGCGAAGCATTTTAGTTTAAAAGATTTCCATCCCCTCCCACTGCCTCTGAAATGAGTTTGGGCTGTGGCAGAAAGCAGGGGATGAGTGTATTTTTATTATTATATTACTAGGAGTCTTTGAGAAGTACTAGGAACATTCACAAAAGAGGCAGAGAAAATCAGTGTTGGGGTCCTGCATTTCACAGAATCACAGAATGAATCAGGTTGGAAAATACCTTTGAGATCATCGAGTTCAACCTATGACCTAACACCACTTTATAACCACACCATGGCACTGAGTGCCACATCCAGTCTTGCCTTAAACACCTCCAGAGACGGTGACTCCACCACCTCCTTGGGCAGCCCATTCCAATGCACAATCACTCTTTTGCTGGACTTGTGGTCTTCCTGTACCATGTGGAAGCACAAAGAGGACAGAGATTTTCTCCAGGTATTTCTTACCTTTCACAATGACATGAAACTTCTGAACAGACTGTTTGGCCCCAGTCTGAAGCTTCTTCTATATTCCTTATTATACTTGAAGAGTACTCATTCCTGCTGGAGTTTCAATAGGATCACTTATGGAGACAGTGCTCCTCAATTCTGTGCACACAGGAACAAGAAGACTGGACTTCCCCACTTGGGTAAAAAGGGGTGAAATCAGAGCACCTGAAAAGAATATGCAGTGTTCAAAGAACACAGTTGGCAAAGTCAAGGATCAGCAGTATTACTAGCATTTTCTTTTACTATGTATTTATTCTAATTCTGTGGATTCAGATCAAATAGGCATGTATTATCATTTCACCTGCTCTGAAGATGGAACAGCAATTGTTTCTAGAAATGGCTTGAAAAGAGCCACCTAATCCTACTAAAATGCCCATTAAACCTCTGCTTATGTTTAATCTGTAGCATCTCACAGAAGTTTCTTCCAAAAACTTTCACCTACCCTAACTGTACACTATTTTTTTTAACACTGGTAACTACATTTGCTCCCTTCTTCAATGCTGGCAAAAGACACCTGAATAGGTGGCCAGATTTCAAGAAGCACTAGAAATGTAAAGTACCCACTGTACTCAAAACCAGGATTCACTGCTTCTCCAGTACGTGTTGTTCGATGCCATCAACCTCTTGGTAAAGGAGTCTGTACTAATTAAGAAGTAGATTCATTTACCTTACAGAACTGACAAAAACCCTATTGTTTCAATCAAGAAAATTCAATGAGACATTAAACATGTCCATCTTCTCCATTGCCCCAGTTTCTTTAGCACCTTACTTTTGTAAAACTGAGACTGGAGACCCTAATTCAGCAAAGCATTTTGCCATCCATTGAAGTGCCTCTAAAACTTCATGATACACTTCATTATATCAAAATACTTCATTAAATCAGGGCCTCTGATGTTAATGATTTCTGCAGTACTAAGAGGAAAGATGGACAAATTGGTTATTTTTGAGATTCAGGCAAATATTTGAACACCGATCAACTAAAAAGCAACCATGCAGAGCAAGATCTCACATTAAAAAGCATTATCACTAGCCTGAAATCAATCTGACAACCTTTAAATCAGACTTCAGCTTATCTCCAGACCATAAAGAAATACTCCTTCCTTCCTTCAATTCATGTACAGCAATAAAAAACTAGTAGCCCAGAGATTTTACTTAGCCTGCTAGACAACGACACAGCTGAGGTCAAGCAGTGACACCAGCGTGTCTTCATCGCATTTGACTGAAGTTCAAGAAACTTGTGTAGATACAACTGTCAAAGGCAGGGATGCTGTTCACAGTTTTGTGCAGGCAGAGCACTCGGGGAGATAAAGGCAGCTGCCAGCGTGTGGCCACGGGACTGCAGCACTGCAAACAATGAATGGAGACAGAGCCATGGACTGCTGCTGCCATCCTGCTGGGCTGCCTGAACTCGGGACATCTCAGCAACTGCACCGAATGCACGAAGAGGTGACCTCCTCCTCTCCTCCCCCTGCTCCCAGCCAGATTATAATATATGAAATTAACTGAATACTCAGAGGAAGCTTGCGAATTTTGGGGGGTCTCAGAAGCAATTTGCAGTTTAACCATATGAAATGTGTGTGATTTGATCCAAGCCACTTAAATGAGCTCATCCTGAGGGTCAGCTGGCATAAAATAATTTGCTTGGGAATGAAATCTGCCCCTGTCCTTCAGCAGTACTGTCCCTCTCCATACTCATGGACACTTTCTTAGTCAAGTACAGAGCTGCTTTAAATAACAGAATAACATCTGCCAGAAAATCATTAAAGCCCCAGTACAGTAAAAATGAATTTACATATGCCAGACCCGCTGCAATATCTCATTGCCAGACATTAAATGGTTTCCACGCAAAGGCAGGTAAAACTGGGATCCAGAACAAGTTCTTGCTGGTTTAAATATTCAAAAGCTGCTCTTGAGTACTTGTACAGATGCAACCCTTCCCACTGTAGCCAGGGTAGCCATCAGCAATTCCAGCATTAGCCAGCTCTGTATCTCCTGCATGAAAGTCACAGTGCTGTGAGCAATTAACCACCCCTGTAAGTGGATTTATCCCAGGAAGGAGGAAGAATGACATTTCAATAGCATAATACACACATGTCCAGATAATTAATAATAACCAGTTAGTGGGGGAAAAATAACTGTAAGCTATGGAGAATGTTGTATTTGGGATTCATTTTTGCTCTGCTAAAAGTAATGCTGGGGCAGTGGATTTTATTTTATAGCCAGTAGGAAATACCAGTATGATTATTTACTGTAATTTCAAACACAGGCAAACAACTGACACAGTGATATGTACCATCATCTGAGCAAAAATTCATAATGTTTAATCAGCTGTTTGCTATAAAAGGACATTTGCCTGTTGGATTGCTTTTAATCAGTAGTAACAGAATTAAAAAGAAACATATTCTGAAATAGAGAGAAAATTAGATGTGCCATTAAACTGGTTCTCTCTCATGCTTGAGATTTTGTGACTGCAGTCACATCTGATGTGCCTAAGGGTCCATCCCAATTTTCTTTGCTGTCAGTGGGACACTTTGCTTCAAGGATAGTGGATCAGACTGGAACTGGAGCAGGCTTTGATTTAATTTTTTCCTTTGAAAGCCCAGCACATGGTTACACTGGGCCCTGTTGTAGATGGCACCACACACTATCCCATCATTAATTCTCTGTATTTCTTTTATCCTTCATTTTTGGAGCTTTGCAATTTAGGAGCAATGCCAAAAAACTAAAGGGATACATGCTGTCCCCAGCATAAAATTTATTTACTTTTCATTTTAAAAAATCCCAGATTTAAATTAGACAAAGGTAAAACACCTTAAAATATTTTCAAGTGTTGACTTTGAATATTTTCAGACTTGTTAAAAACACTGTGGGAAAGCTGACAGATTTCTCTATGTCCAATAAAGTGTGCAAGGATGAAAGAACACTATTCCTGACACTCAAGAGAGGAACAAAATAAAAAAGTATTCAGGCATATGTAGATCATCCCCCTTTATTTGTTGTGATAGCTCATGCTCTGGCTCTTCTGACAACCCAAACTTAGGCATTGACACACAAGTAGTTTAATGTCATTAAAAAAACCTTATAAAGTCTTCCATTCTGGCTCAGGTGATGTCCTTTGCCTCCCTCCCTCTGCATTGTGGAAAAATGAGCATTCACTTCCTTTGAAAAGTTCTATCCAAGAACACGCACTGAGCAAAGACAGATCTTGGTATATTAGTGCTTGGTATAACAAAACTACATGTGTCCCCAAACCACAATGAAAACTGCACTCCTTGCATACATGATTCACCCTGTTCTAGGTCACATTCCCAAAATGGCAAGTTTTATCCATGAAACAAATCACATGGGTTTCCCAGAGAATTCTTGCAAAAGGATTTCTTAAAGCAGTATAGCATTACACGTTCAGGTCCTTTATGTAAAGTCCCTATGTATGTAGGTATTTAATCCAACTGAAAAGCTGTCAATGTTGCCTATGCTTGTAAAAGTCTCTGCACTGGATTTTTGTTTCACAAGCCACATGTTATTAAAATACAAGAATTCTTGAGAAAAGTTCACCTGGGACTATCTTTACATATATCAAACTATGAGAGGAAGCAGCATTTCTTCCTTCTATTGCCATGAGAAACTTCTTGTACTGTAGATTTTACAGTGTGTGTTTATGTATTTCACAGATGCAAGCCCACATTCTCATTGCATTTACCCTTACACTACTCCAAGTTGTATAAAGATAGATCCAAGTAATACCAGAGCCCAAAGTATAAAATAATTTCTTAATCTACAGTAATGTATAGCTTAACTGACTTTATACAGCCTTTTGGCAGCAGCACATCTACTGAATTTGTATTTCAGTTCACATGCCACTTTCGAGGCTCCAATATTTCAGCACAATTACAAATTAATGAGATAGGTAGTCTCCATTGCAGAGATAGCAGCAATCTGTAAAAGGGTATTAAGAAAAGGAGTAATTTATTGGCTCATGAAGGTTCCAAGTGTGCAGTCACATTAGCATGACAGTGGGAGGTCAAGAGACTCATTAGCCAGCATTACAAGATATGCAACTCAGTATTTTATAGTGGCAGGATGTACATGCAACACACACTTTGGGAAGCAATTACTGGGTGCTCACTTAGGCATTACCTCTGCCTGCATCTCCCAGCCCGCCTGAGGGTCCTGGGTACCCACTGTGGGTACACTGCTGTGTGCCTGCAATAGAAATCTCATCGAGATATTCAGCTTTGTTTCTGCTCTGTTACCAAAAAATCGTGTCCAGTGACACTGGAACAGCAGAGAGCAGAACACCTGCTATGCCCCACTCCTGGGTAAGGTATCCAACAACCACATCCCTGCCCCAGCAGAACACTGCCCTCAACCTGCCTGCTGCAATGGCAGAGATGGATTGTGTTAATACCTGAGCTCACACTTCCAGCTTGAACAACAAAGGAAGCATGGCCTGGGTTTGAAATTTGGGAGTGGGGACAAAGGCAAGGGAAGGCAGATGATGGATGGAAAGAGGAAGAAATAATGTATAAACGTGGGGCTCCAGGTGAGATACAGCAGCAAGGCAGCACTACCAAGTGCTTGTTCTCAAACTGATGAGGAAGAGTGTGGAAAGCCTTCACCTTGGATAAAATGTGAAATGTGTGACAAGGTGTAAAACTGAATAAATTACCACAAATGAAGGTGTTACATCCTGATAAAGTGCATAGCTCCACTGACTGCAGTGGTACTCTGATGTTTTATACCCACTGAGATGGCTTTAGCTTGTTTTGAAGACCCTCACTTTAAGGGAATAAAATCTGCAGACAGTCTCAAGCTTCTGACTGCAATTCATTCACACAGGGGAAAAAAAGACCGAAATGACCTTGGAGGAGACAGTTGTTGTATGAAAGCCCAATGCCAACAGGGCAACCAGGTACCGTGCTTAAATTAGCAAAAGGTTGGGCTGGCATTTCTTCTGTCCCACCCCTCCCTCTCTGGTCAGACACCCTACATCCTTTGTCAATGGAACAAGGGATTAATGCAAAGACATATAGTTGTTTTTGTCTAAATCAAATATGTAGAATGCAATAATTGCCTCTGAATGTGCTTCATGACTGATATCAGCAAACACCTTAATTATTAACTGAATTTCTTTAAACTAACAGTATCAAAGCCTATTACATCAACCCTTATCACAACTGCAGCACTCCAAGACTTCAATGTAATTCCTAATTAAACACATGGGTACCTATATGAGAAGGAAATAACACGAGCTTGACTGTTTTCATAGATTTCAGATGTTCCTTAAATTTTACAAGAAGCCGTCTCTCTTAAGCATTGGGTTATTTCTCGTTAAAAGCAGATTTGGTTTTTTTAATTAGAAACATCAGATATTGCCTTCCCTTAGAAGTATTTTGGCCTAATTTTGATCTCACTTAAAAATGGCAATGCCAGACTAGCATAAAAATCAGAGTGAGAGCAGAATCGTGATCAAATCTGGAGTCAAATAAGCAGATCTTCAAAGGCTTCATGCAGCTGATACCTGCATTATTCAGGCTTTTTATCAGTCTCAACTTCTGATGCTCCTTCCCCTTGGTCATGGTTTTTGCACATAACACATCATTATACTGTGGAGTTAATTGCCACAGGATGTTTGGAGGCCAGGAGCATATATGGGTCAGCAGAGAGATTACTAAATAGATTAACATAAAACAGATTCTTTGGGGAATTCTGTCAAGAGTTCAATGCCATCTCGAAGTCAAGGTCCTTTAACTGAAGGTCACTGGAAAGACCTACATGTCCTTGTAGTCTGGCTCCTTACACAGACATATCCCAGCTCCTTCCTCCTGTACAGACACTGCTTGAGCAAGCACTGTGCTGCACAGCCCTGTGGTGTGACCCCACACAGCTGTACCATGTTCTTCACCTCTATGAGGAACCATCCTGCTGCTTCCTTTCATCAATGTGTAGGGCTGAAGGGACAGATGTTCAACAACTGCCCTGTATGGGGATGATATTTAAATGGTAGAGCAGAAAAACTAACTAGAGCCAGTTATATTTAAAAAAAAAAAAAAAAAAAAAGGGAGACCTAGACAGTAACAATAAAAAACGAGTTCAGTGCTTTACTGAAATCCTAGTGAAAAACAGCTAAATAAAATGGAATATAGGTCAATCTAAAATTGCCATTCACATGTTGGTGGAAGGCTACATCCAGGCCCAGAAGAAGTATTTCCTCTGAGCAAAAACCCCCAAGTGTTCCCACAGTTTGCCATGTGAATGCAGACTTTCCATGATATGAGGTGCTTCACCAGAGTGGAAATTTGTAAAATATCTTACACTGCTGCTTCCAACCCCCTTTGTTTTTGGAGGAGAGCGAGTCTGTTGTCCATTTGGCTGAAAGGCAAAGACAGCTGTGATTGTGTTCTGCTCCCCATCTCACAGCACCACGGCACAGAGGACACTGCTCTGGAGATAGGAGGTTTTGACAACCAACAAAAATGCCAGATACCTGGCTTCTCCTCCACAGTGCCCAGTGGGTCTGGAGTAGCTGCTTCATCTGCTCCTGAAAGTTTCATTCACACTGGCAGCACTGTACAACCAACAGTGTTTGAAAAGCCAAAAAGAAAAAATATCACTTACCAAGGCAGATGCTGGCCAAAAGGTTGGGAGCCTCAACCAGAACAGTTGGCTTAGCATCCTGAGTTAGAAAACAACCTCTGGTTAAAGAATTTTTAATTAATTGATCAGGCTCTAAAAGCATACATGGCACATTCTCCTCTCTTCTCATTCCATTATAAAAGAGAAATATTCATCATTCACATTTATAAACATAGCCTACAAATGTAACAAACTTTAGTTAGTTCAGCCTACTATAAGGATAAGGAGCATTTCATGGTCATTCTGCAATGTGAACTGAGGGTGGCCCCTCCCCATCACCCCCATTTGTTTCTCTTTCAGGCCAACACTGGAGTTCAGTGTTTCAAGAGTCCAGTGAATCCCCACAACAACAATTACTCTTTAAGTCAGTAGAACTGTGTCTAATTATTCCAAAGTAATTGTATGTATTAACCTACATCTTAGGATATTCATAAAACAAAAAGGAAACACAGAGTCACCATCATTTCACAAATACCCAGGTGACCACTTGTGAACGTCAACAGGAAACACTTCCACTATTTACACATTTGCTTGTCTTCATTCTTCATTAGCAATACACATTAAGGTTTTTAATGACTGCAACGTTAACAAATAATACATTCCTTTTTTAAAAAACCAGCCTGGGTGGTCTATGCATGCCCACTACTTTGTATCTAGCCAACTCAATAGCTGCTTCAGGGTGAGATCCCACCCCCAAGCCTGAAATCAGCCAACATTAGAAATAGGCTTCCCCTGGCCTTTGAACAAAGCCGTTATGCAAACCTGGGAGAAAAAAAATCTAAGTGATGTAGACACTGCCATGTGGTGGATTTCTTATGTTTGTTTCCCTTTGCCTCCAGCATTGCATCATAAAAACCACATTTCCATTTTCAGCTTTCCTATGCGACTGAACCAGGAAGGGCTCTTTGTTGTCATCCTTACAGGTACAGAGCTCAGCCTATGCCAGAGTTTACTGAAGCATCAGGAGTGAGTGATCACACCTATACACAGGTACTTTGGATCCTTCCAACCTTTTGTTTAAACAGTAAGTGACAAAATAGACCAACCAAAATCCTCTTAATAAGTACACATGTGACTATATCCGTGTATATATAGCCACACAAACCCATGGCCATCATAACCCAGCCACACCTACCATGCCAGATACACCAACACACAGACAGGATAAGCCAATTGTATCTTAATAATAACCCAAATTAAGACAGTGATGTAATAAAGCACATCAAGTTTAACTACAATCCCTTCAGTTATAAGCCAGCGATGGGTGGACTTCAAATGCTCAGACATACAAAAATACAATTCCTGGCCAATGCAGGAGTGTCTTCCCCAGCCCTCATGTCCTCTCTTTTTTCTCCTCCTCCCATACTTAAATCCACTCCTCTCTCTGACTTCAGTCATCACATTACTTAACTTTCTTTCATCTTCCTTAGTACCATGTTCCGCTTCTGCCACATCTTAAGAGAGGGATATCTCTCAAGTATCTGCAAGGGATGGGTATAAAACCCCCTTTTCTTAAGGGTCTGTGCCATTATCCCAAATTACACTACAAGGCTGTGCCTTTTACAATGTTCAAAGAACGAGACCTGGAGCCCATGATGGGAACGGAACATCCTTCTCCTGGAGAGAACAGTCCTCCTGGAAGACTCTAGTAGGGCCCTCTGCCCTTATCCTGAAATCAGAATAGACACATTAATGCTGGCCTGGGCTTCCCACCAAAATAAAACTGAAGGTGACCTGCAGAAGAGCTCAGGCTTTGCATCCACACACTTGGCTCACACGTTTCTTTTGGAAGCCAGTGGAATGAATGTGCAGGATATCTCGGAGTGCTTCTGGCAAGCCCTGCTCAAACAGGGTGTTAAGCACTGACCCTAAAGGCTGGCCAAATAACCTTGAGGTACAAATCACTTTCTCACTCAACTGTTGACATCTGGAAGGTTGAAAAAAGGACTCCCCTGTGATAAACACCCTTTCTTCCTCATTTTTTATTCATCATTGCACCTGAAATGAGTAAGTTGAATCTCAGATTGAGGCTGCACATACATGAACATTTTAGCAGACCAAAAAGAGCTCTCCATATGTCTTAATATTTTGTGCTATTTAGAGGTGCCAGGTAGATCAGAATTCCCTGTCCTACAAACCATCCAAACACACTTGGATGCTGGCCCTGTCCTAGAAGGCAGCTGTGCCCTGGCTGCTTTCATGCTGACACAAAGCCTACACATGCTGCAGCTACCTCCCCTTACAGACCTTGTATAGGCTTGGGGTTTATCGCATTTTTATGGAAATTCAGTTCGGTGCTCAATTTACCCTTATTTAAATGCTAATTTTAGTGAAGTGGTTTAACAAAGCAATTATGAAAAAAAGGCTCTAATCTTCCACCGACTGAGTAGGGAGAAACTCAGAATGTGGTAGACAGATTAACCATGTAAATGCACCATAAGCGATCTGTTTCCTACTTAATGCACTCGGTGAGAAGCGACTCGCTTACAAAGGTGACAGTTCAGCCTCCTTCTCTAAACACATAATCCCAAAGAATCAACAAAACACTAACACCTCATGCAGGGTGTTGCATATAATAATTATCCTTAGCAATCTCTCTTGTTTTCTGTACTTAACACTCACTCTTGTTTTCCTTCTTAATGTATGTTTATCCATTTTATTTAGAACTTCTGACTGTAAGATATAATCAGACGCTTTAGAAGGCATTTTGCTATAATTGTAGTTAGTCAAGTTAAGTGCCACAATTTAAAACGGTTTAATGCTAATTCCACCTTCCCCCTCTGCCAGGGCTGCAACTGAAGCCGACAATGCCAAGCAGTTCAAGAGGTCTCCACCTACTAGAATTAAAATTCACCAGTTCTACCAGCTCTCCAAAGCCTCTTTGGGTAGAAAGTTAACATGAACATCCTACCTACGATACACTTCTCAGAGCAAGGGTAAACAACAGAGAGAAGTGCAACACAGGAGTTTTAGGCCTGATACTCATTTCTTGGATAAACTACAGTGCCATTACAATTTGCAGCATCTGTCTGCTCTTGAGAACAGGTTACATGTGACTGACAGAAATCTGTGAGATACTGTCAAATACTCAATCTTTTGCCTCTGAATCTGTGGAATTTTATTTAAGTTGAATACACAAAGGATTCAATGTCACTGTTGATTTATGAGTTTCAAATACCAAATTTTATTTTCTAAAGTTTAATCATTGCAGTTCTCTTCTTCCAGAGACCTGTTAGCTCTCTTTGAGCGCTTCATCTCTGATTTTCTATCATCTTTTCAATTCTCCCCAATGCTTTCCTGATTTCTCCCATCCCTTCCTGAGTATGCTGCTTCAAGGTTGTACAATCTGTAGGGACAGGGCTGTGAGGGAGGAGGAAAAAAGCAAAGGCAGCTGCTCACCACAGACAGAATCCAAGGGCTGAAGAAGCAGGGAGGAATCTATGACAAGTGTTCAGGAAAGATTTTTGGCCATGAAGTTAAGGCATTCACCTTTCGGACTTATTTTTAATCTGAAGACTGTCCACTAGTAACAAATAAAAGGTAAATTGTAAGAAAGGATGTGTAATTTTCATGAAATAATTATCACAAGAGCAAATCAACTGATGGCAATTTCCAAAGCTCAGCTTAGCCTTTCTTCTGTTTGTTGCTCCCAAGGGCATCACGAGTTATCTGCATTGTGTGGTGTTTGTAAGTGGGTTGTGCTGCACAGCTGAGTGTTGCTGTAGCACAGAGAAGTGCAATTCTTGAGAAACCAGTGGAATGACTCTCATTTAAGCCGAGGCAAGTTCCATGTGTGGTGTAACTCTGCAGGAACTGTGTTTTACACAGGAGGGGCAGTGGTCTACAATGAAAATAGCAGGATGCAAGGAGATGCAAGCCTTTTTCATTAGACATCGAAAGAAAGATTCTACCCTGACCAATATAAGCAGGTACTGATGCATCCTGTATGGATATCAAGCCATCACTTTAGCAGCACAGTCAGGGGGGAATAATTAGATTTCCATCATCCAGCCAATGCAAATAGTATAGCATTCAACTAAAATGCATCTTTCTGCCTTCTCTAAGTCTGTGGCCAGCTATGTGGGGCTTCCCTGTTACTGAAATACACAAGCCAGTGCAGCACAGTGCCAGCTCACTGGACTAGGAGGGCAGTGTCTGCATAGGATAGGTAATGCACTGCAATTCCCAGAATACAGGTTAAAACTGCAACCCCACAATCCAAAACAGTTCTTGTGCTACCTAGGGGTTTATCTTAAGAGAACAGATCTGTGATGTGATGTTCAAAGTCTGTGAAATATACTCAGTAATTCTGGTTACTGGACATTTCTGAACAAGACTTATAATTCCCTTTTTCCTGAATTCACCTGAGGTTTTAAACAGAAAAACCTTCTCTTACATAACAACAGAACCATACAATGTGGGAAAGGAAGAGCATTTGAGAGAGAAGAGATGACAATTCAATATGAACACAGTCACACACCATCTGCCACCCCTTTGACCTATATAACCTCACTTTACTTTTTGCCTGTCAACTCTTCTGTCTGGCTGGACTGGCCTTCTAAGCACAGTGGAGTGAAAAACACATATCATGTCTGCAAATTAGCAGGAGCTTGTTTCTCTAAAGCCAGAAAGGAATTTGCTTTGGTGTGAGATAAACTTTGATTGTTTCCATTCTCCTTACAGTCTAGTGCAATCTCCCAGAGCTCTTGGAGCCTATACTTGTGTATTTCACTGTGAGTGTGTGTGAAGAACGAAGGAGAAGGGCTCTGGAAGAGAGTGCAGGTGAAGGATGAGGTGTCAAAAGACAGGTTTTCTAAACTTAAAATTCCATGTTTGAAACTGAAGGGGGTCAGGGAACGTGCTCACTTTCATTATCTTAAGGGTGAACAGTGGAGCTCCACTTCATACGCAGAGAAGCACTCTGCTCAGTACTCAGGCCACCATGGGGTTGAGAGATGAATATTCCCAATATGATCCCTAGGCAAAAGGCTTATGGATACTTACTCACATGGAAACAGTCATTGTGATGGTCAACAGTGCTCTTCAGAGATTACCTTCTATGCATTATCACTGCTGCTGCCTGAGGGCGTGAGAAACCCCCTGACTTGAGCAGCTCCAGAAAGCCCCAGCGATACCCGCCCCGCTGTGCCTGTGCTGGGGTGCTGCCTGCAGCACTGGGGCACCGTGCCAGAGATGAGCCACACCAAACAAATTAACCCTGAGCAGGGCTGGCTAACGAGCACAGCTCTTCATTCCCTCAGCCTGCTGCCATCACAGCCAGGCTGGAGGAAACCCTGCGCTCCCACAAATGCAACCAACAACATTGTGAATGCTCAGAACTGATCTTTTGCCTGCACCATGCCATGAACAGTGTATGGCTTACCAGGAACAGCACTTGATCAATGTGTCCTGTTTGTGAGCTGGCAGCCACTGTTAGTCACAGCCAGGACAAGATTCCCTTGTGGCACTTAATGCAAGCAAACGCACTTGGGAATGAATCCAGAATGTATCCACTGCAAAATAGGACAATGAAGCAAGCAGTCAGTGCTGGCATGGTCTTGACTAACACCTAGTAGTGAACTACCAAGTATCTGTTGGAAAAAACATCATTAGTGAAAAGCGATCAAGAAAGAAAAGAGCAATGGCAGCAGGAGCTCACCCAGCTTTCCAGTGTCTGCACTGAGTAAATACAAGTAAATAAACACAAAGCTTTTGGACACCGCTCACTTAAGGCAGGTAGGCAAGAGAACAAAAATGCCAGAATTTTAATTTCCTGGTCTCAGTCCAGATCCATGCTTCTTCATAAGCTGTTCCACTCTAAATAGCAGGTTACATTTTTGGAGCTGGAAGCATTTAGTTCTGATTTAACTCAAGAATCCATTTTTCTGGTGTTAACTTTCACAAATTTTAAAGCAATAAAATTTAATTGCGTGCTCCAACTGTAACTTATATTCACCAAGGTCTTTATCCTACAGTTTTCATTAAAAGAAGGCTGCTATTTTTGTTTAAAGAGAACATGACAGTAACAGCTATTCCTTGCTGGATTTTCATAAATCAGAAGTTTCATTCAATATATTGACCTTTTATAATCCTGCCCTTGATTGCAAGAGTAATGTCTAAACATAAGAAGTAAGGAGAGAAGAGCTGAATTAATACACAAACCACCAAATCCTAGACTACGGATCTTACTGAAATGCACAATGCTTTCAATGAATGAGAGCAAAACTCCAAATTTTGTCAGAACTATAAGAAAAAACATGCTAGATTTTGTTCTAGGGAAGTAATATAAAATCACATGAAATCAAAATTCAAATTTCAATCACAGTATCTTTTACAGAAAAAAAAATTGTTCACTTTTTAATATAGTCAGTTTGCATTTGAGTTCTCATGTTTCCTAGAATTCAGAGCCCAAAAAGAAGATAGTCTATACGAGCAGGACAGAAAGTGTTCTGCAAACTCAAAACTTGTGAGCAGTTTTATGGGTCTGATGCACAATTCTCCCAGCCCAGGTCCTGAAGTTCTGTAACTACACTGACAAGCCCCGAATGAGTAGGTGCACTGTAATGAAATGAGGTTTAATGCTTTAGAAGGTAAATGAAAATAAAAGATTGCTGAGGTGAGTCCTGGTGGCAGGGATCTGTAATAAGGAGAGAGATCTCAGATGAGAAAACCCAAATTCCCAGCACTACAATATTCAGTGCTATTTGAATCAGTGGTTACCCACAAAGAGATTCCACACAATACTTGGAATACATTTAAGTTAGAAATCCATATCCATTTGATTTAAACTAAGTACCTTGGGAGAGTAAAGCAGCCTCCCTTGACAGAATTTGTTTCATTAAGGTTTTCCTAAACTTTACACAGCACAGTAGGCACAGTAATTTTATTTCCAAATGAGTTAAAACAGCTTCTGATCTGGCAGAGGCACTTAATTACGATCAGAAGGGCAAGAAACTAAAATATATGTAAGTGTGCTGGGCAATTCATGTCATTTCAGCATAATTATTCTACCTCAGGGTCAGCTCAAGTTGTTCCCACAAAAGCTAACTTCCTCTGAAGGGCTATTTGTCATGGATGCTTGATTCTTAATCACCTCATCAGATCAACTGCTGTTCTGCCTATCCCTGTGATCATTTGGAAGGTTTCAGGCCCCTTCTACTGAAGTTAGTTATTAGTCAGCTCCATTCCAGCTGCAAGGCTGAAAATTTCCTAAAAAGCAAACACATTTAACAGCGTTTCAGCTGATGCAGAAGAGTTCTCTTAAGTACTTGCAAAAACCCCCCCAAATAATATTAAAGAGCAAACACCCCTTTGATGTGACATTCCTAAATTCTACAACACTCAGAGATTTTGGACCCGAGCTCTGCAGCTGCCAGCTGAGGACAACAATGCTGTTGTACTGCTGTACACTGCAGGTCAGGCATTCCCAGTAAGGCTCTGGGTCCCTTCCACGCCTGGCCAAGGGAAATGCTGCAAGATTAATTCCCATCCAGTCACACCTCTGGAGTAACCACAGCCACTGCAAGCAGGGCAAACTCAGAGAAAAGCCTTTTACAGGATTCCTGAAAGTGACTTTGGACATACATTGGGAAGAAGTTTCCAGCTGGAATTGGCTTGCTGGGGACTGGACGCTGAATGCTCTCAGGGCATTGTCTGTAACATGCCTTTTTTTAATAAGTGAGCTCTTAACCTGACAGACACTGCTAACATCTCTGCATTATTAAAAGGTGGTATTTTAAATGGTCATATTTCTAACACATTTTGAAACGGCAGGAGTTCAGCAACCTGAACCCCATGGTCCTCTGCAGCCAGCCCGTCAGGACATCCCAAGGCACAAGGCTAGTGTGCTACCCATCCTTAGAATTCCCCTGGATGGTCTGGAGTGTCACTGCTGAAACACTAGTACAGGGAAAGAGCTGCACCGAGGTACCATATCTCAGTAAAAACATACAGCTCAGTTTCAGCTTTCCAGGTAGGTCATAATTTTTAATTACAGTATTTGTATTTAAGCTCTGCACACAACAACAAATTTCAGCTTTGCAGTATGTGCCAGACTACCTCTCAGTAGCATTGGGAAAAAAAAAGGGAAAAAACCATCAGCCAGCTGCCTGCATGTTCCCAGAAACAAGAAAACATCTATCAAGCCTTGGCACAAACAATTCTTATTGCTGTTTTATCTATTTATTCTCCTAAAAGCATCACCAAAACAATTCACAAGATTCATAATCCACAAGAAAAGCGATTTAAGCCCACATCTGCAGAAAAATATTAATTTATAGAAACCAGTAATCTACCTAAAACCTCCTTAGGAAAACACTTTTGCAAATTCATCTCATAAGACCGTGCCCCAAAAGACCTGAAAGATGTATTATTCAACTGTTTGTGCTTTCTAGGTGTAGAACTGCGTGTGTAAAAGAAGAACATGGGCACAAAGCCAGCAGGAAACATTATTAGAGGAACTGTCCCTGAGAGGCAAATCTCAAGTGGAAAAGCATCCCCAGGTTAGCTGCAAAAAGCACAGCCCCAAGCCCTCAGCTACAGCCTGTGCTTTCACACTGCCCTGACCTCACAAGTGAAGCAGCACAGCAGAGGAGCCAAACGCCACGACCGTTCAGCAAATCCAAGAGTTTAGAGCATTCTCACAAATTCTGTTTGCTTTAGTGGCAAAAGCTTCATGTGCTTTAGTTCCTTTGCCCTGACCCCCAGGGACAGACTGCCCAAGGATCAGACACATCACCACAACCCTGCAGTGTCCGTGTGCAACCACAGCGATCCCAGTGATTCCAAACAACCTTCCTTCCTTTCAGGGCTCTTTGGCACAGAAAGAATAGCATCTGACCTACAGACACTTTTAAACCCCAGCGTTCCACCTGGATGTCTGCTGTTTTGTTGCTGTAATTCAAACACTCCCTGCTGAGCTGAAGGGCCTTTACTTGTGCTGGCTGAGCCCCCGCGTGCCCTGTGAGCCGCAAACAGACGCAGCTCCCTCAGCTCAAGTGCTGGATTGCTCTTGAACTCGCTTCCATCCACATCTCTCTCTCATGAGCACTTCAACCCCCTTCACACACACACAGAGCTTTTTGTGTACTGCACTTGTCTCAGAGAAAACTCAAAAGCCTCCTTTGTTCTTCCACTCTGTTCAGGTGAAAACACACCTTCAACTTGACCAGAGATGTTACAGCCTGGAGCCCCTTAGTTCCCCTTGCTATGAGGATCATTCAGTGACTCCTCCTGGGTAGCCCAGGCTCCAGAAGAACACACAACAAATGAACTTGCAGATGGTCAAAGGCATCCCACATGTTCCCTCCTCCATCAGCTGTCATGAGCACCCTCTGCCTTTGTATGCTTTTGGATTTGGTAAGAATACAATTGGATAATCCTGTCTTTAAAGACAACTATGCTTTCAAAACTTATTTGAGATGGAGACTACTGCATGGCACTGATTTATCTTAGCTGCTCTGCAGAATATTTTCACATCCTTTTTCTTTTCAGATGTTACAAAGACTTTAGTCTGTGTCCGTGGTGAGGAGGAGAATAAATCTGCATGTGTTAAGGGCACAGGGAGCAGGGATAGACACTTTTCAGGGCTGCACTCACTGCTCTCACTCCAGATTCACACGTGGGACTCACTTTCTTCGGCAAAACTCCAGGGTTCTTGACATTGTTTAGGAGACAAGCAATCACAGAGAAATATTTCAGCTGAACAGGTCTTGCAGGTATGTGTGCTCTGGAATAATGAGTACAATGTTATGGAGCAAAAGAGGGACAGGACAAGAACAAATTCCTCAGGTATACCTGCAGTCCTGTTGGGAACACATCTAAAATTTTATGTTTTCATGAATAAGATGAAGGGACAGTACTTGCACACCTGTGTTCTCTTCCCTATTCCTTTTTTCCTTCTACACTTGAAAACATAACATTAGCAGGAGTGCCAAAGGTGCCCATCAGAGAAACATCAAGACAAATATATGCAAGGAGTTCATGGAAATATTCATGGCTAACTCACGCTATGCCATGGTGAACAACTGACATAGAAATAAACCACTTCAGGCCAAAGGCACAAGGCAACAATTATTTGTTCTTGTCCTGGGGAAGTACAGAGCCTCCCCTCAGCCTAATGTCACAGGCAAACACACAGGCCATAAAAAGGTAAAGAGGGCACAGAGGTGCCAGGGAAGAGTGCAGACACCATCCAGCACAAAGTGTTAGCCAACTGCATAACTTCTTCCTCTTTTCAGATTAACAGGTTGTAACTTATCTTACAAGTTTCAGCTGCAACCTGCACATAGTTTTCAAGAAGTTTTTAGCTCTGAAATAATTTTAAAGCACCAATATGATACAAACATAAAAACAATCTTTGAATAATCTGTTAATACTGAATTAAACTTTCTTTACATTAAGAAGAAGTTGAAGTACATAAATGAAACTACAGCAATTAGGCTGTTTAAACAATGAACAGAAAGATGGAAGCTGACAAGATATCAAGTAGCATCCAGGCTTAAATATGAAAGACTCCTGTCCTCCACCCACCACGAATGCTACTCAGGCTATTTCAAACCATTTCAATCTGCTCAAATTACCCATGAACAGCAGAAACTGGTAGAAAAACACTACTTGGGGCTGCCTTCTCCCTTTGCAGGCTATTATCTGTATTTTTCTTACCAAGGATGCTCACATCCTTTTCAGATCTTTGTCTCTAGAAATCCCTCTAATTGCCAATGCTTTGCTTTGCTAAATTTCCATTCTAGAAGAAACCAAATTTCCTCTTAAAATGTTCCTAGACAACGTGTTCATAATCTAGACCAGGATTGCAGATACCTTTTGGCCATTATAGGAATGACCATTCAGTATTCCCTACCTGTGCCTTTGAGCATTTCCTGAATTCAAGGATGAAGTCAAAATGCCCACATCTGGATATTCTACTAAGAGTCTCTGGTTAAAGCATCTTTTTCTCACTGCTTCCTGAATAGGATTCTCATACTTCCCATTGCTATAATTACCCATTCACTGTGCAGTAGTAGTGCTTCCCATATTTATCTTTCTCTGTCCAAAACATTCATTGCAGCCACCTCTCTAATTAGATGCACACACTGAGCCATACATCTTCCTTATTAACTTTCCCAGTTATGGTAGCAAGACTTTGCCCATCTCTGTCATTCATAAAGTGGTAACACATTAAACACAGAAATAGGCACGAACTATGGTAAACGCCTGCTTTCAGCCATCTTTGGTAGTACTTTACTCTTTAATCTTTTATGTGATCATCTTTTCCGTAATTACATCCATTATAATGATATTCATCCTCCTACTGTCAGCCACTTAAATTGCAGCCTACAACATCAGTGAGGAAAATGACAAGTCTTGTAGGAAAAGCAAAGAAGACAAAGAGGTTTTCTATACTGCAGGTAGGCACTGTTCAGGAAGTCTGCAATAGCACACGCCATGCAACCAGAACCAATGCACCAACATCCCACTCGTTATTAGCAAGTCCCTTGGAAAGGTGAGGCTTTCCCTCCTCTCCAGCCAGTGCCACTGGAAAGTTTCCTCTCATACCTTTGATTTCAGGGGCTTGTGTTTTCTCCTGCTTCCTCCCACTTTCCAGCACATTGAGGCCTCATGGTCTCTGCTGTTCTCTCAACACCAGAAATCCTTTCAGGGACAGAGTTTCTTCACCCAGAAATCATTAGCAACCTCTCTGAAACTCAAACTGATCTCCCAAGGGCCATAACTCAGCCAATTAACTGAAACAGGTTCCTGTTCGAGCCCCATTCAAACCTAGATCAGCATTCAGTGAGACTGCTCTCAAACCTGGCTTTATTCATTGGGATTTGGCTATGGGATACTATTTATATTCTTCCGTGTCTCAAATCCAGTTAAATCAAAGATAGATGATGCAGCTGCTCTCCCACTGCTTCCACCATGGAAGAGAAAAAAATCACCCACAGAGTCACTGGGCTCCCCCCTCCCATCTCCTCCTGCTCTTCCGAAAGGCCCGACCCAGGCCACACCTCTGCACCCTCCAGTGACCTCCAACGCTCCTCCCCAGGCCACAGCCCTCCAGCCTTGGACTTCATGTGAGACCCAAAACCTTTCTGCTGCCATCCTGATTTGGAAAGTTTTGTGCTGCAGTTGAGCTCCCCTACTAGACTGTTCTCCTCTACAACTCTGCAGCCCATGCCCGTTGCTTGTTCTGCTCACACAAGTGCCATAAATCATCCCCCACCACAGGATGCTCAGATTAGTTATAAGGCAGCTACATCATAAGAGCTAATTGGCCCGATTAGCTATTCTCAGTTGAGACCATTATCTGAAAAATCTTTGCTTGTTCTTGTCTGTTTATGGTCTTGCAATGAACCAGCACATCTATTCCTCAAAATACCTTTTGTTCTTGCTGATTCTGTATTTCAAAAGCATCTAGAGCAACTCACACTAAGAAAATCTGCAGATTTTCCCATTTCCTTAGCTTTCCAGGAGCTGGCTCACAGTGTAATTTAGCTGAATGGACCTTGTTTAGCTTCAAACAGGAAACAGACACCAGTTTCTAGCTTGTACTTTACACTAAAATAACTTATTCCATTAGCAAAGGAAAACTGTTCTTTTTTAATCTCAGATCTGGGATGTATCACGTGCTCAGCAACACACCTGAAACTAAACAGAAATGACAGTAATATAATGCTGTGTGCAACACAGAGTTTTCTTTTTTTCTCCAGTCATAGAGATATTTAAGTAGAGTCAATATACGGAAATACCAAGGAGTGTCCAGAACCACCATTTGTGATCAGAGCTGTGAATTATCAGAATAAAGGGCTCAGATGCTTTACTCCACTGATTGAACTCAACAGCCCTAAATCACATCTGGACTGTGTGCTCTAGGATGCCTCAGCACCCTGGTACTCCTGTTGTGCCTGCCGTGTGGCTTCAGGAGATATTGGCATGTTTGGGCCTTCCATCAGTAATTTCATCGCTATTCCAACACACTGGTGCTTCACATGAGCAAGGCAATAGGAACAGACACTGGTGTCTGTGGCAAAGTCAAGTGCAATACAGAAGCCCCTTTTATCATGGTGGGTACTTATGGGAGGTTTCAAAGGATGCTCCTGATTTCTAGTCCAAGTTGTGTGAAAGACTGTCTGAGACAGAGCCTGCCTGAAGAACTAATGGCACTCCAGACCTGCACAAGTGCACTTCTGTGCTAGGAATCCAAAGAGACAATGAGGAAAGATGTTGTTCTCACACAGGGTGAAGACACTGAGACTACAGCTTTGGTTTGAAACCACCTCTGATGTAAATACCAGGCCCACAGCAACACTCTTGTATCTATGGCTGCCAGGCATCATGAACTTCATTTGCTTAAGTGTCTGGTAGGTGCCCAGATCCATTTGAGTGCAAATACAGACATTCAGAGCACAATCTTCAGAAGCATTCCATATTCAGGGCTATCCTTAGGATTACGAGAAGATGCCCAGTGCTTCAAAAGAAAAGCTGTGGGACTCAGACTGAAACATAACTGAACAAACACATGTCACAAACTGACTCTTGCTTCAACACTCAGGGTCACTAACTGGTCTCATTCCAAAGCCAATCCTGTTTACATTGCTTCCTGAGGTGGTCAAGGGCCAGTTCAAGCTCAACAGCAACACAACCAGAAACTCTTTCACCCACCACACAAAGTCTCCCCCAGCACAAGGCTCATGATTTGGACACAACAGTTCCTTGTCTTGGAGAGGTGTGTCTGCCAGTCTGGGAGGAAAAGCCTTGACTCAGAACTGCCAGCTCTGAATCTTCCACATTTTCACATGAAACCTTTCTAGCTTTCTGCCAGGTTGCCACTTACATGGGGAAGGAGCTTCCCCCCAGGGCTACCCAATCTCCCTTGTACCCTCAATGATCTCCTTTGTACCCTCTGTCCACATGAAAGTGCAGGGTGAGGTCCCCACTGCCCTGCAGGTAAATGCCAGACAGCAGGGGCACCTCCGGGGCTCAGGCACCAACCTGGGACAAACCCACCTCTCTTCTTGGTGGTACAAACCTACTGATGCACACTGTAACCCACAGGGAACAGAGGCAAAAATAAAGCAAGGAAGCTGTTAGAATCCCTTAGCAAACAGAACTAATTATTCCATGGAGAGCTTCCCAAGGATGTCAGGATGTACATAGAGAGAACAAGGCATTGATCTGTGGAAATGATCAAAAAGGAAGGAAAGCAATACTGTGCACTGAAAAGCCAGAAGAGATAAAGCCATGGACAGCAAGCAAGCACTAACAACATGGCCCCAGGAAAAGCTAAAGACGACAGCTTTTAAGTGAGCTTTCTTGAGTCCTGCTGTGCTCAGGGACACAGGCCTTTGTAAATTCTTTATAAATACATAGGACTGCATCAAAGTCACCCTTAACTCACAAATTTCTCATCTTAAGTGGAACAACCGACAGCAAACATCTCTCCCCAGAATTTTTTTATTAGCTTCTGGGGTCAAGAGAGGCCACAAGAATAATTACAGCCTCAGCAAGGAGATGATACCTTGTGTTAGAAAACATTATTTGAATCAGGATGGAAGGGACAATGCTTTTCTAGCAGCAGCTAGGCATAAGAGGAGCTGATTTTTCTCTTATTAAATACAGGAGGTTTCATCCTCTTTTGCTGTTAACAGATTGATACACGTTCTGGTACTGCATTTGTAACATTCTATAGTCTGACTGGCTGATTTGCTCAGAATGTAAATTGTTCAGGACAACCACTTCTTCTAATCTTATTTATAATACCTTAAAAAGTACCATGATACTAACAGAGAGATAGGTGCAGGGTTTTGCTATATTAAGGTTTGTCATCTTCTGTCAGCAAGTACTGACTGAAAGCACATTGCTCCAGTTCTCCAGGGTCCAGAAGGAAAAAAAAGGAACTAGGGACAAAGAGAAGTGTTTTGCACAGCATCACAGGGTAGATCACAGACAAAAAAAATCATGCCACATGTTAATTCTTTGTTGCTTAACCTTGTAATTCATCTCTGAGCTCAGCACTGGTGCAGCTCACTGCTGGGACCCCTGTGTGGTGGGCTGTCTCTGTACTTGCATTAGAGGTCCCCCCTTACAGCAGGGACAGTGCTGTTGTCCCCAGTCTTGCCCAAGGAGCCAGCTGCTAGTCACGGGCCAGCCACCCTGGAGCAGAAAGCAGGCTTCCTGCCACCCTCCTCACTGCCCAAGAGCTCCTCCAGCTACCTGGGCAGCACCTAAAATAGAAGATCCCTGCTTCAGTTAACTGAGTAGAACAATTAATTACCTCCATTAGAAACACAGTGTCCTCCTGAGCTGGAAGACATCAAATCCTGGAGTAGCACATTAGCAGTGAAGGTACAGCCAGTCAGGAAACAGGTGCATGACATCTGCTATTCCCAGGCTGAGATGTACTCCCAAATTCATCTTCCCTTCAGGCGGTCATGGGGGGGAGCCCTCTAAACTCTACTTGACTGGCATGTCTGTGGAAAAGGACACTAAACTGGGAACAGAACCTACCTCATGCTTTATGTTAAAAGAAATGAAAATACTTGAGCCAAAAGTCTTTACTTTTAAAATACACAGTTTAGATACTAACACTACAAAGAGGATGGGGATGTAACTGTGAGCTCTGTTTTCAGAGCTTTCCCCACTTAAAAAAAGGATTCGCTTGGAATTTTGTTTAACTTTGAATGGAAGAATCTAAACTATGCAAAACTGATACACTGTACTCTGATGGATGGGACACACACAGAGACAAGACAGTCCATTTAGCAAGAGAACTGAAACACTAATGAATGTTCCCGTGTGGAAGGAGAGAAGGGAGCTGAGTGCACGTGTCTGTGTGCATATCACACACACATAAAGAACCTTAAGAGAACTGCAGATACAGAGTTAAATTTAACTGACCACAGGGAACACCACAGCACTGTTAATACTGCTTTGGTGTAAAGCTTACCAACTGTGCCAGCAGCATGGCAAAAGTCTCTCGTGGTGGTGTTCTGTTTAGAGTGAGGTTCTTGGTACTCCTGGTGGGTTTGGTTTGACCTTCCTCACCTAGCTGGCTCTAGATACCCTGGATTTTGTGATTCTTACTCAAGATAAATATTAACGAACTACTCAAAGATGAAAGTATTAGGTCCCTCCACTCATTCTGACCCCAGAGGAGCATTTCATTCTGCAAAAGTCATGCAGAGTGAAAAAATAAAAGGCTGATTCATCCGCAATGCAGCTCACCCCGAATTGCTTATACTTGCACTGTCACGCTCTGTGCTGGCACTGCTAACTTGCTGTTTGCTATTTTGGTTAATTATATAACTTTCAAAGGAAAGACTGTTCTTACAAAGCACTGAAAGAAGGGTGGGAGGCATTATATGGGTCTCCTACACATCTCACACTATGTATAATGAACCCCCAAATTCTGAGATGTCTGAGGAGATTACATCCGCTCATGGCAAGGCTGGATCTGCCCTAGAACACAAGACTTGCAGGGAAGGCATCTTTGCTTTCTGCCCTCTGTTGTTAGTGTCCAAATGAAACCCAGCAAAGATACACTATCTATTGGCAGGACTGCAAAGTCCATGTATTCAAACTGTCCAACATTATTAAGCATGTGAATAAAATCATTCAAGATAGAATCAAATTCCCTGCTGGCAGAAAGGCTATTCATAGGCAGCTGGGGAGAACTGCACTGTAACTCCAGATTCATGCAGCTTCAAATTGTCTCATTTGAGATGTTTAGATAACAGAGTCCCCTGAGTTTTTCTATTCAGCTCAATGTGCAACGGTGCAATGGCCAAAGAAAAACTCAACACACAAAGGATTAAGAGATGCCGTTTCTTCACAGTACAAAGGAAGATGGAAAATGCTGTAAGGTGGGAACGGCTTAGAATGGCTTGCCCTTGTCTTTACAGCTTGTGAGCAATCAGCACGGCTGTTGGTATTCAATACTAAGTTTCATCTAAAGCACAAAGTATGATTAAGCCACTAAAAAAAGCTGGAGAGTATCCAGGGTTTAATTACCATCATATCAGATTTTTAAATGCTGATGAGAGCAAGTGTCAAACAAGAAGAATGGCATGCAATACAGTACACCTTGGGGACAGCCTGTGCATGAGGCTGATGAGTGCCTGGCAAACCAACTACAAGAGGGAATTACACAGGTTTAATATACTGAAGAAAAACAGAGCCGTTAATTTACATGGATCCCAAACTACAAAGGGGATAAAATAAGAATCTAACCCAAAAATCACTTGGATTAAGTATAACCAAAATACTTTCTTTCATTTGAAGGAAAAGATCTGCCAGACACCTTTTAGCAAATGCACCCCTAATTACACATTAGCATTTAGACTCAACTATGCCTAGTAGATCTAACCAAATTCCAGTCCACACTGTTTTCAAGTTTACACGTACAGAAAGACAGTCTTTGATCTGAAAGGCATCGAGAAGGACAAGACAAACAGTGCAGGAAGTGTAATCATCTGTATCTTTTTGCATATGGCAACAACAACTGGAGATACAGTGCATGTCTGTGTCCAGTGGTGACAGATGCACAGCTGGGCCTTGCTGTGGACTGTTCCAAAAATGTGTCTTTGTCCCAGCCACAAAGCCTTAAACTTTGCCTCTTCCTACACCTTGTAGGAAGATCATATACAGGGTATAAAAAACAAATACAAGAAATATATAGGCCTTCCTAAAAGCAAACCAAGTATCTTTGGGTTTGCAAGATAATTTGGGCTAACATTTGCAAGAACATCATTACTGCCAACCTTCAGCCTGATATTATATGCTTCCCTCTCCACTGCCACAAACACCTAGAAATACTGCACATGACAGCCCAAAGAAAACAGACCTGACAGGGTAGAGGAATAAATTTCTTTAAGGTGTGCAGAGTGCAGGATTGGCCATTCACATAAGGGTCCCATAAATCTCTAGAATCAGAGGAGATTACTCTTGGGTATCTCAATAGTTGTGCAGAAGCTGCAAACAGCAGTTTCCTCCTGTGTGCATGCAGTGATCCAAAACTCTGCAACACATCCTCATGGGAATAACTGCACCAGAGGGATTTTGGTCAGGCACAGCTTCAAAATCTGATTTCTGTTTAACTAGCCTGAGTGTTTCCTGGAGGAAACATTGCAACGTCTCCCCATATCCCCCTCCTCTGGAGCGACTGGATGTCTGTCCAAAAGTGGCACTTGATTCAGTAGACATGTGGCTGCACTATCACTCTATAATTTTTAGTAGCAGAGAGCATGATTTCTCACCAGAGGAACAGCCCTGGACCAGCATCTCTTCTCTGATACAACGTAACAGACAAAAGATGCCACGGGTCAGCACGTCCTCACTGCACCACAACTCCTGCCTTTTGTCTTTCAGATGAGGTAAGGCCTAACCATATACAAGCACCTCCAGCAAAGGACCTGAACTTCTCACAGGTCCCAAGCCCTGCCCTTGGGCCTGTCAAAGTCCAAAACTAAGGCCAAAATAAATCAATGCATTTGACAATTCATTTAATCAACATTTGATCCAACTTTTGCTTCCACTACATTGTTTTGAACAACTGAGGAACTCTTGACTTGAACTGGTCAGCAAAGCCAACAGAGCTCCTGGCTCTCCCCATGGGCAGGGGGTTTAGTACAGGGCAATTTATCTCTTGTCAAGGTGATTTATTTTCCTGCTGTGAAGTGCTGATATAAGTACTCATGGAAGAAATATGGAAAGGGATCCCCTACTCCTCTTCAGCGCCTTTGTACAGGTGTTTTCATCTACCATTCTCTATGCAGAGGAGCATAAGGACCATTTTGTCTCCAAACACCTGCTCTGCTGACACAACATCTCCTGCCCTGCAAGCACCCCAGCAAAGCTGCTCTTTGTACCTGTGGCAGCTAAATCACTTCCTAATCCAGCACAACATAGTCAAAACCCCAATCTCTCGTTAAGGAGTTTCGATGGCACAGATTTTGGTCGTGTCTCCATACTTTAACCATCCAACTCCCTGGTGTCATCCTAGAGTAGCCGAGAGCTGGGGAAGGAGGGAAACCCTCATCTCACAGGTGGAGTTACTTCTCCCATGTCAGGAAGTAAATAAGAAGGATGAAGAGCTCCATGTTTGTAGAAAAATGCCTACCAACAACTCTCTAAAAGATGCATGTTTTACAGGAGTAAATTCAACACATCTCCTGCATGCATTGATTTCATTCTGTCCCCTCCATCCCCTTTTATTAGACTACAGGTAACCCCCTCCATCCTATTTGTGTCTTCCTTTGGTACCGATAACAGACCTTCCAGGATTCAGTTCCTCCTGTGCAAATTTCTATAGGCATGACATAATTGTGCCTCTCCATCTGCCTTTTTGGATAATTATAAAGGAGGAATATGTCATCCTTCTCTTTCGTGCACCGGTGATCCCTATCCAGGAATGTTCTCCTTCCCCATATGGCAGAGATCCAGTAATTTGTCATGTCACAGTGTTCAGGGAATTCTTCCTCTTCTGCTAAGAAATGATCAGTCTGTTTTCATTTCCCTTGAGCCTTCAGGAAGAGATAACTTAAACTTTTAACTTCTGATTAATGTTGCTTCCTTCAATGTAAGGTACAAAAACATGGAAAAATAGTAAGTCAACAACAAAGGATAGGATTTATCAATTATTTAAACACTATTCACACATGAATGATTCAACGAGACTCAATATCTTTTTTCCCCAATGGAATATCCTGTTATGAAAGCACCAGAGCTGTAAATTAAGTCTCTACCTGCTCCATGAAGTGATTTAATTTTGGTGGGGTTTTTGAGTCACCTGAAATTATGGCCAAGTTTTACTAAAATATGATCTTGGCTGCCATAGGTTAATACTAATAGAAGGTTATCAAAGGCTGAGCTGTTTATTCTGAGCATGTGCTCACATGAGGTGAGGTTCTACGCTTGCCCCTCTCCTACCTGCAGAGAAATGTGCACGTGTTTCCTTTATATCATGCAGCATTTGTAGAGGACTTGGACCAAATGCAGGTCAGAAGGGAGCAGTTCAGTGGGATGATTGTCAGTTCCATTACATCACACACAGCCCCCCGGGGAAGTGCAGAAACATCCAATATTAAACCCGCAAGTATTGACCAGGGTCACTATGGCTGATCCGGCTGTGATGGACGTCAGGCAGAACAGCTGCAAACAGCTCAGCTTCCAAGGCCAGGAACATGGTTTAGGCTGTCTCAGGATTGCTCCGAGATTGAACTGTGAGGAAAAGATGTCATAAAGGCAGATGAAGGTAAAACCAACAAATCACTGGAGAAGAGGATTTAAGGCAGGAGTTCTGAAAGAACTAAGAATGAAAGGTTTCTGACTCTCAGTTTATGATATGTAGCCTCTAAATCAAAATCACCCTGGTGCTGGAAGTGGAGATATGATACCTGGAAAAAACAAGGAAACTATGGACTAGTGAGCCCAATGACTCTCCAAGGCAAATAGATACAAGCCAGCAAGAAATAAAGAAATCAATTTGTGATATACGAACAAGAGTAGCATTTGGGGAAAAAACAAACATAGCTTCATAGATGGAAGTCAAGCTTCACAGCCCTACTGACATTCCCTGCACAAGTCAAGAAGAAAAGAGAAATCAAGTTCTTACAGTACACTTGGATTTCGCAAAAGCACTCAGCAAGGTCCCCCCAGCAGCAGCTTTTAAGGAAATTAAGCAGCCATATAATCAGAAGCAAGGGCCTCACATGGATGAATAAATGCCCAAGAGACAGAAAACTGAGCAGGAAACAAATATTTCTTGCAGCAGGGACATCACCAGGAGTCCTCCAAAAGGACACAGATGGATGTCTAGGTCCTTCCAAACTTTTGTAAGTTCTACAAAAGAATGTGAACAACATAGTTTGCTGATACTAAGTTGCTCTTATTGGTAAATAAGACAGCATTGTGAACAACTGTGGTGTAACATTGTGGAACAGATCTAACTGGGCTAAAAAAAATGACAGATGAAATTCAGTGTAATAAATGTGAAATTCAGTGTAATAAATGTAAAATTCACTGAGTGCAGGTTATAACCTCCCTACCAGCTGAAAGCCAGATAAAATGACTTTAACCTTGGCTTAAGCTGCCTATGAGAAATCAGACTGGCAGAAAAATCCAGAGCTGGAGTTGTCACCTTCCCCTAAAAATCATCTTCTAGAAAAACTGATACCGCCGAATACTTGAAAACTGCTGGAAATACTCCTTGGATACCCAGATACTGTTAGAGCTGGTGAGATCTACACTGCATGTTGGACATCAGGCAGCCTGCACCTCAGTGGCCAGGAAGATGGACATAGTTCCTTCCTGCCCTTTATCAGCAATTAGGGAAGTGAGAACCAACTCAGGGAACTGAACTTGGCTGACTGGTTCAAGGTCACGCTCAGGCAAGTCAGGCAGGTCTAAAGAAAGAGTTATTTGATGTTTGATGCACAACATACCATCTCCTTCTACTACTCAGGTGAGTAAAGAGCTGTGGGTTTAAAATCTACAGGGAGAAAAAACCCCCCAGAAACTGGCCTATCAGTTACCCCTGCTTTTCCACGTTAACTCTCTAAGCCTCCAAGTGGCAGTCCCTCTCCCTGATACGCAGCTGCTGCTTTCACACAGTCAAGGCCTGTATGACTGACCAGAGTTTGACCCTGAAATACTCTTCCCCATTTGCAGTCTCAATTGCAAACACATGGTGAGCATCTACTTTTGGTTTTAATTAGTTGGTTTCGCACTTTTTGGAGGTCATTTGTGTGTTCTCAAATTGCAATACTGTGCATATCATTAGCACTGAGGGTGGCCTGGAATGAATTTTGGTGGTATATTAGATCTAAGTCCTGCAACACAATAGGAGAGTTCCACACGCAGCAGTGCTTTCAGAGACATTTGCTGAGCAGAGTGCACATATGCATCTGATGTTACCTTCTCATGAAAAAGTATTGGGTTTTTCCTCCTTTTCATCACCTCTGTAATTGCTACAATTAAAGCAAGAGAAGTGCAAGATTTCAGGACTGAAGCTATGGTTAAGTGTTTGTGTTAAATTGCATCATCTCACGGCAGTGAACTGTGTGTGCTCATGCCATTAAAGGCTCCATTGCAGAAGGAAGCAGGTTTCTTGTCATTTATTTGGGTGCAAGCCAGGCATAAGATAGACCAACTTTCCTTTGGAAATTGGTATGAATTGAAGTGCAAGCTTCTACTAATAGTTCTACCACCAATGAACTTTAGAAAGAGAAACATTCCTGCATGAGAATTTCCGGTGAGTTGAAAATCTGTCATTTAGGAGCAGCAGTTTGCTAAGGTGAATTATCTCAGACTGCCTTCTTCAGGATGTCAGGTACCAGCTCTTATGCAGACAACCTAGATGGGAGGCTAAGCTAACCCTCAAGTCTTCCTCCTTCTCCACAGAAGGATGAACACTTTCAAGCCTCAAGGCTGAAGACTCAGACTGAACTGCCAGTATTTCATGCTGTGATCCTGCCCAGAATACCCCACACCTCCATGGACCAGCCCTTGGAGTGACACATCCCCAGAGCATTCTGCTGCTGAGGGGGAATAGGACATGGGCAGATGTGAGTTCTGGTAGTCCAAGGCTACTTCTCACCAGGTTTTTTTTTTCTCTCTATTTGCCCTTTTCATTCTTTGAGCAAACATCACTGATCATTCTTTTTACACTGGCTTTGTATCTTTGTTCCAGAGTGATGGATTGAATGTGCCTCCTGCCTCTGAGCTGCCCAGAAACGCATGTTCCATCTCAGTCTCCCCATTGTGCTGCCACATGTGTACATTTGAGAGTTGTGCCAGAGAGAGGAAATAAAGCTCAGGGGCATTTCAACAGAGATGTATTCCAGCAATCCTTAGAGAAGACCAAGACAAAACAAGATTATTAAAGCACTTTAGATGCATTACTAATACCAGATCCATTGGTAGAGTTATTAGTGGAGTTGCTAATTGCCAAATGAGAACGTGCTACGAGAAAAATTCCAACATAAAACCCCCACCCAAACCACTATAGTTTGTGTAAATGTATAACGGGCTTGAAGGTACTCTGTAAAGTGTCCCCCTTTTCCAGTATTAGAAAATAGTTCTCACGACACCTTTGTCAAAGATTTAGTCTTCATTTTCAAAGCCTTACTTTCTCCTTTCCCTAGGAAATCACCCAGAGTTAATACATCAAATAAATTTATAAATAAATTAAGTTCAAAAGCAGACCTTAAATTCAGATGTCTATAATGTACAAAAAGGTTCAAACTCCATCAGTCTGTGTTCCAGTACACTTGCATACACTGCTCCTCTGTATTTTAGGCCCAGATCAGGTGTGCCCCCTCAGCCAACACCTCAGCTCAGCTCTGCCCTTACGTTTCCCAGCTCACTGTGGTCTCTGTCTCACAATTCACTCATTTTGTAACCAACACCACTCCCACAAGTTCTGTGGTATGTTAGATCTAAGTCAGGCAATGGAATAAGACAGAGGGAAATGGGCCTGGCATACCCAGGGAGAATATTTAAACTAAAAATAATTATATTTAAACCATATTGGCAGCCAGAGCTGTTGTAATTAAAATAAGGTTTATTTTGCCCATTAACCAACCTGCTCTTTATTTTCATTGCAGGAAACCACCTACTCTGAACATTAATAAAGCCTTTCAGCTACTGGCCTGGCTGGAAACCAACATCCAGCCAACCTCCACAAGCACTGAGCACTCGGTTCAACGTTTTTTTACCAGGTTTACTCAGAGTACTTCTGCTACCCTGCAGACAGAGAACCTGAGGACAAACACGGCTTTATCACAAAGAGCAGGACCTCCAAACAAGCTTTTGATTCCAGGAACTTATGAGAAGCTGTAGCAGTACAATAGGTCATTACCTGCCTGAATGCATTGCTTGGACAGTGCTGCTGCATACAGAAAATACCTAAGAAAAACACTCAATAGGGCCAATGATCTTTTAAGAGCAGAAGTAGCTAGAGAAGACAACAAATTTTGACTTGAAATGCTTGCAAGACATTCAGATTCAGTGTGGCTCAGATGTGTACATCTGCCTAGGCAGACTGAAAGAACAGATTTGGTTATACAATTCTGTTGTTCAGGTACCCACAATAAATGGCAAAATGAAAAAAAGAAAACCAAACCCAAAACGTACAAGTGTTATGTCAGGTTGATTTTGAAGCATTCAAAAATAAGCACCCAAAAAGATGCTATGCCCTAATTTCAGACATAGTTGGGCATATTCACAGCATCACTGAACAGCTACATCTCTAGAAACAGCAAGTTTGTTCTCCAAGCCAGTCTTCAGGATGTCATTTCAATAGTTAAACCAGTTCTGCCTTCTATCAATTTCCCAAACAACAAGATCTGAGCAAGCCTTGCACTATCTGTGATGGGCTTTAAGAAACCTGTCCCCAAATGAAATCTGAGTGCTGTAGCTCACTTTCAAGGGTACAAGAAGAGCTTCAGAGCCAGCAGCTTCCCTCCAGGGTGTAACTGCTACTGCGTGCAGTGCCTTCTAATGCTCCTGTGTGCCACTTGAGACATTCCTGGGAACTCCTCACACCCACACCCCACCGCCTGCCTGCCTTTGAACGTCTGTGCCCACGGCACTCCTCCCATCTTCATCACATCCCCCGAGACTGCCCCTGTGGAAAAGCACACACCCGGCCCTGCAGGAGAGAGGGAGGCACCCAGAGCTGCTCCAGACGCTGAGCAGCCACTGTCACCAACCTCCAAGCCCCACAAGGGAAGCGCTAAAATGCTTGGAGACACTGGGCGGGCAGTTTGGAGCCGATGCCTTCCCACCAGCCTTTCCACTAGGACACGCTCTGCCTCCCAGGGGTGCAGAGGTGAACCACAGGCTCTGCAGGAGCCAGAGCTGCTCTTCCTGGAAGAGTTTGCGTGCAAACACCCTCAGCAGTGCCGGATCCCAAACTCTCCTCTTGCCTTTACCCATGGCCAGCAGATCCAAAGCGCACAAGCCAGCCAGGGCAAGGAGGCAGTTCCGCATCCCCACAGGAGTGCTGCTCACGTGCGGTGACTCCACACCTCCCTGCCTTCCTTGGAACAGGTATCTGCCTCTCCCCTGCTGCCTTCCACATCTTGGAAGGTACTGGGCAGTACTAAACCCAGAAACTCTGAATGGGATCAAAACAGCCTCAACATATCAGCCCAAGCCTAATGAACGCCATTCCAACTCACTTCTGTCGGATTAGCATCGTGCCCTATAAACAACTTTTCAACACAGAAAAAACCAGTTTCTCCCAACAGTGTGTAGTGCTGCAGACAACTAACATGAAAAATGTCCTGCAACACAGGCACCGAGTAACAAAATAATCAGTTTTTCCACTCAGATGCTTTCTAATATTGCTTATGTTTTTTTTTCTTGTGAGATGTGGTGTTCATAATAAATAATTTCAAGACTTAATGTTCACTGGCTCCTTTGTCATCGGCAACTCTCGAACTGCCAAATGAAAAATATTTCATTTTTTGGTATTGTGTAGAAGGACCATATATTTGTCAACAATTTTATAGCTCTTAGTAGTACTCCATGAATATCATCATCATTGGAGCCTCTCTCAAAGGCCTACTATATAAAAAAAATAATTTAAGCAGCAAGTCTGATGATTCCCTTTTTCTCTTTATTACAGCAGCACTACCGTGCTGTTATCATTATGGGTCTGGCAGCATTTTTATTAGAAACTGCTACTCCAGGGGTTTATAACTCGGCAGTAAAAATTCACTCCGGAATGAAACTTGTCATGCGAGGGAGCTCTTATTTAAGCCCAAATGTCAGAAAATTATATTTATACATTTTTTTAAGTTATTTTAAAGCACATTCAATTGTTCAGACAATTGGGCTACAACAATGGCTGGTAATTTGATCCCCAGCATTGCACAAGGAACTTGCTGACTGTGACATTCAGAAATTATTTCCTAAAGCTTGTGGCCACCATGTGACCACCAAGCCAAAATCTATGTATGTCCCTTTTTAAGGAGTGCCTTAAGACACAGTGTGTTATCACCAGGACTTAAATCTCTCACGAAGTTCAGTTGCTGTCTACTCAGAGGCAAAGCCAATCCTTCATCTCACTCTGGCTATATCAAAACCAACATTTAACACAGTTTCACACTGTTCAGAATTCCAGAGCCTCTTAGGGACTTCAGCACTCAGCTCCTACTGCATTTCCATGCATGCTTCAGCAGATGCCCAACTTTTTAGTTCCTCTACAATCCCTAGCCGAATATATCCAAGTATTTTCAGAGTGCTACAGAAAGCAGGGGTAAATCTTCCATGACCTTGAATCATTCCATATTTTCTTTATTCTTCTTTGCAAAACAGGGAAAGAAAGTAGCTAATTGCAACAAATACAATAAGCTATACTTGTCTGAGGGCTCAAGCGGTCATATTAAAAGGATATAAATGCTTAAGGTAAAATCCCACTGCCAGAGGCATCTGCAGTACAGCAGGAGATGAGAGGGGACCTGAGGCTCAGTGATGTGTGACAGTGCTATACAGAGATGTATCCTGCAGATACAGAGATGCTGGGGAATCCTGGAAACAGAGGAGCAAAGCCTGTGTTCAGAAAACAAGGAGTAGAGATCTGAAAATAGAAAAGCTGGAAAATGGTGGTAAGTGTCTTGTTAGGGAAAATTTAGGGGTGGACTTAAAGGGAGACTCCTTTCTATACTGGGATTTTGAAATGTGGCTCCTCTATTGCAGAAGTGTGGTCACTGTATTATGTGGGATAGACAGTGGGCAGACAATGTTCTGCTGCACAGAAGGGTCAGACAAGAGAAACAAGGCAACACTGAAATACTCCTGCCAAGTAAAGAGGGACAGAGTTTCCTGGAGAGGACTGGCTTAGTAGTTCTGGAGTGCTACTGGGAAATTTCAATATTCAAACTGCAAACTACATTCCCCAGCCTTGCTCTGAAGGCAGCAGGACACACCTGACAAATGCTTCCTGTGTCTCCCATTGTGTGCAGTACCATCTCTCTGATGAGCTCACTCTACACACTCAGCTCTGTTTTACCCCTAAGTGCTCTGTACAAAGTGAATCACTTCGGTCTGACTGTTAGAGAGTGAAAATTAGGGAACAACTACATTCAATACAGAACATCAGTTCAACCCAAGTTTTGGGATTTGGAGGGTAATGGGAGAATTTGTCTCTTAAAAGACGCCTGATTTTGAAGCATGACTGATTAAATTAATTCCCATAAATCCTCCAGAAACGTTTTTCGCTCTTTTCAAGAACATGAATTAATAGAGTTGCACCATTGCTCTTTATTGCTCATTAGACTAAAGTCTGATTGTTTTAAGACGAAGGGAGTTTTGAACAAATGAACCCTTTTTTAGAGCAATTCCTGATTTGCCTTGGACCAAGACTGTTTCTTATGCGGCTGTAACCTACAGTAACTGTTGTCTGACAAGAGCCTTGTAACTGAAATTGCCCCCATTAGAGCTGTAATAAAACCAGAGTAGAAGATTAAGAGGCTGACTTTATGGTTCATCCTTCACTCCCCCCCTCTTTAGGTGAGATTTCTGTCATTTATTGTACTTTGTAACACATTAAAATATTCAAAATCAGAGGTTTTCATGCCAGCTCCCACAGAATCAGGCAAAACCTCTGCAAGCAGACAAGGTGGGTGAAGGAGCAGCCTTACTGCCACGGAACAAAACCAGCTAAGGGACATAAAACAGCACCCAGACATAAAAGGCAAGAAGGCTGGAAGCAGCATTTATCTGCCTGATAAAGTGAAACACACATTTTTAAAATTCAGGCCTAGCAAGTAATTCAGGAGAAGGCAGCATTTCAACAGCTTTCAGTTGTGTTCTTGTTTTAACACAAACTAAAACACAGACTCGAAGGGCAGCACCACCATCTGAGAGCTGAGAGGGTTCCTTTGATCCACGTTCAGAGCAAGATTCCAGAGTACTACTGGGATGATTAGGAGTTGCATTTCTGGCTGAATTTGTAAGTCACTAAATATAAATTAAGTTTTTGGCATTAATTTTATTGGCAGACGGGTGGGCCTCCTGACATTGGTTACAATTATTGTGGTACCTCTGTTACTGCCTTCCAGTTTAGCATTTCAGGAACTTGAACAAGCCTGCCCACGGGAAGCACAGGAGCATCATTAAAGCCCTCCCATTTCTTCTGAGGACCAGTTTTGTGGCTTTCTTGTGTCAGCATTTATGCCAAACAAAGCATTGATGCGGTTATCTCACTTCTGGAGCACTTTCATGCAGTACCAGATCGTAACAACCTCTTCTGGAAGGATGGACAGTTTTCCTGAGAGACCAGACCAGCATATGGAGAAGACCAAACATGTTCAGATAAAATAATGCAAATCACAGCTCTGCTCCTGTGTCACATGAAAACTTTAAAAGAATGAATCACTTATATCACAAAGAAGGTAAGCACGTGTTTTAGCTTTAGGTATGTGCTCAAAACTCACTGGCATTGGCTTAATTGCTGGATTTAACAGGATTGACTTTAGTATGTACTTCAATATTTTACTGAACTGGGAATTTTACAGATCTCATTTAACACAAAAAGGTTTTAGCAATGAGCCAGGTGCATAGTACTTATGATCTTCTGAAACTTTCAACTACTGATGGGGAATTTACAAAAATGAGCTTCAAATTACTACAAGCCTGAATCTCCTTTGACTTCTGCTGAAAATTCAACTCTTAATGAACTCACACAACTCCCCACTTTGACAATCATTTCCATAATCCAGAGTTTGGCAACTGAAAACATGTTCTAGAGATCTTCTACATCCCTACAGCTCTGCAAAGCTTATTAATCCATGGGTGGCATACTAACAGATGTTACAAAGAAGCACTGTCTTAAAACACTTAAAAAATCCAAACTGATCAGCAGCAAATTAGGAACAAGTCTCAGGCAAACGTTCAAACCCACAGTGTCCTTACTGAAACAACAGTCTCTCAAAATTACCATACTGGGTGGTCTGCAGACAAACTGTCAAGTGTCTATTTGTGCACGTTTGGGGAGATCTGCCTTTTAATCCATGAAGCAGCTCTGTATGCTTACAACACTGAGATGTAATCATTGTCCCTGTCCTCTAAATTGAACAAACACTTCTCAAGCAACCACTTGGAGTCTCCCTGCAGTAAATGCCTTCACTGCACCAGCTCAACTCCTGCCTGTCCACAGCGCTGCTGCTGCTGCTTTGCCATTTCAGGTGGCAGTGCTACAATAAAAAGGAGGGAAACAAGCCAACCCAGCCAGTTTCTCCCGGTCACAGGTCTGGGTGGGCACTAACACCTCACTGGAACTCTTCTGCAGGGCCTTGCCCAGCAGCAACACAGACAACTGATTTCCAGTGACCCTTTTGCACTGGAATGGGCTGTACCTGACTGGGGCACAGCCCATGGCCTGTGGTTCAGGTATTTATTCGGTGGTGTCTGTGGCTCTGCTTCAACAAAGGAATGGTTACCTGCTTTTTTTGTTCTAAGACAGTGATTGGAAAAAGTGAGCTAAAAAGAAATTCCAAAGGCAGTGTCGTTAAATATCGGTGGTGTTGGCAACATGCTCCTAGACATTATATTCCTTCAGCCCTTCCTAACTCAGGATTAGTGCTTTGGAAGAAAGTAAAACATAAATCAGGCTGCCAATACAGAGTGATTTCAACAGGCCCACAAAATGTTCTTGGCTGGAACAGAGAGAAATCCCCCAGTGCTCAGCAGTCCTAAATCAGACAAAACTCCCTTTCACACCACTGGGAAGGCAGCCAGAGAGAAGGGTGAACACTGAAATCCACTCCTGGGGTGGGTAATGTCCCAGAGGAGCCTGCCCACCACTGTCAGTGATTTCCCTGGGCTCTGGATTGGATCCTGACTGTGGTGAAAGCGCTGCAGTTGTACATACCCTGCGACAGCTCTCCTCACACAAACCAGAACACAAAACCAGACCTGACAACAAGCCTGAGTGCCTGGCCAAAGTCCCCTTGGCTACAGCCACAGCCACAGACCTGTCCGTGCTCCAGAGCTGTAGCCATCCCAGAAAACTCCATTTTCTTTACTCTGGTTACAAATTATTTCAGTTTCGAAAAAATACTTCACCTTAATTTTTATATATTAAAACCATATTGTGGTATATATACCAAGTATTATTATACAAATTATATACATATAGGCTGTATTTTTAGATATAATGTTTTCTTTAACAATTGATACATTATATGTATAAAAATGGTTAAAGAAAACCTCTGATAATATCTAATATACAGAGGTATCCAATGACAGGATATTTTTTCCCTCAAAAAATATTAAAAACTCCTTTTACTTCACTGGTCTATAAAAACACATTTTAAAAATATCAGCAATCAAATTTTGTCTACTTACCGGTAGAGCTAGCCACCCTATATGATTTTTTTAATGTTAGCAAGTAGGTCATAAAGTAGTTTTATTTTTAAGTATATTTCTAAAAACTCATAAAGGGCTCAGCAGATCCTCACCTACATAAATTCCTGATGCTTCCCTGTTATCAATGAGAGACATTTTCCAAGTGCAGGTGATAATTATAAGTATTAGCATTTTAATAAAATTACTAACTTGGAGTTATTTTTAAAAGGGTGCAAGCTGTCACTGACCAGTTATATGACAGCTTCCCTGATCACCCAAAATGGGTGCAAAATGGGCAAATACCTGTGTGCAAAGCCATGGAATCATCTTGGCCTGATCTACAAACGACGGTGCCGAACTCCTGCGGATGCGTTCCCCTGCTCCAACACAATGTCACAGACAGCGGCTCAAGGAGCACAATCCTTCGATCAAATGGAAGTTACAAAGTCTGAATTCACCAGCCCAACTCTGGTGAAACACCAGCTTTTTCCCGTGGCACTACTGTAACATCAATTATTTGGTAAAACAGTAAAGAATTACCTGTGCTAGTTCGGCCTTGTCTGAGCAGGGTCTGGTCCAAAGGGGATGGAGAGACTTTGATGAAATTGGAATTGTGCTTTTTGACCAGACTGAGTGATTTATTCCATGCTGGACAGCAAAGCCTGTACCAAAAGGTGGCTTGAGTGGCTAAACTCTGCCTTTCTGGTACAAAAGGGTGTGGTGGTGACCCTCCTGCTCATCTTTGATTTCAGCCAGTCCTTCCCCATTAGATATGGTGACAAAGATAAGAGAATAAACAAAATCCTGAAAGGAGTTGCAATTAGAAAGGACAAAATTCTTACACCAGGTCAGTTCCCACACCTAATACTTCATTTTAACTGTTTTTCCTCTGAGATTGGGACTTCCATGCATTTTATTACTACTTCTTAGAGAGTAAGAGATACAAAACCGAGCACTAGGTATCAGGATGTTTATTCAGAATATATGATACCATGAACACTTTGACTGGAGCATAGAAAGCCCCATATTAAGCACATCCTCCTGAAGTCAGGTCCACAGTGAGTCTTTGTATCCTCTTTCCTACGCATCTATTTGAGTGATGCCTTTCTTGACAGCATGCCCAGCCATCCCCCTGCTCAGGTACAGGGGTATCCAAAGACCCAGCTGTGGGATTTGCAGGGGGAGTACATTTGCTTTGTGTTATATGTTTTTCAATCATTACTTTTTACTAACTGCTCCCCCTCCTTTTAGAATATACTAAACAGTGTCAAGAAAATGCACTGCTCCCATAGTTCATGGTAACAAGCAGATGGAACATCAGCAGGCTAAAACCTCAAAATTTAAAACTATGAAAAGAAATACATCTGTTATTATTTCTTGCTTCTATAAAAGATGAGGAGAATGGGAAGAATTTGGAGGATGAGAACCAGAGTCATATGGTATCTATCAAAATGCATATGGTTTCTCTCTTATCTTTGTCTCTACAACACATAAATAAATGAAATCGATCCCAGAACTGCTGCATATAAATAACTGTAGGATGACATTATTAGGCCAATTACTATGACCAGTTACAGACTAAAAGAAGATGACATTTTTCTTGTTGTGTCCCTCAGCTCTGCAGTAATAACACTGGCTCACATCCACCCTTTTTCAGTGCAGTTCCACCTGCAGATGAGATGCTGGGTGGTTTGTGCTACTGCATCATTCTTCTCACAACAGGTCCTCCATCTTACTATTCAACACACTCAGCTTTGCTCCTAAGGCTGCTTTTCCCTTCAAGTGTTTGAGTGCCTGTTCAATCTCACTCTGCAGGAAGGGCTGGATACCTTGGGAGTTGAAATGCATCCAGCAGTTACACTGGGTCTGCCCAACTGAATTGCCATCTTCATTCCTATTGATCAACTTTATAACAAGAGGTGATGAGTAAGTTGTCCTTAGAGGTACCCTAAGGCACACAGGGAGATGGCCTGAGCTCCTACACTGAGTTACACTGCATGCAGCTTCATTTGGAAATGTTATGAATTCATTTACCCTCCTTGTGCTTTAGTTCACTCAGCCCTAGGAAACGTCAAAATCAGAGGGATAACAAAGTATTACATAATCTCAATACATCCCTCCCTTCTTTCCCCCAAAATTTGTAATGAGTTGAATGTAAACTCAATTTTTTCCTCAAATGTAGTCCAATGCCATTAGATAGGAGTGCAGGATGGTACAAAAGGATTTCTGCACATCTCTGGGAAATCCTTTCCTGAACTAGGACTCACTGCTTGGTTTGCTCTGCGATCCATGCCTTTGCTCTCCTATTGCAATTGCTTCCACAGCCAATGTAAATTTGATTTAGCTTTGAGTTAGCTACTAAGAATAAAACAATTACCTAAGTTACAAACTTGAATCCTGATTTGTACCAAAAACCTGATCAGACTAAAACCACCAAGTTTATGAAAATATTTTCACTAAAAGAAAACTATCCAAGAGAGAAATTCTAGAGTGTCAGGGGAGAGCTGCTAAGCAATGTCACTCTACAGTAAGTGCTTGGAACTGGCAGAAGAAATCTCAGAGTCCATTACCCAACCTTGCTGTGCTACAGGCTGCTGGCTCTCCCTTTCAAAAACAATCTGAAGGTGCTTCTGCAGAACCTGCACTCACCATCACAATGACACACACTAACAAACACATCCCATCCCACTGCGGGCAACTTACAAGGGTTCAAAAAGTAGATTCCACTGCTGCTCTCTGCTTTCCCATCCATGATCCTCTCATACCCCACCATGACTCCACAGACCATTTTTCTTGTACATGTGACACCACTTTTCAGTGGCCTCCAAGGAATACTTAACAGTGGGGCAAGCCTGCAGGGATAAAGGAAAAAGATTATTGAACTTTTAAGCCATATTCTTTCCCCTCATCCAAGGGGATGTATCCAAATACAATAGTTTATGCATAAATTTAATTTATTCCAGAAGTTCCAGCTTAATTTGTTCCAGCATATTCTTGTGGGAACACTAGTTGAAAATTGGCAAATCCAGCAAAAAACTCAGTTTTGGATCAGAACTCTGTGTTTGTCTCACTCTACTCAACCATCAGGGTCCAACAGATGAGCTGATATAATCAGTGTTCCCTGGAACTGCCACAAGGGTGAAGATTGCAGGATTTTCATCCCAGAAACCTGTCCTTGTGGCAGGGTGAGACCCTTGAAATTAGTACTCCTCTGGAAGTTTCCAATAAATTCCTCTCTGCTAAGCAGTTTAGGGACTGCCAGAAAACTCCTAAGGGGAAGTTTTTATTCACTGAATATCTGATTTGAACCAGTCACATTAGCCTGCAACTTCACCCTCTGGTAGTTTTGCTCATCACAGAGGGGGCCTTTTGCAGTTTAACCAGTAGAGTTGTAATAGGGAAGAAGTTTGGAATCTGTGTATCCTTTCAATACTCTAAATCACACTTAAGTCTTGCTTTAAGATCCTACATTATCTGAAAACTCTATGTATCTTCCAAATTCACTCCTACTGCTAAAAGTAAGCAGTTATTTTAGGGTAAGAGAGGGAATTTGCACAGGTTTTTAATGTTTAATTATTCCAAAAGGCTTGATTATTCGAAGACTCCAAGAAATTGCTTTTTTCCATCACAATTATTTGGGTGCCCAAATAAGAATCCAGGGCCCATTTATGATGAAGGCTGCATGTATTCAGTATTCTGACAGTGTCTCAGTATAATTCCCCTACAGCAGACAATCTAACACCTGAACTCTCACAGCTCTCCACATATCAAAAATTTTAATGTAAGACAATGCAGAAATTGAAGAATAAAATATTCAACATATTCATACACACACTTTACCTTTCTCTGTTAATCAACAGTAAAAACAGAGATCAGTACTCGGTCCTGAGCAGGACTACATCAATTACTGCCTTATTAGCATTTACAAAGAAAGGATGAGGTCAAGATGAAAGAACATAAATAACAAGAAGGCAAATTGCAAAGCAGTAGAACTGCAGTGAGAGGCTCATACTGCACTAGGTGCTGAGCCAGCTCCTGAGCTATATTCACAGCTTTGGTGAAACCCATTAAACTGAACTACATCTTCCAAGGAAGGGTTGTGATAAATGTATTTGTGCTTGTTAAACCTGAACTATAGTTTCTGAAGGCTTAAACTTGGTCCATCATTCGTGCATTTTAATTGTGACTCATGTGAACATGCAGAAGTCCAACAACCAAACATGCAAAACAGGAGTAGCTTCAGACAGACAAAATCAGGGCAACCTAGTATATCAAAAAATGAGGGGAATTACACTAGGGAAATCCTCTTTACACTAGGGTGTTCCACAGATGAGGCTTTGCACCCCACTATATCAGCATCACTTCATTTGTCACTACATTTATATTTGCAATATAAAATTAATGGCAGGGAACAGGGAACTTGGGATTGATTTGCTTGGGCTCTTCCCAGAGAAGAATTCTGTTCTGCTACTTTGCTTATTCCATGCTGAAGCTTCTGAAGTAATTTAAAATATCTTCAGGTTTTCTTAATGTCATAAATTAAATAGCTTCACACACATTTTTTCAGCTTCACTTTCAGAAAAACAGGGATTTAAAGCAGTAATTGCAAAACATGCAGTCCAGTGCATGGGTTCCCACATCTACACTGCTGCGGGACAGGCACTCAGACTCTGTCCTGGTTCAGCCCTGCTCCTGTTCTTAATTCCTGCACTTTAATCTGAGGTCACTGCCATATATGTCAAATAATTTTCTGAAGAATTTCCTGTACAACTTACTGACACTCACTTTTATATGTTACGACTGTTCACGAGATCCTTCACACACACAGCATTAAAATCTCTCCTAATCCACTCACAGCAAGTGTGCCCAGAGTACCATGGCAGCTTCTACCAAAATATAACAGAGAAGGCACAAGGTCTTGTAAGTGCTTTTACCACCCTGGGTGTAAGACAGCAATCAAGTGCTCTGTCATCAGGAGCATCATTCCAACACAACACCTGATGTTTATTTGATCAGCACTACAGAATATGCAGACAATTCTCTACAAGCAGGCATAAAGAGCCAACATTTAATGCCACAAATTAGAAGAAAAATCAAAACAAAGTTATTTAGAAAATCTGATCAGCTGCACTGAAGGATTTAAACCCTCTCCCTAGTCTTTTTACCTGTTGTGAGCCAAAAGCCTTAAAATCAGCGCTGAAAGTTCAGAAGCAAAGCCAAATTTGTCCTGGGCTTATCAAGAACAGCATGGCCAACAGGGTAGGGAAGGTGATTCTCCTCTGCTACTCCACCTTCATGAGATCCCACCTGGAATACTGTGATTCTAGGGAATAAATTTTGTAGGCAACCAATCTCCACTGAATGTGCTACATCCAAGCTGGATAGTCAGTGCCAGTCTCCTTCTTGTACCTCATGGACACAAGAAATGGGCTCAGATGCAAACCAGACCCCATCTGTAATCGAGCTACTGCCCAGTAAAACAGAGGCCCCTGCAAATTGAGTCGTGAAGCACGTAACTGTGACCCCATGAAAGAAATCCTTCAGTACATGTCATTAATGTCATTGACATCAAGGGGCCTTAGGAAAAAAGCAGCATCTAAGCAAGCATTACACAGCACTCTAGCAGACCCACTAATAGACAGCATTGTTCAAACAAATGTTCTCCAGGTATTGGAAACACACTTATTTGCAGGAAAAACAGAGAAGGTCATAAAGAGTCAAATTCAACAATACCTTCCACTCAGGCTTACTCATGAGACTGCACTAGGTTTTCACTGAGGCCCTGGTGTTACTGGAGCTCAGGCACAAAAGCAGAGTTTTCAGCTGTACAGTTGCTGTAGAGCATTATTAGAACATTATTAGCGTTTTGGAGGTAAAACAACACAACACGATTTTGCCGGGAAAGCCACCGGTTTAGATCTCTTGATGAGAATTGCATTTTGTGTCTACAATGCATCTTAGCTCAGATGTTCTTGTCAAGAAAAAATTTAGCTTGTTTACAGACAATCTGCAGGGTTACCAAAGAGTTCTCTGAAAAACAGATTTTTACTTATAAACTAGTATGGAAAATATACAACAGTGAATGAAAACAGCAGAAGTCTGGAATTCCATTATGACACTTTTACAGTCATTCAAACTACAACTGCAATGATTAATATTTATGATCAGGTTATCTTTCCCATCCAAAACAGTCTATTTCATAATAATTCTTGAAGACAATATGCAGATACCATATGGTCCTGTGAACATCTGCAGCCCAAAGCCATCTCTGTCAGAAGCACAGAATGTCAGTCTGAGATTGCCCAGGAGTTTCCATCTGATCTGCTGCCTCAGGGATTGAAAGAGCAATAACAATAAAGGGAACCGTGAGTTTTGTTTAATGTTTTCCAATGGATCGTGCACATTAGAAACAGCAATTAATGATTTGGTTTATAATGCTTCAGGGAATTACTGTCCAACAAAATAATGTAATTTAAATTTGCAATAAAGTTTAAGTGTGCAGGCATTTCAAGGCAGCACACAGCACTGATTTGCCAGAGGAAAACAACACTGTTATTGCAGCCACATCCAGATAATCCACAGGAAAAGCCATATCAACCCTTAAGTGGTTTGATTATACTGTCTTACTGTTCAAGAGTCCTCAAAGGCATATTCAAAACCAAATACACCTCACTAAAAGACCACAGGAGCAAAAACCCAGCACAGAGTTAAAGAACTCTTTTTCACTCTTTAAAGGCATTGCTGCAGTCCTCTCCTCCAAAATATGCTGCCCAACACTTGCAATTATCATTATTATTCTATTTTTAAGAATGCCTGTATCACTTAGCCCATGGCACCATAAGAAATTAAAAATCAGACCCATGAAATAACCTATATAAGAAATAGCTGCATTTGCTCAAACTTCCCATGGCCATTTCTTCTAAGAGTAAGAATACTTGGCAGCTGCAAGTAAAAAATTCAAATTAGTACCTCTCTGTCTGCAGCCCTAAATATCTGGACTTTCCCTCCTAAAAATGCATGCAAGAATAATGTTGTACACCATGCCCTGCAGTCAATACAGTCAAAGCCAGAGAAGAAATAAGTCCTGAAGGAAAAGTCCTCCAAAGTAGAGCTTCTCTACTAAGGCAGACCTAAGCTTTTCATCACCAAGGAGTTCTTGCAAAGTTTGCATGTACACATGAAATTATTTATTTAAAATACCTATCCAAACATAAAACACAGGCACTTGATCTGAACATCTGAAACTGATATTGTATAACTTAATCTTTCATATTTCTGCTCCACATTCATGTTGCTCTTTTTTCCCAGTCCATTTCTTTTGACCTGATCAGGAAAGTCCTTTAATGGAGCTGTTTAGAGACTGGGAAGGATAACTGGACATATTTTGAAGGAAAACTAAATATATTTTGGTAATGTGTAAGAATTTTATTGAAATGTGTTTATGCAAGTTTGGTCTAATTAATTTTAAATGTTAGGTAAATATTAATTATGATTTTACTGAAAAAATAGTTTTTAAAAAGAGTTTTAACGAAAAGTTTAAAACTTCTGCGGAAAATTGTTGAGCACCTTGAATGGGCTGGTATTTACCCACAACATCAGAGGTGACAGACTTGCTTTCCTCCAATAATAGCACACCGATATCTTCAAGATATCTCTGAATAAAGTTACCCTACTGTCTCTAACAGCTGACAAAAATGCACTGATGGATTAAAAAATCCTAAATATTTCTCACAGAGTAATCACAGGAAAGTTATTCTTCCCAGCATGCCTCACCTGCAGCAAAAGAGCTTTCATCTTTTTTTCAGAAGAGTCCTCATCATTCTGCAATGTAAAGTCATTCCCATATTTCATGTGCTACCTCTCCTGTCTCCAGCAATTTCCTCAGTCGATCCATCGCGCTGCACTATTCCAGTGATACTTACCTTGGCAGCTGGATTTGCATACCGAGAGCCACCACACACTCCTCTGGGCTCTCCTCCTCCCACGTGCACACGTGCACCATCACTGCCTCCAACAGCTCCACGCAGGACATGGCCACGCTGCCCTCACCGGGCACGTCTGCCCTGTGCCACAGGCAATGTGAGTCCGCAAGAAAATGCAAAAGGATAGATAATTGGGAAACACTCCTGACAAAAGGAAACTGCTTTGGCAGTGTCCTCTATGGCAAGCAGGATTGAAAGAGAATGACCATTCCTTCCACAGTCCATCCTCTGGAGCAGGAATGATTTCCGTTGCCGTACTTAATTACTAATCACGGGAGCTGAAGTGAAATCAAGCAAACAAGTCATTGACTTCTGGCATTTCTGAAAAAGTAGTATTGAGTTTAATGCATAAATTGCAACCCCGGACTCATCCCATGGCAGTGACTTGCATCCTGCTCCATGATGAGCAGAAGTTAAGCTCCATCCATGACCACACCTGAGCTGTGCATGTACCCGGGGCCTTCTTCACTCAACTCTCTGATTTCAGATGAGCACCAAGGTATTCACCTGATCCAACACATTTTATAGCTCAAGTCCTACCAGGAGAGCAGACTCTACACCAACTTCAAAGGCAGTGTTCTTATCTCTATAGGATGACAACTATGGTAACATTAACGTGATGTTAGTTTTATCAGTCTATTTTATACCACAAAAACTCAGCCATTTGTGAGCAGGACATTACTATTGTGTACAACAGGCACCTGTGGACAGGAGATCAAGAATATTTTAATGTTTAATGGTACAAAGAAGTTAAGTGAAAAAAACCCTGTACATCAGTACAGTAGTAAGGGCAAGGTTAATACAACCACATGCCAAAGGAGCATTAGTAGTCTAGTCCTTGCTATAAAATGTTCCTGCTGCATTAGTAGCCTAGTCCTTGCATAAAATGTCCCTGGGGGGGGTAGGACTTGCTCTTCCTTGACTCTTGACAGAGAATGACTCATCACAAGTCAAGAACTCCCTGGAGATCCCTATTTTAGTGCCCAGAGGAAGTGTCTGTCTGTGTTATCCCATAAATCCAGTATCTTCTTCCCACACTGGCTTAGCAAACCAGAGTGCAGCAGCTTGCCATGAGTGCAGCCAAGGGTTAAACTTTGCTGCCTCATATGTATCTTGCTGTGCCTATAAATCTGATGTTATGGGAGACGTGTTTCTGGAGACTTCTTGCAAACCACTGCAGAGGATCCTGTTTCTTCTTTGTATCAATAAATAATTGTGAACGTTCATCAACAATTAAATAGTATGGAGCTAATCAAGCATTACTATCATCAGATAGTAGCAATTCCTATTTCAAAAATCTATGCTTTATAAAGAATGTATATTTTTGTGCTTTATGTCTGCAACTAATATGCACATGAATTATTAATGTCCTATAAAATGAGTATATTTTGGGGGGGGGGAAATGAACTACCTAAGGCATTTTCATATAAATGACTGCAATTTAACTTTCAAAAACATTTCATTTTTCAACACTCTGCTCACTTCAAATTGAAGTCTGTACATTAGATTTGGCCAAGCATGTCACAAGAAACCTCACACTTGTAAACGATTAACCCATGAAGAGCCGGCACGGATTAAATACAGAAGCAGCAGCCACGCAACACCAGGCAGATAGCACTCACCCCCTGGAGCTTTTAACAAGTTTCTGCATGAGCAGCTCCAGAAAGCTGAAGCCAATTCCTGTAATGCTTGGATGGTCTGTTTAGCAGGAGCACATCACTGCTCTTCCACGCCACTGCTCTAAGCTGTGCACTAGGAACACCTCCCAAGCAGCACTGCCCACGCGCTGCCACCACGGGAAGGTGGGGATGGCTGAACTGGGCTGACGAAGGCAATTCCCTCTGTTCTATCACACTCCCAGCACCAAACAGTTTAACTGGATGTGGAGGAAAAGATTTGAGTATCCAGAGAATCCTTACATTCCTGAGATACTATTGTAGGCAACATGTTCTTCTCCCAGTCCTCCTTATGTCCATCCAAGTTCAGCAAGCCCATGAATCTGAGAGAAAGAGAAATCTAATCTTTCCTCAGCATTGTTAAAGACTACTGTATATGTAATAGGAAGACTCCTGTTAGACACTAGGCAAATTAATTCTCTTCCTCATCTTGCCTTGTTTGCTTCCATTGAAGGCTGGACTTGGTGTCTGATGCCTAAATATCACAACCTGCTATGATAAAGCAAGCCCAAGAGGAAAAAAAGGTCAAAATAAGTAATTGTGGATTTGCCTATAGAAAAGTAATGAAAATGGATTAAAGTAACTGAAGCGAAATTCACACACTAATTTGCAGGTGAATTCTTTCATTCCAAATTGAAGCAAATCCAAACTAAAGTAAAACTCTGCGTGCAACAGCAGAAGCTGACTTGTTCAACCTTAGAGGTTCTTTAAGCAAATGGCTTGAGACAGAATATTTAGGAGTGCTCCAAACACCCCCACTTCACCCAGGACTTCCTGCAGATGGGTCTGCTCAGTTCCCAGAACAGGCTTCCTCATTTCGTGGTCTGTTATTCCTGAGGATGCCATTCCCAAGATCCAGAGATGTGATGTACATCTGGCCACAGCTGTGTCAGATGGAACCATTCTCTTTAGAATCTTTAAAATGCTCCTCTGGTCAAAGAAACATGCAAAAATACATAGGCAAGAATTTATTTCGAGCAGGTTCCTGCCACCAGAATGAGCATCCAAGAGGTAGGAAGCCCTTTGGCTTCCACAAGGCACCTGGGTGGGGGAATAAAGGGGAAGAAAAGGAAAACTCATTTGCAAAGTCTAGTTGTTAGAAAATTCATGGAAGGCAATTTAGTGATTAAAAAAATCACTATATATAACCTGCACTTCAAGTGATGATTCTGTAATAACGGTGACATAAAAGTTTTATAGGCAGCTTTAGCTGTCAGAAGAGTTCCTACGTTATTAAATCAACGTTTAGCAGATAAAGTAACACTTCTATCTATAGGGAAAGCTTTGTCCAGTTTAATTTTTAAACTACTTCAGTGTACAGCTCTCACTGTATTTCTTTCCCATCCTGTTGTTTCCAACACAGAACTACCATGTATGGACAAGTGATCTTGCCCTCAACACAAAATTATTGTTTCCAATAGATAAAGCCAGCATCTGCATAAGCTTTTAAAGCATTACAGCTCCTGTTTCCTGAGAAGAATGTATTACAAAGTCAAGCCGTGAATTTAGAAGATTAAACAAAGCCAAAGAAACTGTGGTTCTGTGATTTAAAAATACGCAAAACTAACAATCTTCACTCTGCTGATTTTTACACATTTTACAAATCAAAGAGCCATAAAATGGGAGCTGCTTCTGCCTGAAGTTCACAGCCAAATACAAAACTACACCAATGTGAGCTGTGGTTAATTCCTCATTAGAAAATGGAACCCCAAAAGCAGCCAGAAACATACCAATCAGTACCCTGTTTGCCCAGAAAATTAAGTATTACCAAGTCAAAAGAACTAGTTTCAGAGGCTGAAGAAAATACATTTTTTGTTTCCATGTTCCCTTTTCTCAACACATTCAAAGAAGATTTTTCTTTTCCTATTTGACCTTCACAGGCACAAGGCCAGGGATTGTTTTACATGTATGCACAGCACTCAGTACAACTGGCCTGGTCCAATAGAGATTGTAGTAAAAAATGCAATGCAAGTTATTATAGGTGAAATATGTCCATTTTTTTCCAAGAAAAAAAAAAAATAGCAAGCTAGAGGACAATTCACTATTGCAATTCATCTTCTCAGGAAAAAGGTAAAAAGAAAAATCTGTCTTTGATGATTTTCCCTCCTGGGGCAACTTGGGACACCAGAGGAGTCATACAGGCATTTCCCCACAAAAGATAGCGGTGGCCTAATTTACTGCAGCACAGCACAGGGAAGCACAGAGCCAAAGCTGGCTGTGCTCCTGGCAAGAGGCTGGTGATCACTCATCTAATCCTCAAAGGGTAACAAATCTGTAGATTTCCACTTGAAAAGGAAACAAACTGTTCTGAGGAGTAACTGCTAAGTGATAGGTATGGGAATACTTTGATTTCTGCAGGTGAGAAAAAGAGAAATCAAGCATTGTCAGAGTGAAATAACCTTGTGGCTCACCGAGCGCCTCTCGATGTCTGACTGAGGCGGGCTGGAAGAATGTGTAACACCATCTGCTGAGGAGAGGCACATCCAGCCAGAAGGGGTGTGTTGAAAGCATCCACAATTCCCAGGGTCACAGCGGAGCCAAACGCTTCCTGCTTTGTGTGTCAAGCCCAACGGTCCATTTTGAATGCTTCGATACTCGGTAAAGGCTGCTGTCTCATCAACAAAGCCTTCCCCTTTGAACTGTCACACACGACCTTCTCAAGGGGACCTGCACTTTTGACTGCAAATCGACCCTTCAGTTCTGCTAAGGAGCCACGGGCATCTATGCTGCTTTCCTGGTCTGAGTGATCCAAAAGCCAAGGGCCCTTGCTGTTTTGCAGAATGGATTTGGAGAGGGCCTCATCATGGGTCAGCCATGCACTTCATCAAAGTAGGTAACGCCTCCTTCCCACTGCCACGGAAGAGAAAACGAGGTACAGCTCTCCTCTAACACCGAGCTGAGGCCGTAGGCACCAGCAATCTGTGTGTGCACAGAGGCAGCAGAGGGCACTCAGCCAGCTCCTGCTGCGAGCAGCGTGTGGTCCAATGGATGCATTACCAAAGGGAAGTTTTCCTTTGGGTGACATTCACAACGTGCATGGCATGCTTGGTTGCCCCCAGTGAGTTGGGTTTAATTTCATTAAATGACTTCTCATTTTAATTGAATATAGCAGTCTCTGATCAATAAAGGGAAGCGTTATCCTAACCGCTGATCACTAACTCATAAAGACGCCAGGCTTCTCCCAGTAACACTGATGGGCTGCTTTGCCTGATTGTTTTTAATGTATGCTAAAAAATGGAAATTGAACAAAGCTCTTTCTCCATAGCTTGCACTAAGCTGTTAGATGACTTCCATTCATATCACTGCACCACTCTACATCCAGATCTATTTGAAGATAGTGCAGCTGTGTAAGAAGTTTCCACAGAAGAGACGCGGGATAAAGGGTGTGATACAACATTGCATAGCTCCATATTAGAGCTTCATCCAGCAGTCTCTGTGTGATTCAGAAACTGATAGGATCTAGAGATCTCAGTATCAAATTGTCATCCTAGGAGAGGGTAAATGCAGTTACAGATAATTGCTATGAAATCCAAAAGCACGGTAGGCAGAAGCAAAGCACTGAATTGGTATGGTTCACTTCTGCCAACTCACATACAAAAAGAAAATAAAGGGCGATTTTATGCCAACTTTATATCCAGTCCACAACAACATAATTTAACATAAACTTGTCAGAAGAAAAACTCTAAACTGCTTTGAACAACTCCCCAGAAATATGATAATATACCCATACCTCACCTAGACACAACTGCCATCACAAAAATACAGTAATAATAGCAGAATTATAGAGTCAGAAAAGCAAAACAAGGTGATAATTGCTTACTCTGCTAGATAGCGATTACCAGGCACAAAGCATAGGAGACTCAGGATGCTATGAAGCTCCACAGCAACATCCATGGTAGCTTCTAACCAGCTCCTTCTACCTCAGTGCAACACCAGGGCTGATGTCACATGGAGGTCAGTCCTACCCACAGCTCCAACAGAAAGTAAATTCTAGCAAGACAGGATCAGTTAAGTGTGTTTTCTCTCAGATATCCTTCCTTAGGGGCTCTTCATCTTGTGTCTTTGTTCGGAGAAAGTTTTCTGAGTGCATTTGAGAAATATTGATTAGAAGAGTATTTACAAATACAGGACCGATGCCAACTCCAAACAAAGTCAAAAGTTTTCAGTGAGCACTGGATTTAGCTTGGCAACAATAATATTTCCTGTCCCTTTTTCCTCATTTGTTATAGATTTCAATTCATGGCTGTATACTGTAAATGGAAAGATTAGGAATGAAGAAGATGAAATAAAATACCATCTTTTAAATATGCAATACTGAGTTTATAGCTCTTTTCCCTCTGGCATCTTGTCAGCATAAAATAAAAAGGCTCAGGAAATCTAAATGAGAAAAGCCTCACTCCCATACTTTATCAGTGGAGAATTTCCATGGCAATACTGCTTTGAAGCTAAATGGTTTTATTTATAGACGAAGCAGTTTTCATAGTTCATTTGCATTTTCTCCAGATTACCATAACCATACATGATCAGTTGTTAAGATCTGAAGATATTATCTGTGCAGTGCCAGCAATTCACCTAGTTATTTGAAATATGAAATGATAAATAAATTAAGTGCTCATGCAACTTGCCATACTCACACAGCAGGCTGCAGGGGAATGCAGGGATGTCCAGAGCACAGCGTGGTGTAACAGCACAGAATGAACTCATACAGTCACTTTGTAGAAATATTTAATAACAATGTTGAGAGCAGTATGGACAGGGAGCAAATTGAAGGCATGGGTGTGGGAGCACCAGAAGGAACAGCAGGAGCAGGAATGGAAGGGTGGCAAGTGCTTACAGCAGGTCATGATCCAACAAATCCCAGATAAGGAAAATAGAGGATATTGAAATAGAGACTGAACCCATGAAGAGACGGTGGTGGGATGACAGAGAGTAGGGGAATAGGCAAGTCAACACCTAGATAAGAAAATAAATAAATCCTAACAATGCAGACAGTACCCAAAAGGATCACAACTACTGTGAGCTCCTGAAGGGTACAATCCAGGCACATTCAAAACCAGCACATACTTAATGAAGCTTGGAAGGTTGCAGGGTGCATAACAAGGACTAGAGAGCCAGCATAGCATGTCCTCTTCTTTGTCTTGAGGAACCTACAAGGGAAACCTGGTGTGGTGCCTGTATGCTGGCATGTGTCCACTTGGACACATGCATCTTGGTGCTCATGAGAGCATGAGTGAAGCAGCATTTGTTTTAAAAGAAAATAATCTTCCTCCCCCATCGATAATTATCATATTACAGCAACATTAATGGCTACTCCTTCCCTTGGAAAACGATATAAGGTAGTTCCAGCTTCTGCCTTCAACCTTGACATGGGGGAATGCAGAAAGGAAGGAAGAACAGTGCACAAGTACTCCAACATATTGAAAACAAAAGCAATAAAGATGGGAAAATCTAGCAAGAAATATGCTTCTGGTATTTATTTCCTGGCAGAACCACTGTCAGTTGCTCAAGCAGAGGCAGAGAACATGTAGTGTTTTATTTGTAGAAACCTGTGATTTAGCTCAGACATTTGAGTGTTGCCTGCAGCTTTGTAGGAAAGTTCTTTGCTCATACTCCTAATAAATATTCACACATAGTTAATCTCTCAGCAAGATAAGTCTGTCACTGAAGCCCACAAATCGGCATTTTTTTCAGGAACACTATGCCCAAAGAAGTGGAGAAGGCTCAAGGCTCCCAGCCTCCACTGAGCTGGACCCCAGACTGGGCCACCCAGGACAGGGAGAAGTGCGGCATCCTCTGGCCTTGATTCCATGAAAGTCAGGACTCCAAACTGTAGCAGCCAGAATGGAAGGGTAATTGTCCCCAGGAATACATGCTCCAAACGGGAACAGCAGTAAGGACACAGCCATACTGCCTGAGGTACAAATGCTGCAGCCATGGAGGCAGAGGGAGGGTCGCTGCTGTTGGCTTCGATCAACGACTCCCCCACCAGCATTACACACGTCAGGAGAGGGACCTTCAACCGACTCCTGATGGACACAACAAACACAAGCACCTTTCCTACAGCCAGCATGAGGGACTGCTCAGGGGATTGACAGCTACTCTGTTTACTGCACTGAAAAAAACGTCCAAGAACCAGGAGCTGCTTTCAGCTTTACCGAAGAGCCACCAGCACATATATCTAAAGATTAAGTGAAAGCCATCAACTGCAACATTCTTGCAATAATTTAATGCACACTACAGGGCCATCCAAAAATCTCATGGAAAACAACACATACTCTTTAGCTCCAGTAACCATATTACTTGAAAGAGATTTTGCACAATCCTCCTTCAAACAGCCATTTAAACCTCAGGCTTAAAGGAGATTATGCTGTTTGCTGATTTAAGCTGAAAGGGAAGCTTGTTCCAGTCATCTGGGGGCTCCAGAGGCAAAAGCTCATCTGCCAAATTCCCTCTTTATCCGACTACAATGTACAGCATCTAAATTGTGATGATAATCTTGAAACAAAACGACTTTGCTTTCAAAGATAATGTTTAAGTCAGTTTGTGAAGCTTTTCTGGCTTTTCTAGGGATTGTTTCAACTTTGGTCTAACGGTGATATGATGTTGCCTGATCTGCTTGATCTATGAAAGGTGATTTACTTCAATATGAGCTAAGATAACCCTTCTGAAAACCTTCATCTTGTACCCAAAACACAGAGCCCAGTCAGCTTCTTACAGGTATGAGCTGCAGACAAGTGAAAAATTGAAAGCAGTCTAATGAGGGGTGGGTGTGGGACATAAAGGCAGCATTTCTCTCTGGTTCTGCCGCCCACTCCTCGCACTGCCCTGGTCACATGCAGCCCCCCACCTCCAGAGAAGGGGCTGGGCCTAGGCCTGGCTGCCCCCCAGTGATGGACCCCCACCTGCAGAGCTGCCTCCAGTCCTGGGGTTCCCAGCACAGCAAGGACATGGAGCTGTTGGAGCAGGTCCAGAAGAGGCCACCAAGATGATGAGAGGAATGGAGCAGCTCTTCTATGAGGGCAGGCTGAGAGAATTGGGATTGTTCAGACTGGAAAGAGAAGCTTTGGGGTGACTTAATTGTGGCCTTCCAGTACCTGAAGGGAACTGACAAAAAACATGGAGAGAGACTATTTATAAGGGCATGTAGCGACAGGACAAGGGGGAATGGCTTCACACTGATGGAGAAGGTTTAGATTAGGTGTTAGGAAGAAATTCTTCCCTGTGAGGGTGGGGAGGCCCTGGCACAGGTTGCCCAGAGAAGCTGTGGTTGCTCCATCCCTGCAAGTGTCCAAGGCTGGGTCGGATGTGACTTGGAGCAACCTGGGATAGTGGAAGATGTCCCTGCCCGTGGCAGGGGGTGGAACAAGATGATCTTTAAGGTCCCTTCCAACTCAAGCCATTCTGTGATTCTAAGATTTTGATACTCATTCAGCCCTTGTGGTTCAGTTGCTGCCTTCACTCCAGAGAAGCTGAGAGAACAGCCATGTTCCCGTGTAGCAGCAGTGGCCAAGGCAGCAGGAGACATCGTGGTCATCCCTCCACAAGCAACAGCCCAATGGCACAGGCCACAGGACTTCCTCTCTCCACAACACCCTGTTAATTGAAGAGACCAATCCTTCTTTCTCCAAGCAAATTAAGGTATACACACTTTTGAGTATAGCAGAGTCCAGGCCTCATGCAGGCTCCCCTCCTGTTCCTATCACAGGAAAGAAATGTGACAAATCCCATATGAATCTTCAGGGCTGATGGACACCAAGAGCTGTTCAGACAGACTAAAGTAGGAACTGCAGCCATTGTCCTTCACACCACTTCTCTACAAATTCCTCTGTTATTTTTGGTATTTAATACTGTGAAAATTAAAAATTCACTTCTCCAAATATTTCAGATACCATATACTCCTCAGACACCACATTACCCACTGGGGTCTCCAGTGACACACATCATTTTTCCTCCAGTTATCACAGTTGGGATACTTCCCTTTCCACACTCTAACCTTTATTTTCCATTATTATTAACACTTGATGAAAAGGCAACAATAATGTATATTGCACTACATAAGAATTTAAAAGGCAATGCAGTGGAAAACTCTTAATGGTTAAATGCATCATTATGTCCAGTAATATTACACAATTAACAAATTTAATCATTTAACACTCCAGCAATGCAAACTTCCATTAAATGTGTAATTTCATATATGAAATAATTATTCATTTATCAATAGGAGATGACTCTACTTCAGTTCAAAAGTAAAAAATACAATTAGATGCAGCAGGGCAGAACAAATTTCTGGTATTAAGACAGGCTGGAGCTGTGTGTGCAGAGCTGCTGTGAGGCCTCACAGTCAAACTCATAATTCTCATAGGACAATGCCTCTAAATATCTTGGGTCATTAGCAAAATTACATAGCTAATGAAGGGCAAATTAATGGAGCTCTGGAACATTTTATAAGCCTGTAAGAACAGCTACTTGTTATACATCACCAAGAAATAATTGCAGCAGAGTCAATCCCATGAACTCATTAAGGTTTAACAATACAAATTGGGCAAGCTATTCCCAAAGGAGAATCTTCTCCAACCGTATGGCTGATATGCCCCCAGGGAGGCGATCGCAAGGGGGGTTAGGAAGATGATGCAACACAGGCCAGCTTTGGCCTAACACTTCCCACCAGCCAGGGCAGGGAATTGGAGAAACCCAAGCTGCCTGCCTTGGGGCAAACCACATCTGGAGCCTGTCAAGCACCTCCGCACAAATACTGAATGAGATCTCAAGGAACCAATCATGTTCTTCTGAGAATATGTAGGAGAAATAATGGGGGGATGACACCAATGCAGGAGAAACAACTGGAGACTGGTGAGGCTTTGACACATTCCCCACCAGGTCAGTGCTGTTACAGCAAAGGTCCACGACCACAGAGCAGCCTGCAGAAAACTCAAAGGTGGTGCCCACTGCATTCCAATGCCTTCGAGAGCAGGCAGTCCTTTTGTCCCAAAATGAGCATTTTCAGTATCACATCACAGAGATCCATACAAGCCGAAAGGGCAAAGACGCTGAAGACAGAAGTTGCATGTAAAGGTTTTCACAAGTTATGTAGTTTTGCTGGACCTCCCCCCCACCACCCTCAGTTTGCTACACTACAGCTAATTCTAGGGTGGCTCAGAGTTCCACACAGTTCTTGCTGGGATGGGGCAATCACCACTGAAGTGGAAATTTTCATGATTTTAAACTTAAACTTAAGCACCTAAAAAGCAGATCATCATCTGACACACTCCACTGTAAGCACATTGTAGAGACCTGTAAAAGCAGTTAAATGCCCTGATGCACTGTTTTGAAACAAGAAAACCCCCAAAATCTTGAAAGAAGATCCACAAAATGTGATCCACTAAGATCCATCCAAAATGTGTTTGGATTACAGGTGTACTATAGAATAACTGCCAAATCCAAATTTTGTACAATATTAGGCTTTCTCATTACCCCAACATCTAAGCTCCATCATTCCTATTACTACAAACATCTGGCCAAGGCAGCCTCACTAACATAAAGAACAATATATTTTAAAGTATTTTTTAGTGATTTTCTGCAAGTCTTTTCACATGCAGCCCCTACAAAAATATTTTCCTGAGTATGTATTAAACCTATTGGTTCTCTCTTAAAAAAATATGAGTAGTAGTAGTTTTTTCCATTTCCAAAAACCAAAAGCAGTAGCCACTGGAAGTAACAACACAGTCTGGCAAACACAAGTGTCTTAGGGACACTTAATGTTTTGCTCCTGGAAGAAATACAGACTGTCAGGACAAACCATTAAAGTGATCACTAAAGCTGATCCAAATTTCCCCTAATTTTGAGATGTAGTAATGTTTCTGAATGGAAAAAAAGAAAAAATAATTAACTTCTACCATTTAATCTAGTGGGAGGTTGGAGCAAACTGCTGGCTTGCACAGCCTCCTCAGCTCCCAAACCCAGTACTTATGGACACTGGAAAAAGTATGCTTCACGTCCACTGCCATGTGATACTCCAGTAAAACTGCAGTAGGCCGTCAATAAAGTTGAAAAAAACCCAGGTGAAAGGAAAAAAAGTCTTAAATTTTCAGGAAACAGCTTCTCACAGGACAAATATTTAATGTAGTACGTACATTAGCTATAGCACTGCCCAGCTAGATTAGACCTAAAGGTTTCAGAGGCCTTGTTGGAATCCTGCAAAGAAAATGTAAGAAATTTCGACTGGAAGATGAGGAATCTTTTGCTTTCACTGAATCACATATAACTATTAAAATCCCAGGTCTATAGCTTAAAAGCCCTCTTGAAAAAATTAACACCACAATAGTGACTGCATTCCACAATCCACATCAGTGGCTGCTCTCCAGAGTTCCCAATTTCTACAGCTCCCTGGGCAACAAGTTTCATAGGCTAATTCAATACAATGTTGTCTTTGCTAATTTCATTAAAGCTCCTTATTGAGTTCATACCAAACTGCCACCTCCTGCTCTCAGCACTCCTGAATCCCATGCAGTTTTTAAACCTTAGACATTGCATAATTTCATCTTAACCATCTAATGAACTGTAAAGGACTCCCATATAAAACAGGCCTTTGTGACTAAGGAAAGACCCCACAGGACCATAAAACAGGAACCATGGAAAATAATGATTCATTTTTCAGCTTCCAGGAACATTGCTGGTTTCAATGCAGCCCACAGAGGAGTCATAGATGCTGCTTTGCTAAATGCCTGACTGACTGCAGTCAAATATATCACACTGGGCAAAGGTGGACTCTGGCATCATCACTGGATGCCTTTGCCTGATGCACCATCATTTCCAACTGCAGCTTGCTGGGGTTTCTGCCAGCCCATTCCCAGCAAGTTGTGCTGGATTTTATTAGCAGCAATGGGAAACAGTGTTCTTCATACACTATGACAAAGGGTTACAGAGAATGAGTGAACTATTTTCTTACTGGACCAGTATCAGTACATCTCAATTCAGTTTGGACTCACGGCACCTATAGAGAGTGCAAGATCTACTACTCATATACTGTGGTAAAAAGGTCAATGTCTGGTGAGTAGGTTTTATGCTCTCTCTATAAAACATGTATTAGATTTGGAATTTAGTCCATTTCTCTTGGTCCCATTACGTGCTGACTGCTTTTGTTCCTCACATGTATTATAGAACACAACAGATACGTTAGCCATGAGTTAAGACCACAAGCTATTCCCAAGGTTTGCAATATTATCTGTTGTATAGAGCACCTTGTCACTTTAGAGGATAACTTGGTGAATGGAGGCATTACATGGAGCTCAGTTTAGGCTCAGTCCTCGCATGCTGGAAAGCTTTCCAAATTCCTGGAGCAACCAGAGTCTAAGTGACCACTCAAGTTATTAACCTGAACCAGGTTCTTTTAAAAGCCCATACATTTCTGTCTATTCCCTTTTATGCTGTATTCTATTAATCCTTCCAGTACAAGGACTGTTTCCTATCTCATGTTCTCTGACAGAGATAATTCATATGGCACAACTTCGAGCATCAGCCCTGAAAGACAAAGTTCAATGCCTGGTCTCCCTATAAAGGATGAAGAACAGCAGGCTGCTCCAGGGGGCAATTTGATTTTGACCAGGCAATGGTTACTTTATCTCTGTCTCCACATATCACATTTCTCCAAATGAAGAGTCAGATTTTCAGTGAGACTTAATTACAAATTGAAATTTGCTTTTTTATTAATAAGGACAGTGCAAGATTAAGTTAAATTAGCTGATTTGTTGAATACTTACGCTATCCAATTAAATTTTTTTTAGAAATATATTAAGAGAAGATCATAATCAAAGCTGAATTAATTTCAAAGATGAATGCCACTTTTTATGCATCGAGTAGTAATCTATTAGTAGCTCCTGTGAAATCAATTGGGCTCCTTGTAAGGTTTAGCAATACTCTGCAGAAGAGGGTAAAGTATAGCTGGATCCTTTGAAACTCAGTACATATTTGTGAAGAGTATTTTATGCTGCTATACAGTTATGCTAAATTATTTACACAATTACTAAGAGCCTCAATGCAAGATTTTTTTATCCCCCACCCACAGGATATTGAGGAACTTTCCAATATGTCCAAATGTAACTATAAGAACCAGCCTCATCAACAAAAACCCCAACTAACCATCAATGGTGCACAGTGTTTGGTACACACACTGATGTCTCAGCAGTGTCTCCTTTAGCCAGAGTGCAGCAGCTACTGCAAACACAATTAGCAAACTCAAATTAATTTCACTGCACCAACATTGTAGTCAAAATCTCCCAAAGCCAGCTGAACCATGGATGTTAAAAACAGCTTCCCAAAACCCCTAGAGCACCTCAGCTAAAAGTGCTCCAAGGTCTCTGCTTCAGTACAGCTTCTCTGATCACTGTCCCTCCACCCCTGATGTGCCTTAAAAAGTTAACAGCTTCTGTATTTTGTCTGGTATTTTCAATCCCTGAAGCTGGCATCCCTAAAAAGAAGACATAATGGGTGGAGCAGAATCCTAACCCAATATAAATCCAAAGAAGTGAATTCAGATAAGTTGAGAACACGACTGGGAAGCACAAACCTCCTTCCTGGTGGAGGCTGTGCTCCCTTTGCCAAAGGAACCCCAGTAGCACAGAAATGCCAAAGGCAGATAAGCAGCAGCTGCTACATTTCTAAATCTCTGCCCCTCCACGTACAGCTCCCAGCACACAAGAAGATGCAACTGCCTCCCAGACTAGGCCTCCGTGATCATTATGAAACCTCTGGTCCAACAAGATGAAACTCTTCCCTCATATATTTTTCAATATATCGTGACCTTCAAAGGCCTTTTAAAAATTCGCCCAGAGCTCAGAGCAGCCTTCTGTAAAGAATGGCTGGAAAAACCCCAAACTGCCACAAATAGCAAAAGGAACAAAGGAATACAATGAGCTGAAGTGACTCAGATCCCCAAGAGGTTTATTTCGAGAGTCACTAAAACCAGAAAACCCTGCTTATGGGAAGGATATACCCATACACGTACAGCTCTGTATCAGAAACTGTTCTGACCTGAACATAGCAACTGTATGAAGCTGCATTCATAGGCCTAGGCTTCTGCCTCTCTCCTGCCCATCTCTTCACATGAAGAGCATCTTTCACACAGCAGAACCAAGCCTTCAGAGATTAAAAAACCAAACAAATAAACACACATCCAGTTTTAAGGCCTGAAGTCATGCAGCAAGCCTAAATCTATGTCCATAAGGCAAACTCTTGTTCCAGGGACTGTTTCCCTGGTTAGAAAGCATGGTAGACTGAGTGGATACTGTCTTATGCACAGCACACTCATTCCATGGAACACAATCTGCACAGTCAAAACCCAGAGAAACTGGTCTTTGATAAAAATGACATTATGGAAACACAGAGAATAGACTTGCTTCTGAGACAGTGAACTATAAGAGGGTGTTTTTTCCAGTCCTGCCACAGAATACACATCTGACACTGGGCATCTTGTACTGTGTGATACCTTCTATTTTCAAAATGTCTTTGTCTGTCTATAAAAATCATCAAGGTTTCAAAGCAGGACACAGTCTAAAATGTGTCTGTGCACGTCACTCTTCCTCCCTGTACCCCAGGTAGCCAAGTAACCTTGAGCTTGGAATGGTTGTTATCACATAGTTATTCCCACTGGCAGGGCTCTGACTTGAGATAAGTAGTCATAATGTGTTGTTGTGATGTACAGGGTGCTTTGAATGGTCAGCAGAATGCTGTGCTGATATATGGCTTTTCTAGAATAGCACGAGGCATCGAAATGCTGGTTCAGGAAATCTGAGCACGAGTTCAATTTTAGAAAGCAACTCTAAAAACAGTGCCTCCTTACACAACACGTCTGTCAATGAGTTCCAGAGTTATTTTTTTGACAAGGATAAATTGGGGGGCCTATCTTCTGCTCCTGTCAGTGATGTGAAAAGCTTTGGGAGAGAGTCAAATGTCACCTTCTGCCAAACAGTTTGCAAATGTGTAGTTCTGTCACAGAGGATATTAAGGGAATCACCCAGGATATCACAACAACTTAGTAAGCCATCTGGGAGAAAATTTAACTCCCTGAGATGTGGCAATAGCTTTCTGCAGAGTAGCTGTGCTGTCACCACGGAATAGGTGTGATGCTTCCACTGGAGAGACAGCTTCTCTGGTGAAAACATACTACCAGTTTGTAGCAGCCCCAGCACACCTTGACCTGTCCCCCAATTTGGGCTGCCCTTACACCTCAAAAGCTGCTCTGCTTTGTACAGCAGTGATCAGACCTGGACTCAACAGCTTGTACTTTGCTGCAAAATCACTGAGCTATACAGGACCTACAGCAGCAAGGAGCCCCTAAAGGAGCCTCTCTTGTGGCACTGTGCAAGTCAGTCCTGTCAGAAAGGTTAGCAAGTGAGAAAACCATCCACCTAAGGCACACCAGTAGGTGCAGCAGAGAGGATTCAGCCAAAAATCTTGTGTGAAGTACATAAATGTACCTGTACTTGTCCTTGTTCCAGGACAAGCACTGGGAACTGGTAAACTGTTTACCTGTGCTGAAACTGCTTGTTCAACCCTGCCAGCTGCAGCTGCTCAGGAAGCACTGACTGTGTTTGTGGGGACAGGCTGAGCAAGCACTAAAGAATTGAAGAAAAAATGGTCAGGGAAATTTCCCACTTGCAAGTGTTTCACTACAGTTTGGAGCAGCTTTACCCTTCAGCAGCCCAGTATCCCTGGCAAGCAGCCTGCTTCCCACTAACCACTCCAAATACCCACCAAAGAGATGCTTAACTCTACCTTCTATTTGCAGTAATCCTGGCACAGTCACAGTAAAACTCAGCTTTTGTGCTGGGCCATCTAATCTATTTTGCTATCTCTCAGCTGAGAGAACAACTCCAAGGAACAAGTTTTTGTGCCTGAAGGCACCAACTTGAGATCTTGCTGCAAATCACTCCATCATCATCTTTACTTACTTTTGTATGGGAACAAAGAGCCAGTTGTGCCACTTGAAAATTCTTCCGTGTCTTGTATTAGAACACAATTAAAACATTAATTTATCCCGATCATCAATTTATAATCAAGAGAAATACCTTCACAGTCTCAGGAGCTGCATTGCCATGTCAGGGGCAGCCAAGTCAGACTCACCGCTGTTCTGTTCAGCCTGTTGGACATGAACCAGGCTGGAAGGATCAGGGCTACAGACACAGGTAACTAAAGCAGAGCCTTGACTAGTGAGTTTTAGATGCACCTGACTGGGCACAGAGTGTTCATGTGGCTGCAGGACGTGTGGGCAGGTGTGGCTCAAAGGAAAGCAAACTCACCTGCAGGACACTGTGCAAGCACTGCGGCCATGGCAGGAGCAAGTTGGCTTTGCTTCAGTGCGCTGCCTCTCCCAGCAGAACACGGGGACATTCTCTCCCAGCCTGAGGTTAGTCCAGTCCTTTGTTTCTTGCAAACTGTCATTGTGTTAACTTAAACAGATTTTGCTGTAAGACTGTGTGGTTCTCCTAGAAACGGAGAAGAAGATGTAAAAGTAATTTGCCTGGCTGGGGAGAGGACACCTAGCTCTCAATTTAACTCACTTTGGTATCATCCAGCCGCTTTGAAGAGTCAAATTAAACATCAGAGTAACCCCAAAATTACCAATGTGAAGGATTTGTTCATAACTATGGAGTTCAGATAGTGAATGCAAAAGGCAGCTTACTGCCTAAATAGGCAGTAAATACACCTACTTAACACCTATTTAGTGCATGACTTCCACTGCATTGCCATCAGCACAGTTTATTGGTTGCCAAGTTATAGCAATTTTGTTACAATAGAAAGAAAAAAACAACAGGAACGAATTAAAAGCTACAACTGGCTTACGAAAGGGAATCTCACCAGACAATGTAGTTATCAGAAACCATTTAAATGGTTTCAAGTGGGCTTTTATCCTTTCAACTTCTTACATCTTTCTGCATCCCATTGTTAATTCAGTTACTCACACTGTGAGGCTGCTGTTTACAATTACATACAATTTATTTTGTTAACATATTAAATGAAGTGTCTGAAATAAGCTTCTAAATTAGTTTCAATAGAATAGTTGTTGTATTATCATTAAATTTCAGCATATTCCATAGCAGAAAATTTACTTGCTATTTTGACTATTATCCCCAAGATAATTTGCAAAAGATATAGAGGTGTGACTTGATTAAAAACATTCAAATAGCTAAGATGTTTCTGCACTTAATTTCATTAAAGAAAATAGCTGTTAGATATTAATTAGCATATCTACTACATGCCATTGTTTGACTCAAAGATTGTCCTTTATCTAAATGCATTTGCTTTTGGCATCAAAGCACAAATCCAACAGAGTAACTTAAATTCCAGTCATAGCACAGATGAAATACAATACTTGCAGCTGTAAGTTTGCAACATCCAGCATAAATACAAAAGTAAAAAAACCAACTACTGCTTCCTACAGAATGGGGAGTGCAAAAGGTGTCCTGGGGGAAAGCACAAGTTGGGAATCACCTAAAAGAGCTCAGTCAAATGGCTTTTTAAAGGTTTGCCCCTGTGTAAGATTTTACAGGAACCTCTGGGAACAAATTTTCAAGATGTTGATCACCATTCAGGTATGCACAAACTCTTCATTTCTGCAGTTAATAGCAGCAGTCTATGGAGAGACGGAAAACCAGATCAGATGAAGTTCTGATGCCAGACTCTTGGGTAGAGGCAGGATATCAGTTCAGAGGCAGGTCTGTGGAGAGTTAAGTCAACTCCAAATACTCACAAAAATCCCTGTCTGTTCTACTGTCACCCTCACAGTAGGGCTCTTATTCCTACAGCTTTCTCCCTCTAATCCTGTTTACTTCACCTCCAGCACGGGGTAAAACTACTTGTGAACAAGCTGAGGATGTTCATATCCAAGCCTCTCACAAGGTACACCCACGGTCCAAACCTGCACTGATCACTGAACAAAGCACTGATGGGATATCAAGAGTTGTTCTACAGAACCGACAGCACAACACCCACAGCAGCTGCAGGCAAACCCCACCCGCCAGAATTCCCAGTGCAGGCTGAGAAAGTGTCTGTTCCCCCCGACGGGCACACACCTCCCTTTGTCCTACAGGATCATTAAATGAAAGCAGGATTTAAACCAAGGTTTGCCAGGCCAGGAGCCATGACCAGCTATGTGCAATACACAATTCAGGTGACTTGGCAGCTACTTGAAGCTCGCTGGATTGTTTCAGCTGCTGGGTGGGGAAGTTAGAATAACAATGTGCTGGGAGGCAGCAGCACCTAGCAGGCTGAGGGCTGAACTGAGGGCCCGAGCAGGAAAGCTGGCTGCTCACCCTGGCTTTTCCAGCCGAGGGAAGCTTTTAACATGTCACTTCCTCAGGGCTAGGGACAAACGACTTCCAATCTACTGCATATGGTCTTCACAGTGATCATGTGCTCTCCTTGCTGTCTGTAATCTCTCTTTTCCGTCTCAACTCCTTCCCTGTCTCTGCATCTCAGCTACCTCCTCCTCATCACGGAAGAAACAGGACAAGGACAGCCTGTTCATACCACTATTTACCCCTGCCTTCATCCCAGGCACAGCTAAAGCCAAACCTTCTGGCCCTGCACTGACTCTCTCCAATTTGCCATCAATGAGAGACAAGAATAGTCCACAGAAGGAAAGGAAGAAGGGTGGGCCAAAACTCCCCGTGTGAGGCCTTTGTAGCAGGCAGAGAGGCAGCAGGGGGTCAGAGGAGGCTCCTGCAGGCTCCTTCAGTGCTGGTGCATCTTTAAGCTTGTGAGCCAGTGCTACAGACTGCTGCTCACCATGATCCGTCTACATCAGGACAGTATTTTGTACAAAGGCCTCAGCCCAAAGGAAACTAAGGGTTTAATTCAGCCTAAATAGTGATAGTCAAAAGAGTTTCAGGATGTATGTACTACGAAACTGTTCTTTTCACAGACCCTGACAAATTCACTCTGGCTGCACCTTTTTCTTGGTGCCTGTTAATTTGCAAGAGTGGTTAAGATCCAGCAAAAAGTTGGTGTCCAAAATCCCCATCAACATCAGCACGAGAAGGGACCCAGCCCAGCACCAGACCATCTCCTTGGTTAAAACCATAACATCACAAACCACATCAAACCTGACTCATATCTAGTGACAATGCTGCGAGCTCTAACCCAAAATGTGACTATAAAATAATCAGCTCCATAGTAATTAATATGGCAGAACTGGTGAGGGAGTTTCCCTCCACATCAGAGGGAAAGTAGGTCCCCTGCCCAGAATTAACCATCCCATGGAATAACGCACACAGTTTACCAAAGAATCAGGTTGAGCTGATATTTTCACAGATAATTTCACAGCAGTAAAACAAGCACACTGATTAGAGCCCTATACCATTTTCTAGACAATAATATTCACATTTGCTTAATACCGACTATGCTACCTAATTGTCAGGGAGCATCATTTTCTACAGCTAAATCGTAACCACCACAAGGCATCCACAGCATCCAACAACCTGGCAGCACCTTCTGCTGCTCACTGATGGTGGAAATGGGGCCAGGTCACTCACACCATCTGCTGCAGAGGGCAGCCAGGCATGGGGGACTGTTGGGTGAAAGCCCCATTGGACAGAAGACATGCAATTCAGATGGAAGTAAATAAATTCAAAAAATAATCAGAGTGGGAAATAGAAGGCAAGAGAAATCGTTACTCCAAATTCAAGATATTACAGTCCCACAGAACAATCCCTCAGTTATTAATAAAGCATTACTTTTGGGTACTTGTGCTCATTTTTACTCTGTTAGGGATTGCCAACAATAGCTGCCAACGCTGAGAAACCAGCTTAGACTAGAGCTGACTGGGAAATCAGAAGTGGTTTTGGTTTCACAGCAGATTAAAACAAAAGCAATAAGAAGCCCGGAAAGCAAATAGCCTGAAGCCTGAAACCTAGGTTTGCACTATCATGCAGAGGACACCGTAAGTCAGCAGTTACTCTCCCCATCACTCCTGTTATCCCCTGCTCTTCTCCTGAGCAACTTTTCCATGAAGGTTAGCCCAATGCTAAATGGGTTTTCACTAATGTCAGAGGCAAAGCAGTTGCTTTCCATGGGAATAGCGGAGAAGTCAAACTTCACCATCTTCAGTAGCAGTAAAATTCTGCTGTTCTACATCTAAAAGTAAATTCAGTCAGAGCCACTTTAGCACAGCTACTGCTCAGAAAAGTTCATCTCCCACAGCCAGACTTTGGGACAGTGGGGACAGGCTGGAGCTGTGCTTGCCCATGAACTGAACGGGACCCTTTCCAGCAGCATCATCTGCTCATGCCCATGCAGTCTCTCTCAAGTCCTTCTGATAAGAATAAGACAACAGGCATTTTAATTTGGGCCTAAAGAAACTTGGCTCCTGGCTTCACTTACACTCTCTATTAAATATACAAATAGCACATATAATGTTAACTTAGTAGCTTGCCTGTCTTCCATGCCAACTCTCAGCATAGAATTAATGTTTTGATGGAATAATAAACCTCTCAAAATCTGAGCTGATAATGGACAGTCACGTTAGATGCTTAAATTATAGCAGCATGAACAGCCTTGCAATAATCAACCCCGCAACTGCCAAAATGTTTTCATTGTTCATTAACTGGAACCTTTTTTGCATTGCTAATCCTAATGAGCTGCCATTCTCATTACCATTCCAAGCACTGTCTGTAGCACATCTCTGGATTTCTTTCCACCCAAACATACAATCTTATTCAACTAGCAGCCTGTTAATGCATTAAAAGCACAGAAATGGCTGCCTTAATGCAACTGTAATAAATCTACAGTGCAAGCACCTTGAGGGGAAAGTTCAGTTCAGTCTTCAAGAACTTTTGCTTAAGTAGAAAAACAGAAGGTCTTTTATTGAAGAGAGCACATAGTAGAGTTTAGGTTCCAAATCCAAAATCCATTGAAGTTAATGGGAATCTTTCCGTTGATTTCTGTGTGCATTAAACTGTTTTAACTCCCTCCCTTCCTCTTCTGCTCCTCCCCAAGCATGAATAAGTGAATCCACTGCAGAGATAGGGAATTTTCTCGCAGGGAACACAAATGATGTCAGTGTAGGGAAGGCTCAGTACTTTAATGTACTGAATTACCAATGCCATTTCCTCTACTCTGACTCCACAATAGGTCAAAGAGTTCAAAGCATCCAGCAATCCTTCTCAGTCCACAAGCCAAGTCCTTTCTTCACTAAATTTATTAAAATTTTGCACAAAATTTACCTCAGACTCTGAAAAGATACACTTCACCCCTCCATCTGCACCTTGTTTGCAAGAAGGAGCAGCCCAGAGCCACTGGCTTATGTAGCATCCATTTTCTGTGGAGGAAAATATGCAGAAAGCATCTTCTATAGCAACAGACCCCAGTTCCAGATGTAAGCAGCTTATTCATTAAAGGGGAGCAGAAAACAGAGACTGTCACTTCACACTTGGTTGAGCACATAAAACAAAAAAGAGTCAGCAACTTATTAATGGTGGGCAGTTCACTCACATAACCATGAGAGAAGTTTTTTGAAAGAGAAGTCAGATGAGGAGCTTGGTTTATTTTCAGTGTGATCCTCTTGTTTTTAAGTATAACAGCCCCAAACCAGAGGAGGTTAACAAAGGATCGGTCATCATCTTCAGGCAATTTCAGCCTTGAACCACTGATTTGTTCCAGAGAGACAGTTGTTTCCTTCAGCTGGAAAGCAGGGAATATATTTCTCTCCCCTTCTCAAAAGAGACTGCATCTGCAGAGAATATTACATATGAAAACACAGTATGAATTGTTCAGATGGAGCATTTTCTAAGTTGTTCTTATGATAAAAAGTTTCAACATTAAAATAGCTCCAAATGGATGTAAGAGCTCTGACTTCTCAAATTAAGCTGAAGCAAACACATAGATATAACACTGCAGCTTCTCTTCTTCAATATAACTTCATAACCAACTAAATACTCATTCCACATTGACAAAGTATTTCCACACTGACAAAGGCTCTGAACACATTAATTAAAGAGGAGTTTTGTATTTGAAGACAGCTAAGCTGTCTTTCACGAGAGCCCACATAATTTAATTTATTCCATCTGATTACTTAAAGCAGCAAGAGATGTAACACACAGGCACAGAATAATTTTTAATTCTTGTCCTTACTTCTCTCATTTCCATGGATCAACTAAAGTGTTTCTTTATAGTTTCCAATATAAAATACTTGAAGCAATGCACACACTGAGTATCATACATTCCCTTGAGACACTGCCCCTGGAAAATCAAATAGCAGGCTCCAGGGACAGAAGGGTGAAAGGCAGACGTAGAATATACCTTTCCTAAAAAAACCTCTTAAAAATATTCTCTTCAGGCTATGACACAAGCCATTACCTCATGAAATAGCTATTTTCAAGAACTCAATGGGCTGAAGTTGGACTCAGAAACCAAAATTCCAATTACCAGAATTGTTGCCCAAAAGCAGCTCGTGTCAGCAAGGCGATGCTAAGGACTTCCTCCACACTGATCACCTCCAACTTATATAAACCTCTTGAGTGCCAAGACTCAAGACAAATCTTTGTAAAAGAGAATTGCACTTCTAAGTTGGATAAAGAGAAAATAATTCCCCTCTGTAAGTCAGTATGACTAAACCAGAAGTCTCGCAGAAAGTCCCATAAAAACTCACCCCAAATTCTCACCAACTCCCATAGTGTTGTATCAGACATTTTGGCACTGAAACTGTTTTAAAAATCTAAAACACAATCCACCTATTTCAGTACTTCTCAAATATCATGGTATGAGGAAACAGCAGAAGATATTTTTCTAGAAAATTCTCTGTTACTGCCAAGGTCTGAAGGACTGGTGGTGACCCAGCCTCTCATACTTTTGAAGAATCCCAGCCTTTGTGCCACAATCTTAAGCTCCTTAGCACAGCCTCCCTAGCCTAAAATCTAACAGATTTTCTCTCACTTTACTACAAAACCTCAAAAAAGCAGCAAATCTGGTTTTGAACGAGTCAGAAGGCAGACTCTTGAGACCAGGCTAAAACTTGCATCAAAGAGAATTTTCAAGCAGCCTCTAAAGCACATGCAGAGAGTGGTTTATATTCTCTTCCCCAGAGATCTTTTAGCTTAAACAGGCAAGACTAAGGTCTGACTTTGATTTGGCCAAGGCCAGACAGACATTAAACACAACTTTCAAGAATTAATGCTTGTGAAATTCATTATTAGAATGTATGGAATTCTCCAAGGCATCAAGATATTCTCTAGTACGGTTCAATTTCAAACCAGCTTCCATCCAGGCACAACTAAGTTTATTATGCAAACTTGATAACATGTTTGTAACAGGACTAATATAATCTTGACAGAACAACATTGCTATTAAGTGCACTTAAAAATCCTACACATAAGCACAAAATGCTGTCATTTCCAGCCTGCACTACACTTCTGTAGTTAGTTAGATCAAAGTTTAAGTGAGGACAAAGCTCATCCTTAGCCACGTACTCATTAAGTGACAGTTACATCATAAAATGGCTTGGGATGGAGGGGACCTTGAAGACCATCTTGTTCCAAGCCCCTGCCATGGCTGGGGAGAATCACCTCCCTTGACCTGCTCGTCACACTTCTCTTGATGCAGCCCAGGACACGGTGCCTTTCTGAGCAGCAGGAACACACTGCTGGGTCATGTCAAGCTTCTCACCCACCAGCACCCCAAGTCCTTCTCCTCAGGGCTGCTCTCAGCCTGTCCTCCACCCAGCTTGTAAACATGCTTGGGATTGCCCTGGCCCAGGTGCAGCACCCTGCACTTGGCCCTGTTGAACTTCATGAGGTTTGCACAGGCCCACCTCCCAAGCCTGTGCAGGTTCCTCTGGGTGCCATCCCTTCCCTCCAGCACATCAACTGCACCACATAGCTTTTTCTTTCTTTTCTTAAACCAGCTTCTTAAATGAAAACTCGAAGAACTAAGAATATAATGGGTCCAGAACACAAAATCTGTGGACATTTCATCTGTACTGTCAAGGGTAGACAAAGCCTGACCACACTGCCACAAAAAAAACTACTCAATGAAGCACAAGGTTCCATCTCAGTGAAACTCAGCTGATTATAGGCTTGAATAAACCCTGAAATAACAGAGTTGTATGACAAGCAGAGGGTAGGCCAGGCAGAGACTACCTTGACCTTCACTAACCGGAATCCAATAGGCAATTATCCATCCTTTTCTGCTCATCTGATGCAATCACTCAGGGAGGAGATGGGACAAGCACTGATGAGATATCTCTTACAAAATTTGACCATCAAACTCCAGGAGAGCACCTACAGAAGGGGGAGGAAAATGACTCCAAATCAAAAGCTGAGACAATGTGTTAGAAATAGCACCAAAAAAAAAAAAAAATTGAAATCATAGCTCTAAAGCCTTCACTAGCTCCAAGATAAGTGATATGCCTGAGAGACAAATGCGAGTTGAAAAGACTGCCTCATGTGCAGCAGCCTGAGAAGAAAAAAATCAAAACCGCTGTTTAACAGAAGTCAGACTGATCCCTGGGTGCTCCTGTGAAAGAAATCAGACCTCTTCATCACCGTATTTTCTCCCCTTTTCTTCTACGTGCCAGCTACAAGTTGCACTGAGAAAAAATACTTGGCCTGAGAAGAGCTTTAAAAAGCAGTAATTTAAATTCCATATTAGGAAGCTATTTTTTTTTGTGCGTGTTTCACAATGTGAAATTCCATATGTTTCAGTATAATGAACCCTTAGGTAAATAATGACCTTGGAAGGCATTCTTTCTTGGACTTCAGCTCACAGACACTAGTGAGCTGCACAGAGCTTCAAGAAGATGCATAGATAAAAATCTTCCTACCTTACTTCAAGCTAAGATAAGAGCACCAAAAGGTACCACTGATGCTTTCCCTACTTTCCCAGGAGAGAGGATCCAGGCAGCTGCTGCTGGAAAACTTCCCGCTGGGTATCCCCAGGGGGACCCACTGCACAGCAGAAAGCATTCAGAGAGGTATGTGTGTTTCCATACAGCCCTTTTCATATTCCTTGGTTTGTAAGGAACTGCTTGGGGCAACCCTTTACAGCCATCAAGACAACAGAGGCATCAATTTTCAACTCTTGTTCTTATCCACATACCTTGAAAGACAGTGGGAAATTTGTGTTACATATTTCTCTCTCAACCTGAAAAATCTGTAGATGACATTTCACACAAGTACCACCAGGAATGCTGCTTCCATATCAAGGTACAGTTTTAGGTTGCCACAGTGCACAGTCTGATGCTGGGGGAGCCACTCTCTAACAGGTCAGAAGTGATACATGCAGTAACATGGCTTTTTCCAAAAGTCCAGTGTTTGTCCTAAATTTCCCAGAGATTTTTCCAACTAGTTTCCTGTCCATAAGCCTGACATAAAAAAACCCTGCCAAGCAATTAATCCAGCTTTTGGATGCCCAGCTTTAAGCGTGTAGCCAGTACATATGGGAAATGGCCCCTTTCTGCACTTGAACCAGCTCTCAGAGTGGGGAGCATTCCAAGATGTGCAGTCCCAGAGACTTCTGATTTAAACACCAACTTCACTGCTGCTAATCTGCTGTCTCTGGCTCTTACAAGCAGGCTACACTTGGCTTCCTCAGTTAAATATTTCAATTCCCAATCATATTGGAAATCCAGCCATTTTCTATGGCACAGTAGCACAAGCAAAATTGGCAATTACACTAATGTTCTGTTTATCATACAAACATAACCCCAAGATGTGCAGCTGAGAAAGGAACATTTTGTTTCCCATGTGGAGATGGCAAGCATATCATTAGACAATTTACTATTGACAGTTACTATATGTATTAATCTTTTGCTAAAAACACTGAAATACACACTGACAAAATGAAGGAGAAATCCTGCCAGCTTTTGAAATAGGTGTTTCACCTGTATTAGACAATAATTCAGATCACAGTTGGAGAGTGAACACTAATTTGTGAATTTCAGCATAGATTTCCCTTGTCATTTTATTCAGCAAAATGTTTTGTTATTGGGATATTAACAGAGGGAAAGAAACAAAAAAGAGACAATTATTTAAATAAAATCAAGACAGAGTGTGTAAAATGGGATTGCCTAAATGCAACATACGTTGTCAGCTTTGTTCTGACATATTTTGAGGTTTCTTCCTCAACAGCTCTTTAGTTAGAATGGCATGACCTCATTAAAAGACTAAACTGGGGAGGTATGATTTTTTTCTAGATATGTGAGCAGCATAACTAAAACCTGCACACACTTTTTTTTAAAATAAAGTTTATAAGCTCTCCTATCCCATACATGGAATTTCAAAGAAAAAACCAAGCACACAGTAAAATACAATGTGATACTTACTTAAGAGTATTGGCAAAGGATATCTTCGATGTCTTCATAAGCACTCAGCATCCAGTGAGATCACACAAATCTCTGCAGAAATACAGAAGCCAGAATCCAAAATATTTGCCCTCTATACAACTTGAAAGCATAACTCTCTCTTGTTTTTCACCACAGGAAATGGCTTTTCAAGATGAAATCCTCACTGAAAAAGCAGGTAGATGATGCAGGTGAAGGCAGTTTCAGTCAGTCACTTCGAGCTTACCCTCAGACTGCTCAGAAGCCACCAGCTTGTGAAGATCATGAACCAGCCAGATGTTCCATCCAGAAAAGTGTTCTATCCTTTACCATCTGTATTTTATTGGTGTCTAAGGTGGGGAAAGAAGAAGGATAGTGTTAGAGGAGGAATAATAAGTTATTCAAAATTACATAAGACAGTCACACATGGAAATAGCAAGTATCTTCTCTCTGCACATGGAAAAATTGGTTATTTTTTTCCCCGATTTTAACATGCTAACATTTAACTAACAGTTCAAAGAGCTGAATCTTTCACAGATTTCTCTTTTGATGATATCAATTACTATACATGACCTTCCTAGATTAAAAAATAGATAATTTAACTTGCAATAAAAGTCTTACAAGTACAAATGAGTAAGTCATTCTTTCTCACTCAACTGAGAGAACTCAGAGGCCTTACAAGCCAGTGATGAGAGGCTTGAACTTTGACTTAAAATTCTTCTTTCTTTTTGGCTCACCTGGTTCAAGTTACTTGCCCTCTCTCACTTTGCTTCTGCTTTTTAATTTAGGCAGAAGCAGATTCATCTGCACAGCTACCAAAAAATCTTTTTGGATTCCTACACACTCTTTCTAACAAAACCACTGTCTAGACTTTTCATGTAAGCATAAATAGCATCATGTGATGGTTATATGAACAGTTTTTGGGCCTATATATCCATTCTCTCCAGGTTTGACTGAATGCTAAAGTGAGCTGATAATCAGCACAGTGAAATTCAAACCTTTCTACATTGCCCTCAGTTTGATACAGAACCAAACAAAAAAAAAATCCAAGCAAAAAACTGCTGGAACTAAAAAAAAAAAGTTGCAAAAGGTGGAGTCCTCAGTTTCATCACTCAAGGCTACACAAAAGAAGATGCACAATTTGTCATAGTGGCAGAAACCACACATGTGTTACTAGCTCAGGTACATATCCCAGCACTTAGAAAACACACTGAAAACTTTATGCCTATGAAAAATGTTGAATAGTAAATATATATCTTCAGGCAATGCAGACACCAGTAAGGAGAGGAAGACTCCCATCACAGCAGCCACATGTGAATTTAACGGTACAAAGAACAGAATAGAATTCACAAATCATATTGAATTGCTTCTCATGTTTACAGCCCTGGGCACCAAGATGCAACTGAAAGCAATTATGGTCTCATTAGCAAGTTGTTTGACTTTGGAGGACTTGAGAAGGCCTTGAATTCTAATGCACAAGGATAAGGAACAAGCACTGGCTTTAGAAAGTCATGTTGTATGCCAAAAGTAGCCTGCACTGACCTCAAAGTTTAAGACAGGAGTATATATCTGAAAACAAATCAACATCAATCCAATTTACACTGAAGTTATGATGAACCCTATCAATATCAGCCAGGTAAGCAAGAATCCTTTCAAGAACAAGGGAAGCCATATACCTCCTTGAGCCCAATTTGCTCTCAAGCACTGCAAATGCAAAACATCAAAGGTGGACAAAGAGCAAGCTTGGAGTTAAAAAAAAAAAAGGCAAATAAATTCTGTCTGTCTGTCTGGAGATACTAGAGTATCTGCAAGAGAGAACTGTTGTGTTCTGTATAACAACTCCTTAAAAACAGCGTGGAATGGACTCATCCCTGGATATGGCTCGAAGTCATAGTTTCTAATAGGAGAGGCAAAATGAGACTGAGAAATTTGCTTGCAGTCAATACAGTTTTCTTCCATTACAATCAGAGTAGATTCAGGTTCCTATGTAAATGTGCTAATTGGCATAGCACAGACAACTGCAACTTCAAATACCATTGAATAAAACATACTCCACAATTTTGGTTTGCCTTTTTTCTTACTTCCTGATGCACCTCTCACAAAGCAAGCTTTGGTCACCACACTATGCTATAATTGTCATGGGGACAGGAGCTCCCACTGATTAAATACTCCTAGAGAAACATGACCAGATTGGGGAAAGGGGATTCAAAAGCAAGAGAAAGTGGAGAAAGCAGAAGGAATTTCAAGTGTAACAGCAACAGACTGCTGTGTTAGAATAGCCTCAGTGACACAACTGAATTACCTATAGCACCAAGCCTGGGGACAGCTTTTGTTACTGCCCACAGAATGTGAAAGCTTCTGCAGGCAAAGGAGATGTGCATCCTGATTATGGGATGGAATGGGAAAAGGGGTGCTGCCTACTCATTTGTGGCACTGACAATGAACACAAAGACACAATGCCTTTCTCATTCAGTTGCTCGACTCTGGTGGTTAAAATTCCTTCCACATCAGTACCCCACATAACCAAATTCACCTATTTTGGCCTGATCTGGCAGCCTAACACTCAGGAATCTGTTGGTGGAATACCTCAGTGAGGGTGGCTGAGGGCTCAGCATGGAGCTCTCCCCATAATCCATGGCATTCCAAGTATTAGACTATAATGTAGCATGTATTCTTCCCATCCATTACTGTATAGAAAAAGTGTACAGATGCATAGTCAGGAACCTCCAGGTAGTAGGGATGTGGATCTCAGCAAAAACAAATAAACCACATATTTTCAAAGGATTAAAAATCTTTCACACCACCAGCCTACAATTACCTCTTCTAACTTAATACAAAGGTCACTCATCCATGCTTTTTTCCTTTTAGATAAGCTCAAACTTGAAAAAAGGATGTCTCTGTAATTGTGTAATATTTATATAGGAAGACTTATGTCCTTGATTAATAGTAAGATATTGTAGGACACACTACGAACTGGTTATTTTTAAGAAACATGAAGACAAAACTACACCTTTAGGATGTAACTTTATTAGTCTCTTGCAGCAGTTTTTTAAGGTGGTGCACCTCCACTATTTGATATCAAAAGCAGGAAATCCCACCTATTATATGCCATACAAGAAATATAGTCCATTAGAAACACAAAAGCAATGGTTTGATCTTGCTTGAGAAGAAATAACTTTGCAAGTAAAGTTGGAGAGATCTAACAAATGGAATAACTCTAAGAGCAGCTGTATTTTTGAGTCACTGTCAGTCCTGGTCTAATCCCAGTGAAATGAGACACTGACACAACAGCCAATCACGACACAAGGTCTCACACAGATAATGTTGTTCAGAGACATCCTCAAATGCATTTCCCCTGCATTAAAACAGTGTCAGGATGAACAAAAGGAGCATATAACAGGTCTGTAACGCAGCCCAGCACACAGAGCTCCCTGTGGAGGCAAGCCCAGCTGGAGAGGATAACTCCAAAGACCCTCCCAAAATATGAGGATCACCATACCTGCCAGGAGAGCACTTGTCTTTACTCAGTGGTGCAGTTCTGAGTGAGTGCAGAACTCGGCCACTGCCTACAGCTGTGAACATCTCCATGAGCAACTGCAGAAACAGAGCCCATCACAGGGCACCCTGTCACAAAACCTGCCAGCCTTCAGGCCAGCTTTTGACCACTGCTCAATGACAGTGCCCTGTCAGTGGGTAAACAGTGGCTGCTGTTTAAAAATTATGCTGGGGAGAAGATATGTACTGATGTACCTGAACTAAACAGGGTGAAAGCAGAGCACTTCAAACCTTATCTCCAGTTCAGAAGCTGTCTGGATTGGGCATGGGACAGTTTCCTTTTCACAGTAGTTACAGGTGGGCCCAAGTCAATCTGAGCTCTGCAGGATTTCAGTTAAAGAGATGGTAATTGAGTTCATTTGACATTTGGAACAAACTCTCGTCAAAACTCAGGCACCATGCAAACTTTTCCCTCTTTCCCAGCCAAGGTTTTCATTGCTTCTGTTCTCAAGTTTAGACTCTCTCCCCTCAGTATCTGCTCCAGGTGAGTGTCCTATTGAACAATCTTGGAGGTTAAAAGGACAATGCACTAAAAATCTGAAACTAGTTTTCAGATCCCAAGATGTGGCCAGACTGCACAGTGCTACTCATGATGGTTGAAAGCATGGCCTTAAAGCCCAGGTATGTGCAACAGTAAGGACAGCCTAGGAACAGAAGACCTGAAATCCTGAGTGCATTTAGGGTCTGCCTAATCTAATACTCCAAGAATGGTCAGGACCAGGAACCTCACAGGACCTGCTTCACAAACATAACTCTAACATGCGTTGCATCTGTCAAATAATGTGATGTTAGAAAATGATACTCTAGACTGAGAAGTCTTTACTTAATTACCAACAGTAATTACTTAGCAAGAATGGAATTCTTTTCCCTCTAACATATGGTTTTACATAAGAGAATTACTACTTCCACAATCCTTGGAAAAGTAGACTTCATTATCTGGAGTACAGAATTGGAGGGCTTACTTTAATGTGAGCCATATGCTGGGATGCCAAGCCATCACATGGATACTGTGTTTTGGAAATTCTTGTCAGTTACCCTACATTTACCCTCTAGTGAGGGTAAACGACTTAACTTCACATTTATATTGGCTTTTTGCATTTCCCGTCTTCTAAGCACACTTAAAAATTTCTAACATTTAGGTACATGTCTTACTTGAAACAAACTCCAGATCCTTCCAAAACAAAACAGTACTTAAAAGAAAATTAAAAAGCACTTCCATTTACCACAGAATACTTAGGTTCAATTGCAGCATCTGTTTTTTAAACAGAGTTCCTGATTTGTACCTGAATTTGCCTGCTGGGCTAAATCAAGTCACACGAGTCAGCTACCCCCTTGTTTTTAGAGGACATCTCAAGTGACCCTGCATGGTGAAAATCAAGAGTGTGTCTAAGTTAAAAGGACAAATTATTCACAGTAAGAAATGCCAAATGGTGTAAGCATTTCATTTCCAGATTTACAACCACATACTGTCCCCAGGCCACCACAGGGAGGAAGCTGAGAGGCAGCAAGAGCCCCACAGGGAACTCAAATTGCCAAGGGAATGCCAGGGACCATATGCTACAGCAGCAGCCTTGGAGAGGAGTTTGGGTGTGCTCTGACACCCTCGAGCTTCAGATACTGTTGAAACTTCCCTTAAGTAGCACTGACAGACCAGAGTTTTGAGGTTTCCTCCCTACTCTGCTATTCAGTCCCCTGCATGGAGCTCCATTCACCACACTGATACAGTGGCATCGCTCATCTCACACAGGGATTAGTGACTTCTTTATTTCAAACTCTGGAAGAACTCAGAGTCCTTTTATGCTTAAGCAAACAGTTGCAAGGCTGGAGATCATGAATGTGTCCATTTCCCCAGACAAAATGGATGACAGCTCAGGATTTCTCTATTTATTTTTAGGACAGGGACAATTGATTTAACTCAGTGGCAAGAACCATTGGCAAAATAACTTCTAAAAAACTCCTAAAAAATTATGGAAGCCTTGACTAAGACATTATGTACCTCTTTCTTGTAAACCTAACCTCTCCCTCCTTTAACCACTGGGTCCAGGCTGCAACCTGTTGTACTATTCAGATCAGAGGGATTGTTTTGAGTCAGGTGTGCTGCCCCGGAGCAGGAAGCCTCTGTCACTGCCAAGCAAAGCTCCTTTCCAGAGTGTCACTGCAAACCACAGCACACAGTTTGGAGCTTCCCAAATGAACCCTGAGGGACACAGCCAGAGGAGTGGTCCCCCTTGAGCTCATGGCTCAGGCTCTGTAGGCAGAGCTACTGACCTCACTTTGTTCAGCAGCAGCTGTGGATCCCTGGCACTCCCCTGTGCCACATCTGCTCAGGCAGCTGGACTAGATAGCCACTGTTGGTTCCTTCCAACTGAAACCATCTATTCTACATCCACCAGCTTTTGCTGAGGTTATACTCAAACCCTGCACGACCTTAATCAACTTCTCTGGTTGAGCTTTAAAATCAAGGTGTTTGGAACAGAAAGAGCAATTCTGTTGCACTTGTACCTTTGACAAAAGGACATTTTGTTTTCAACCTAACTCAAAGTAAACTGACAGGTAAGTGAAACTGTGACATTGTACAGATCCTGATGGCCACATCCATTTAGACCACCTGACAGTTCTATGAAGTAATTAGTTTGATTTGCATAATACCTGCTCTGCAATAAATCCTTGGACTTTTACCAGCTCATTGACTTTCTTCTGTCCCTCAAACACTGCAGCCTTGTGCAACTCACTCCTTGAGAGTTATTTTATTAGAGAGAAGAAGCAGGGATGGCTTACTCTACTCAGGGGAGCCTGAAGTAGCATGTTTGGCTTACCCACCATACTTTCCCATTCAAAAACAAACTGGAATTCCATAGGGAACACAACACAGCACTCTTGCCTTAGGCTCTTCACCACCTTATTCCACAGACATGCTGTTAAAGAGTTCTTTTGCAGGCTTTGCTCACCTGTAGGTGGCCAAAGGATTTACCCTAAAATACACATTATATCATGCCCAGATCTAAGCCAGAAAAGTACTGAGTAGCAGCACATTCAGAGCAGAAAACAGGATGCTTCTGCCACAGCCTTTCAGCAAATGGACTGAACCCTTGCAATTCAGATGAACACCCACAAACACATTAAATGGACAACACTGAGTTAGCTGGAATAACTGGCACAGTTGCCAAAAAAAGACTCTCCTGTTAACTGTCTTTTGAAATGGTGAACTCCAGATCTGTTTTGGTGTGGAGGACAATATGCTTTCCTCAGTTCAGCAGGTAGGAAGCCACGACGCCAACTTTCCAAACAATGTTCGAAGTGGAAATTTAACAGTCAACATGTTTTTGCTTCCTCAGGCTGTATCTCTAGACTTTGAAGTGGTGATTACTTTTGCAAAACCTCATTTTATAGGCTTGCCAACAGATCTCCACACAGATTGCAAATTAACTAGCACAGAAAGCTGCTACTGGAGTCCTCATTAGCACACAGTCATTTCCAGTGCTTCTCTCCAGCTTCCTAGATCATTACTTGAGCTCTGAACTAAATCCAGCATCATAATTAAACCAGCTCTTTTAACTTGAGACCCTATAAAATTGTGTTCTAGTTTATTCAGCAATCTGTTTGTGCCTTGTGTTCTGACCGAAGCACAGGTTTGCTTTTTCCGAGACTTTGTCATTTGAATTCTGTTTTTACAATCCAAACGAAGCAGTGTAAAAGTGTTTGATTTAATTTTTCCTGGACTGAGCTTAGCTTTAGCCCTTCTTTGATTTTCAATGTCAAATATGGCAAGACTATCTTTCAAGATCTGCAGGCCCAACCTGACAGATATTTACTAGAGGAAGAGGAGGGAAAAGTGCAAATACCAAATTCAGCACCTTTCTCTATGTAAGGAATCTGAATCTAGATCTCCCATTTTCTAGTAAAGGAGCCCTCAAGATTTTGACTGTTCATCTGGAACCAAACCTCAAATTACATCCTTGGGGTGAAAAAGAACAATCACAAAAAGAATAAGTATTTTATCAAACCCACATTTTCAGCAGCTGAACTGGAAGTTGCCATCCTCCCACAGTGCCACAAACTGCTCTAACTGCTTTCACATTCTGATCAGCACAGCCCCAAAAAAGGTTCAAATACCTGCCAAGGCAAGGCATTGCTAAGTCTGGTCTGGGGTAGCAGTCCCAAAGGTCCCATAAAAGCTTGTAGGTGCCTTTAGATTCCACATGAAGTTACTCACTCTTGACAGCTCCTAATGTAGCAACATTTACCCTGTTTCCTCTCAAAGTGTAGGCTGCTGCTGCACAAAATTTTGTTCAGCTGTGCAGAATTTTAAAAAAAAATAAAATAAAAAACCCCCCAACCCCAAACCAAAGCAAAAGCTGGGCTTTGAGTGATATTGAAATGATGCTTCCAGTCAGTGAAAATCTCTAACTTTTGAATCCAGGTCATAGCAGGGCACTCAGTGTAAACCAACATGTTGTGTAGTTAGAAGGTAAAAAGAGAAGCTTTTCAGAAAAAGCAACTTTGGCCACATGCAGAGAAATGTTTTTGAACGCTTCTGCTGGGGCAAACAAAGGCTGTGCTTCTGCATCAACTCATTGTTGCCACTTGCCCTACTGTAGGTAGCAGATGGAAATTGAGCCAGGCATTAAAATGCTACCTAAGTCAGGATTTTATGCTTTCATGTAGAGTCTCAATTAATCAAAGTTTTGCTATAAAATTCAAGCGGCAATGCTCAAAGCCAAGTCAAGTCATAAAATACTAGCTGATTAATTTCCCTCTAATTTGTATGATAATTAAAATTCCAACTTTTAATTCTGTTAATTGTCCTCCCACAAGGAGGTTGATTGGGCTTTGCTAATACATGCTGTGAAAATGCACTTCCCACAGGTCTGTCTTTGTTTCCTTTAAAATGCAATGCTTTTACATAATTATCCCTTAACTTCCATAGATAAATGTAAGCTTATCTCTGGCCTGTTTTGACACAAGTCCCTGTGTAACTTAAGCTGTGTCCATAAATCAAATGCTCACAGTCATTAGGTGTTTCATCAGAACATTGTGCCAGTGTGTGGTTCTCTGTGACTTTTAATGAGCAATTAAACGTGCAAAAGACAGAGGGGGGGAAAAAGTCTAGAGTAACAAAATATACACACACATTCCCTCCTGGAACTCAAATATCTCTGCAGTGAACTGGAAACAGACAAAATATGTGATACAGCAGACATCCTGCCTTCCTCTCACCTTCTGCTTTCCACAGTCCCAGCAAACTGCACACAAGAGCAGTCAGAGGAGAGCTGAACAGAGCTGGCGTCTGCACACAACCCCAATGCCCCAGTGCTGGAAAAGAAAGTTTAACTGGTAAAGTCGCAGTCAAACTACAGCTTGTGTGTCTCTGGCTGGCTACAAAATAAACTTATCCTTTATCTGACATACCTGAATGGCAAGTCTTACCAGTCCTTTCCATAGGGCACAACAGTTATTTGGGGTACCCAGACAACAGCTGCCATGCTGTCTGCCATGAATGAATACACTGTGGCCATTGCAAAGAAGAAAGAATAAAGTCCTCTGTGTAGACTTTGGCTCTGGACACATTCAAAAGTTTTGCATAAACAAGGATTGAGATGAGGCTGGTAAATCCATTGCCATTTGCACTCAGTCTTGCCTGGGTATCACTGTCCATGCAGATTGTTATTGCTCCTGAGAGTAAGAAATGACTATGTGCCTTCTGCCCTTTCACGTGCCTTGAATTTCCTTTCTTTACAGTTCCCTGGCTTGTTCTTTTTACTGTATAAATCGGCATCACATCATAAGGACATCAAATAACCTCCCAAAGCTGCCTGGATTTTCCCTGCCAGGACAGATGACTACACCTCCCTTCACAACAGGGGCACTGCCATGTTCCCACCATTTAATCACTTTGTAAAGCCCTCAAGTTACAATTATTAATTTCCAAACAGCAGCAGCAGTGAAGGTGGGGCTCAGGTGATGGATGACAGACATGGAAAAGCAGAGTCTAAGCCCTCATTCCTGTCAGAGCAGCAGACGGCCCAGAGCTCTCCCCTGTTTTCTTAAACCTCATCAGCACCACACCATCATCCTGTGTGAGAAAACTGAACACCTTTCAGGCCTCAACTCCTTATCTGGGACTTTTTCCATCTTCCAGAGCTATTCCTTTGACAATGCAAAAGCTATTAAATCTTATTTTCCATAGAGAATTACACTTTCTATACGCTAATTTACCCTCTTCTTAACACACTGTGTGGGTCCCCAATATCAAGTCAACCCTAAAATGCAAAAGGGAGCGAGGAAGCTCTGGCATATGTTACCCTCTGACTCAAACCAATACAGGAATATGCTGAGTGTGTTCCACTAATCATACACCCTAAATCTTGGCAGATAAGACAAGAAAATCAATTGTAATTTCTTTGGCTGTTTTCTCATATATTCTCAACTTGTTAGCAGCCATTTCTTTTAAGAGAGCAGTCAATGAATATTTAATACTGGAACGCACTGCCAATTTTATCTGCCAGCTAATAAAAAAGCTGCTTGGTCATGGGTGTAAGAGAAGAGGTCTATTTTAGCCTCTGTGGCTGGCTGGCTGTAATAAGAAGGATGACAATTTTAAATTGGGAGATTAATGGATAATTTGGAATCACTGTCATTCTGACACAGCCAGTGACCTTTTCAAATTGACAGATAGCTCCATTTCACCCCAACCAGCTACAACAAGAGATTGTTTTAAACAACTGGACCTAAATGCCAGGCTTAAAGGAGGCCAGGCATAGGAATGTGGCAGGGTAACTTGTAAGTAAAATAGGCCTCCCACAGATTAATGGCATAGTTAGGAGGGCCATCCATCCAGCTATTCCAATTCTCAGTTTTTAGCTACTACAGCATTAGCAAGGTAAAAGGCACTGGTGTCAGAAAGAAGAATGCTCAGTATTATCTTTTCCAGCAAGAAAAACAGTATAGCTGCAACACTGAACCTTCTAGGGTCTGTCCAAAATTATATTGTGAAAAGATATGAAATAGGTGAAAGAAAACTTCTGCAGACATCTGTACCCATCCTGTGATATTGGGCAGTATTGCTTCAGCAGTAACACAAAGAGCCATAAATCACTTGTGAGAAAAACAGAATTAAAAAAAAAAGCAGAAAAACTCATTTCCTGCTAGAGCCAAGATTTGCTCAAGAGTCCTGAAATAATGGACCTTAAAACTAAGTTATTGCTAAGCACAGAAAAACTATTTTATGCAAAGCTTTGAGAGCTATCTCTGAATATGTTCTCTCCAGGAATCTTTCACAGTTTGATTCACAGTGTTCAAGTCCAGCCTCATGACATGACTTTGGAAGGGAAGTCATGTTTATAAACAAGGAAGTGAGTTGTCTCTTGACAAATTTGACATGCCATTGTGCAGTTACATATGCAATATGAGAAGAAATTGATTCAAAGGGGTACCCTCACACTAATTTAGAATTCTATTTTTAAAACTGTTCCTGTACGTACGACTTTGGTTTTGCTTGCAGAGGTTTGCTAGATGTGGATTAGCATTTCTTTTCAGTATTAGATCAGTTGTCACACAGTCATATACTCATTTTTTCAGGAAGATTAATGGAGCGGCACTTCAGGCCAGCAGCTCACCTTCCCAGTGATCACTGCTGGGAGACCTACATTCCCTAAAGTCTCCAGCCTCTTATCATTTTTGTCACAAATAGTTTCTGAGCAGTTCTTCTAAAACACTGACAACTACCGGGCCATTTTCTAAATGCAGGATATGTCACCAAGCACTGCTCAGAGGGGGGAACTGAAAGCCTATGTTGGAAATAAGATGGGGATGTTGCAGAGAAATATGTTCAGTTTCCAGCAGATGGAAAAGCACGTGTGAGGCGGATGCACATCACCAGCCATACTAATGAAAGGTCCCCGTTAACTCCAAAGTCAGCAGCGGTCATCATCTACAGCTAATTTCAGCTCGTGTCCCCAGATCAGGACCCAATCCCAAATGCAATACAGGATACACCTCAGGATGCCATGCAGATGACTGTGCAGTCCAATAATCCTGATTCAGTTCAGTAACAGGGCAAGCTGAGATCTTGGAGGTAGGATTGTATTTTAGATTCTCTGGGAATTAAGCAAGACACAGTTCTTAAGAAATTCTGCTTGCTACTGGTGGTCACTGAGAGTAACAGACACTGTAACATACTCCAAGTGTTAAAATAGAACAGACCGTTCCATTTGGAAGGGACCAAGAATGACCACATCTTATCCAATCACCTGATCACTTCAGGGCTGACCAAAAGTTGAAGCTTGTTATTAAAGGCACTGAGCAAATGCCTCCCAAACACTGACAGGCGTGGGGCATTGACCACCTCTCCAGGAAGCCTGTTCCAGGGTCCACACTCTTCAGTAAAGAAATGCTTCCTTGTGTCCAGTTTGACCCTCTCCCTAGCACAGCTTTGAGCCATTCCCACACATCCTGTCACTGGATCTCAGGAAGAAGAGCTCAGATCTCCCTTTTCATTTCCCTTCCTCAGGAAGCTACAGACAGCAATGAGGTCACCCCTCAGCCTCCTTTTTTCCAAACAAGAAAAGCCCAAAGTCCTCGGCCACTTCTCACAGGGCTCTGTTGCCCTTCTGGATGCACCCAGGGACTTTCACATCCTTATGAAGCTGGGGGACACAGAGCTGCACCCAGTGTTGCAGGTGAGTGCTGGCTGCAGTGGGACAGTCCCCTCCCTGCTGGCTGCTCATGCCGTGTTCGGTGCCCCAGGATGGGCTTTGCCCCCTGGGATGCCCGGGCACACCCTGGCTCATGGCCGAGCTGCTGCCCACCAGCACCCCCAGAGCCCTGCTCACAGCCCCCAGGCTGTACCAGTGTCCAGCATTGCTCTGGCCCTGGGGAAGAAATAAATTAAATGATCATAAGAAGGCAAAGTTGCCATTAATTAACCTATACTTCCTGACAGGAAAAAATGCCACCAACCTGCAATGAGATCAGCACATTTGAAAAGTTGGAGTACTTATTTACTAGCACAAGTATGGAATTAAATGCCTGATCAGAACCACTTCATTTCCCAAAAATCTTCAAAAACTGGTAATGCACTTAGGAAATATACATAGCAGATTCCTAACCAGCTATGTAACATTTGACCTGGCTACTACACAGCAAGGCTCAAGTGTAATACTTATTACATTTAGTCAAAGACAACAAGTGATACACAAGAAATTCTGCATTTAAACATGCTAAATCCACTTCCATTATCCATGATTTGTGAACACACTGAGAAATACCAGCTAACAGACTGGAATTCTTGTAGTTTTTCTGAATTATTACAGTATCTTCAAATTCCAGCATGGTTTCTGGAAGTACGAAACGTTTCATAGACAAATAGGGGAATATAGGGTAAATTCATTACCACATGTTGATAAATGAGTCACACATTCAATATGCACTAGATCTTGTAGGTAAGCTCGGGATGAGTACGTGCAGTGATTGTTATGGATAACAGAAATTGGAAGATTCCAAATGTTTGATAAAGTGACAAACTCTGCAGCACACAGAAGAGTGTTCCACTGGAACTGAATCATGCCAGCTTTCAGAATAGGACAGAATACCCACAGAGGAACTACCACAGAAAGCATCCTGAGCCAAAGAGTTTGGCATTGCTACTGTCAGGACTAAAAAGAAATCACTGTTTTCTGTCACAGACCATCCTGCCTCTGCACCTGAAAACAGAACTGACACAACAAAGGGCTGAAGCAGAACAACCAAGCTGATCATTTCAATACATGTTTTTAAGTGACACTCTAGAGCAAATGCAAGACAGATAATCCTGAAATTGGAAACACTTGAAATTTATGATTTTCTTTTTACCCCACAACTAAAAGCAGGAAATTATCTTCAAATTTATCCTGCAAAACCAAAGAGGTGCATTTGTGACACTCCAATGCTTTGCCAAGAAAACATTTATTCAAAGTCATACAACTAAAAAATGGGCCACTGTAGCCAAATTGCTTCTTTTAGAAATAGAATGGTAGTTGGCTGCCAGTCAGTTACAGAATTACAACTTTGATTTTATATTAGTAAGACTGGAAATTCTGCACTTTGCTGTTTCTGTAACACATTAGAGCATTTGTGCAATTTCAACTGAACTCATCTGGCACCCCATTTACATCAAAGCTTTGCATGAGAGCTCTATGGCATAAAACGACCTCAGTTAGTGAAGATTCTTTCATTTGATAGCCTCTGAAAATAATCCTGCCTCAAGTAGGCTGGATTACCTTGGAAGTTTCATTTTCTCTTGCTATCAAAATACCAAAACAGGTTTTGAAGAGGGAAAAATGGAATGAATCCTCCAGGTCAAATAGATCCCACTTTATTTACAGAAGAAAAAGTGAAAAGTAAAAAAGAACAAAGAAAAACCTCTCAAAACCACACAAACAGAAGAAACCAAAGCAAGCAAAGACAACCCACACCAGAGAACGCTGGGGTCTCCCAGGCTCCATCACTGCCCAGTGCTTCAGCACAGGGCAAAACTGCAACTTAGAGCAACTGCTCACAAACCCAAATCCCTGCTCACAGGGTTAAAGTCCTGAGTTTTCAAATGTTATAGTATTGTTATTAGAGAATTATTTGATCCTGGATGCTTTGAGATCAGTGAGTTCATAGTTTGTTCCATATGATTTGTTTCCTCCTACTTTGCATGAACCTCACAGATCCTTGGGCTGAGGGCTGAAACAAGCTCATGCCTTTTAAATCAGGATAATTTCTTCCACTTTCCAGTTGCCACAGCTTAGTGACCAAGAACATTTTGCAAAGACACTGCCTAGAATTTGAAATTGGGCAACCAAAATTAGAGGAAGCTTGAATTTTTTGGCTTTTGTGTAATCTTGTCTGTAAAACAGAGAAAAACAGCACATAATACAATTAGTCCCTGCCAAATTTAACGACTCCTATGAAAACAGCACTACATAAACTCACCTAACAGAGGGTTAATTCTGTACTACATCTCCTCAAATGACACACTCAAACTTGACTGTTTGATGTGACAATTTTACTTCTAGAAGCTGTGTTAGTGTGCAACATTCTCCTATCCAGAAGTCCACAGCTAAAAGGCATCATCTTTTCCTTTCCAGTACTTGATATAAAGAAAATTACATGTGAAAAGTATCATGTTGCTAATCAAGCAGGTGCTTCCATACCCTGGACACACCACTTTGCTATGTGAAAACCATTCCTCAGACAGGAAAAACTGGTTTAAAGCCATATTAAAATAATGTAAAATTAATTCCAGTCAAAAAGAACGTAGGAAATTCTATATATCTACTAAAGTGCAGCAGCATTTTGAAAAATATAAAACGACAAAAGGAAAAAATAGATTTTGGCTTTTTGGTAGTTTCTGAAAGCAGAGAACAATGAGATTTGTTTCAGATCTCCCTTTTATAGAACAGTACCAGCATTTTAACTGAACCCAATCAGTTACTGTTCCAAGGGAAGGCAATCCAGGATTTACTCCCCTTTAATGAGAGTTCAGTAGTGAAGCAAGCAAAACAGCTTCATGGGTAGGAGAGCAACTTGCTAAGTCTTAAATGCATAATAAAATGTTTTACTAGAGAATTAAAAAAAGATACTATTTTACTTGCAAAAGTGAACAACCCCCCCAATATTAAAGGTATTTCAAAATATTTTTCCCTTTTGATATTTAATGGCTGTTTTTATTGCCATGCTGAATATAAACTCTCTAGACACATCCAACTGCATGTTCCATTATATATTAATCAAAGATAAAATTCCTTAACTAGAATCACAAAAAGGAAAGGTTTTCAGCACTTCTGTGGTACTTTAGCATAATATTTCAAAATTAGCCTTTTTTCTATATGACAAAATCACTCTCTATTTAAGGATTAAATATAAACATCAAATTAATGACAAGGGCTTAACTGCTTCAGACATTATAATATTTGGTCTAAACTTTGGCCCTCAGATGCAGCAAGGAAGGACAAAGATTTGGAAAGCAATTGAAAAATCTTATTCCCACTTTGAAAGGTGAATTAGGCAGCAATAAACTGCCATAAAACTTTCACGAGGTTCACTGGCCAATTTCCAGAGGGAAGCTAAGGTAATATCCTTGGTAGAACAGCGCAGTAAAATGGAGAAGTCCAAGGAAAAGGAGTTCCTTTACAATGCTACTACCCCATCCGTAATCTTAAATATTACCAAGACTAATGCACCTTTTTCTTGCTGAAAACCCAAGTCTGACACTCAGCCCCTCATCAAGGATTTATGTTCACAAGTGGCTCAGTGACAGTATTTTTCTTCTTGTATAGAAACTTCTCACTCACCCTGTGCATAAACCCAGAGCACAGCAGCTGAAGCCTAGGGAATTCCTCAAATCCCAGTGCACTGCTGCTGTGCCTGGAGGGACCAATTCACTCCTCTAAAGGATCTGCTTCCCTGAGAGAAGAGGAACATGTCCTGCTCTTTCCTGGGAAGGCAATAATGGGAATCCAGCTGAGCACCAGTAAATTCATACCCACTTCCCCATGTCATTACAGGCCTCATGTAACAACTCTGGTTTATCATCAAAAACTTCAGAGATGATAAGAAATTAGAATTTTACAAGAATTGCTCATTAAGAACAAGCAACAGCTTCCTGTCCCTCTCTAAAGGAGCTATGTTTCCATGTGGAACCCAGAAAAAAAGGCAAATCCCTCAGCATTTTCAACTGGAATCCTCCAGTGCTCAGCCGACTGCTCCAGGGTTACCTCCCAGCCTGGCTAAGCCGCTTTGTGTTCCAGTGGCTTGAGTAGCAACCTGAATCAAGCCAGAAGCACATGAGATCTTAATTTCAGCTGGCATGCTGCAAGACTTTGCTAAGTCATTTGACCTCTTTGTGCCTCACAAGACGGCTTGAAAGACCCTTGGGAAGCCACCGTTTCCATGTAAATCAGATGCCTCACCAACGGCTTTTTCAGGATAGGTACGTGTGCCCATTAGGACTCATTCAATTCCCTGAGAGGTTGTACTGCTGGGAATGGGCTATGGAAACTCTAAAACCAAGGTGCAGCATTTCACATTCTACCACAGTCATTAAAAAAAAAATATATATATCTCTGACTGGACAGATTTATTAGCTCAAATTAAATGAATTATGATCACATCGTTTTTGTACAGTAGCTATTAGATATGCAAAGTAAGTTCAGAATTTTCAATCAAAGCTATGTCCATGCCATCATACAACACAATTCCTGTTAAAGTGAACAGTTATACTCCAAAAATCCATCTTACTTTGGCCATATTATATCTTGTTCATAAGACAGGCATTTTTGTAGTTCCAGGAGACTTTAGTCTCTCTTTATTCTCCAATGGAACTCCTCCTAAGGCAATTCCAGAAATGTTCATCTTCTTGACCATTAGAGAGAATGCATCTAGCAAAGAGGGACAAAAAACCGTAAAAATTATATTAAGGGGAATAAATTGTGACCATTATAAGTTTTATTGCATATAAAAGTTCTTCAGCTACATGGAAAATCAATTGACAGAGAAATAAGGCAGTCTACTAGGAATCAAGGATGAAGTTAGTAAAGGCCAAATCAAATTGGGCTCAATTGCTGTGTGCCCTTTTGCAACGGATAATAATAGTCTTGGTGGTATGTGGGAACCCACATTTAACATTTCCTGCTAAAAGGCTTCCCACAATTCACAGAAACAAAGGAGACAGGCAGTTTTACGATCTTTATTGGAATAGAGTTCACAGCAGCAAACTTCTCCCCAGATGGAATAGAAATAGGATGGGTATATACCACATTTAGCTGGAATATGCACCAAATCTGACCTATAAAAACGTAACCAAGGGCCAGTTTAGAAACTTGAATATATGAAGGAAAAAAACCATCAAACAAACAAACCACCAAAAAACAAGACACCAAGTAGTCATCAATATGAAGATCCCAGAAGTTGAGCACCTGAATGGCTTTTGGCTTTTATATTCTGGCCTACCTACAGCAAAACTGCTGATCTCCTTCACTGCCTCTACCAGAGGCACTGACAGTGCCACCTGACTGTGCTGCAGTGTGACATCATTATGAAATCTGAGTTTATTAATCAAAAGCTACTACTTGGCAAACCAGGCAGCTCTTCACAGCACAGATTATTCTGCTTTAGCCTGGTCATAGCAATACTATCTGTAAAATCAAGATGGTCACATTTAACCAAATATACAAATACATTTAAAGTATATAGTCACCTTGTAATCTAACCTAGGCAGATTTAAAAGAAGCAAACAATTAATAAATTCCATTAAAAAACCCTAAAAATATACTGAACAAACCAGAATGCATCAGTTTCCAGTAAAATATACCTCCAAGCTTCTACTGTCAGATTTAGTTGCAGGAGATATTATCATGTTCATTAGAAAAGAATCAAATCAGACAGAAATCACTACGTCATCCCAGTTATTTTTAAAATATTTTTATTTTTACCATAGGACCTCCAGCTTATTGGAGGAGGTCGGGAATTATACTACCTCTGACAAGGTACTCACTATTTCCTCCCTGCCTTAGTTCTAATTATCAGCTGAAGAATTTGGGCTAAATTTATTACAACTATGCCCACTAGAGAATTCTCTCCTCTGACTCATGAGAGATGCCTGCACTCATTCCACTCTTCTTGCAAACATAAGTCCAAAAATAGACCAAAAATACACTGAGACTTCTGCCCCAGGAGCCTCATGCCACACTAATGAAATCAATGGGAAACTCACCATTAAGTTCAAACAAATATAAGATCAAGCACAAAATTATCTTCTAAGATTTCATACTTATTTAGAACCTTGCAGAAGGTCTGAAATTGTTTTACAACCTTTAATAAATTAAGCCCGACATAATTCTTGTGAACTTGGGCATATCCCATCTGAGCAATAAGCAGGCAGGATTTTAAAAGCAGTTTTCAAAAGCAGCTACTAAATCTGCAGCTGATTGTGCAAGACAATTGAACAGCATGAACTTCATTTTTAGCAGTACTACAAGACAATTGGAACAAAGTGGTTTCCAAAAGATCAGGCACAAATTTTCTAAACTGTGGCCTCTATAACTTCATGCCAACCTAGAAGAAAAATCAATAGTTGCACTTGGAAATGCAATTGTTTTCAACTTCACCAAATCATGCCCAAAAATATTTATGGCAGATGTCAGTCATGGCAGTTACTGCCCTCTCTGTACAGTTCATTTTTCCTTCTGCTACAATGGAATTCTTTCTTGTTACTTTGCATTACAGCACAGTCAGGACTGCTTGGTTTTATGGGGTTTTTCCTCACCTCTCTGTTCTTGAACCAACCCTCATGCCACTGTAATGATTTGGGGTCTTTCTGTACATTCTCATGCTAACAAGATTCAGTTCATTGTCTCATGAAATAGCATATGACACCCACTTCCATAGGCCCAAACCTGAACATTTAATAGCACATATTATCCATCAGTCCTGTTTTACATCATACCTCTCATTAGCTATTGCCCCCAATAATCTAGTGGAATAGTCATGGAAAATTAGACTCAAGATGCTTGGTAAAGTAGACCATGATCCAATTCCTTCAACTAAAATAAAAGCTTTCCTACTAATCTCTACAGCATTTGCTTTCCTTAAGCACTTGGACGAGACAAGAATTAAGGCAGAAAGGGCATGAAATGATCCACCATCACTCTGAGGCAATTGCCACAGCGAGATTTACTAAGAAGGTTCCAAACTCTGAGGACAGATGGTGAAGACTGACCCATGTTTCAGGGCTACATACAAAAAGCCCCATTTGCAAGCATTTGCCTAGTTGCTGTTTGCTTCCAATTTACTTTTTCATAGCTCAATGACAGGCTGCTCATTTTCAGAGCAGAGTTAAGAGACCTGTGTATTACTAATGCCCATGATGCCAATATCAAATTTGGTGTTTAAATTTTTGTTCAACACTTTGCAATGCTTAGAAGACTTAGGTAAAATCCTTTCAGAGCACCTTCAGGAATAAACCTATATCTGCTGGGCCCTAAAAATACAAGTATCTGGCTATAAAAAGAGCAAGGAGAGCCCCAAAAGACTTAGAACCATCAGGGGCTGCTTGTGAAAAGGGCCTGGGCCATTGGGGCCAGAGCAAGGTCATACCAGCACATCTCTGCAGACCAGAGCTGCAGGTCAGAGGGGCCTTGACAAACAGGAGAAATGGGCTCATGAACATCACACACTTCAGCAGAGCCAAATGCAAAATGCTGAACTTCAGATGTAACCCCATGTACTGCCACACGTTAGGGATGGGCTGGTGAGGTAACAGCAGTGCAGACAAGGTCCTGGGAGACCATTAGTTCAGCTATCAACACTTATATACATACAAACCCCAAAATACTTCTAAAACAACATATTCTTTCTTTCTTTAACGAAGCAGCATCGTGTTTAGCAGATGGTGAGGGGGCAGCCAGATTATTGTGTGAAGCAAAGGTTTCAGAAGCAAACAAGATTTGTTGGTGATAAATAACTATCACCTAAAGTCAGCAAAATTCCAAAGAAATGTTTCTATTTCATGGAAAACTAATGGGAGGGCCTAGCTTTTTACTTACCTTTAGGAACTACTTATATACAGCTCCTGGACAATGTTCCCAACAAGACAAGAAATATCCTGCCTCAGACAAGTGAAGTAGGCTTTCCTTTGTCCAAAATCATACATGCTGTTTGCAGTGATAACCCACCCTGGCAGCCTTTCTTTGCCATCTCGCAGCTAAAACAATACAGAAGAGGAGGTTTAACCTCAACTAACCAAAGTTCTTCCACCTTTCAAACACGGGAAACACCAAGGCACAAGTAGCCTGTGTGTACGGTGAGTAGCCCAAGGTGATCACTGGCAGTCTGCTCCCACCCTTGGGATCACACTCACTTCAGCACAGACGCTCCTGAACTGACCTGCAACCTTTCCAAAACAAAGGCTTGGAACATCGTAAAGATGGAATCTCCAGAGGAGGAAAAATAGGATGTGGAGGAGAAACCAAAACAAACTAAAAACCCCGAAACAATCCTTCAACTCTTTTTTTTTTTTACTACTTAAGGCAGAACTACACTGATCATCACATAAACCATAATTTCAACTAAGGAATAATGAACTACTGTTGGAACTAACAGGAAACTTAGGCGCACTTCTATATTTGGCATTTCCCACCTGTTTCACAGAGGGAAAAGAGAAGGCTGGTATTCCAGCCTGTGCAGAGGAGTGCATACTCTAGTGGCCAGAGCCTGAACAACTATTACCTGATCCAAAATATAAACCATTACAGTATTTGGATAAACGGACAAAAATTCAATGTCATAATCCTAAATTAGGCCTTGTGCATCAGAATAACATCTGAATATGATTAAACAGAGCTAGAGTGCAGAGAGCTAACTTACTTCAGCTCAAGAAATCATCACATCCACTACAGTTATAAGACACAGATATCATCTACTAGAAATAAACCTGCATAATTTAGCAGCTATATACTTTCAGGGTATTCCTTCCTACACCATTTTATGCAACTACATATTCAAATGACAATTCTGAATGCACAGACTACAATGGAAATATATGAAGAACACGAGAATCAAATTTAAAATAAACAAACCCAGAGTAAAGCAGCTTAGTGTTCCTGTTAACTTGAACGTCTCAGTTCACCAGAGCAAAAAGTATCATCAGAAATGATACTTCAAGAGATGTCCACAATGCCCCAGTGCAAAAAGAACTGGGGCAGTTAAGACTCACTAAAAATAACAGTCAACTGCACATTAATTCACGAGGTGAGAACACCAGACTTAGGTTGAAGTAGTTTTGCTGCAGGGTAGGGAAAAGAATGTGTTCATTCCATAGGCAGAAATGTCGCTTTCCTGTTCTGTAGAGCCTTTTATCCTTATATTGATAGGGAACACAAGAAATACTGAAAGACCCAGCCCTTTTGCCTTCTGTGCAGAGCTAATCCTAGACCTCTGCTTTGGATCAACTTGGCTGAGCTTACACAAGACAGCCCACAGGACTGGGCCAAATTGCTTTTTGTTTAAACTTAGAGAAATAGTTAGATTCTGCACTTTACAGCTGCCAGCAATGAATATCATGTCAAAATTTTTAAGACCTATTAATTGGCTATGATTTCTTTTGCAATTGTATGTAACAAGAAGCCTCAGCCTAACTGCAATTTCTGTTAATGTGATAGCTGAATGCAGCACTGCTGATGAAGCTTCAAGGTACTTAGTAGAGGAGAAGAAAACTTCTATTTTTGTAAAAAGTGTTTTGTTCAAATGATCCCTACCAGCTTGTTCAACATTTCAGGTCATTTGCCAGTGGGGTGTACAGGCTTGGGGAAAACAGCAGTCCTGTGGCTGGGGAGATCTCTCCCTGGGTAAATCTGTAAGAACGGGAAAAAAACCCCAAACACTTTATTGTAAAGTGCATTGGATAGCAGGGCAGCTCTTCACCATTGCTAGCTATTTTCTCTGTATGTTTGCACCTACAAAAACCTATAAACTGTCTGCAAAAGTACAGTAAGGACTGATTGGTGTGGAAAAGACAAGCTACATTTTGTGATGGAGAGTCTCTCTCTGTGCAGCACAGAATACAAAGTTGGTACAGTGGGCCCGGACATGGCAGCTCTGGTTGGATTATCCTCCCTGTGCAACTCAACACATCACTCAGTAAATTGGACACCCTCTTCTTTTTTTTCCTCTTGGTATGTCATGTCTTTAGTTAGGAGCCTGAGTCATGGGGATCCTAAGACCTCTGTGATCTACTACAGCACAAACACACACACCTTCCATTCTTTACAAGGTTAGTTTTCAGCTCTTGGTAGCAGACAAAGTATGACAAGTTACTGCAGTTACTCCCAGGCAGTACCAACCAGTTCATACAGTGTGTCCTTACCAAGATGCTGAAGCACTTTGTGGCACTTGCATGCTTAACTTGTATTTTCAGTGTCAAATCGGGATATGAATTTCAGGTCTACTGAATAATGGGATATGTGGGATATATCCTTGAAATAGCTCCAGCATTGATTTCTCAGCAGAGCAAATATCTTTCAGTTCAAGAAAGTCCCAGCAGATAGGAAGGCAGCTCCCCACTTCTCCCAGCACCACACTTTGAGAATAACATATAAAAATTCATTACTGCAAGTTTCCACCAATTCTTTCACTCAAGAGGCAGAGCCTGAACCATGCACTGAAATCAGCCTTATCCTTTCACTCTTCCTGTAAAGATTTACCAGATTATTTTTTCATTCTGTCCCACTCCTGTCAATATCATACCAAAATTCAGCAGAATAGTGCATATGACATGTCAAACTGCCTCTTTCCAGTTTAAGATTAGATGTCCTTAAAATCTTTTATTTTTTATGGCTGGACATACATCATGTTCCAGTTGTGCCCAATGAACTACTACATAAACATAGGGAAGATTGGTTAACATCCAGCACTAACAAAGTCCAAAAGAACAAATAAATTATCTCTGTATTTGGATGAAAACAAATTCTAGGGACTTAGACTGTCCTTCCTGGTTAAGCTCAGGTATCTCATATTTCAGTGTTATTCCCCTAACAAATACACGTATTTTAGCACACTTAACCACACATCAGGGTAATAACCTCATCTCAAGCTTTTTTGAATAACAAAATTCAAGTGTTCTTCAAGTCAGAAGAAGGCTTTTGCCTCCCTAATTTCCTATTTGGCAAGGATCACACCTACCACACCAACTCCCCAGCAATTTTAAAGCCTCAAGATAGCTTGAGGCTTCTCACTACTCCAAATAGTAGGTTCAGAGAATCACATGGACATAAAACTCAAAAAAATTGATACTACAGAACTGACTATTGGTCGAACTCTAAGAACGATATGGTACAATATAAACTAACCCAGGTAACCTGATATAATTCCAGACTGTTTACCTGTACTTGTGCAGGGTGAAATAACTAAGCTTTCTACATTCCTCTGAACTCAGTTATGTACAGAGTCTTTGGTTTCACATTTTTCCACATGCAGCTGGCAAAAATCTCTCTCCCATTTGCAAACTGAAAGCTAAGCCTGAAGCACTTCAGCTCGCCTTCTGCCATATGTTTCAGTTTCACAAGTTTGGTCTTCTATTTGCAGAGTCTGAGTGTGGGGTTTGCTATTCTTAGCATTTCTGCCCGATGAAAAGCTTGTTTTCTGGTCACTTGTAGCAGAGAGATCACAAAAGCTCCAAGACTCAGATTCCTAGCTCTGCAGCATGCATTTCTCCTCTGACGGCTTTTAGCTTTTACTGCTCCAAAGCACAGCCCAGGCTGTAAGAGCACGTGCTGTACTGACCCACAGCTTCCCATATGCATTGGAATGGGCCTTCTTCTCCTTGGCAGCAATAAATAATCTAATAAAAAAGACACTGCATCTTATAAACAGATTATTATTCCTTTGCAGAACTCCCCAAAGGCCAGCAAACTTTGACCCAGCAGACTGACATCTCCAGGCATATCAGATTTAAAAAGAAAATACCCAGCACCTCTACCAAAATATCTATTGCTTGCTTACACAAACCACATGCCACCTCAGCTGTTTTCAGAGCACTCTGGACCTGAAGTCCATCCAAATGAGAATGGAAGCATTCTGAGGTGGCCAGTGGCAGGGTGACAAGGGGTAACTTTAAATAAGGTCACGCTGTGGCTGCCAACAGGAAAACAGAATGTATTTATACATTTTAAAGCAGACACAACTGCTTTAATTGATCCTGCAAAGGGATTGATTGCTCACGGTCTCTCTCAGTGTGAGAGGAGGGGGGCATCAAATGAAGCTGCATGTGACAAGTTAAAACAGCCAAATGAAGAGGACATTCAGGCAACATGCAATTGATCTTAGATAAAAATTACATTAGTCCATCCTGTCTCAACCATTCATGTTTGGGTTTTCATCTAATTGTACTAGTGCAAGACCATTAAGTTAATCAAGTTTAGAAGACCAAGAGCATCTCAGTTCCAGATGAATCTGATGAATCCACACAGAAGTATCTTTGGGAATCAGCCTTTTGTTCATGGGGATGATTCTCCTTGGCCAGTGCAGGATCTTTCTCCAAAGTACTAAGACCTTCCCTATCTGCTATTCAATACTCCCTTCTTTCATAAAATAAAATATTCATAAACTGCAATTATATATTGTAACTCACGATCCAGTGATGTTAGTTACTTTTGCAGCTTCTGAGACTTTTCAAGGAAGTAATTTCCCAGCTTCCTCATCCCATTTGCTTTGATTAGTTAGATCTGGAATTCAGGAAGAGAGCTGAGAATCTCTTCCTGTTCTGTGCCTCAGCGAGCTGTGATACCTTCCTGTTATGTGGCACTATGCCCCTTTAACACAAAACTGCTCAGAACGGCCAAGTTCCCTTTTCACACAACAAATTCAGCTCCAAAATTCTGTCCTCCATCCAGCTCTAACATTACTGATTATAGGTTTCTCTCCTCTCCTCCCTCCTGCTATTGAAAGTATGTTTCAGATTAATTTCCCTACACAGGTATTAGCTGTAGAATTAAAAGCAAATGAAACATTCATCCCAAATTTCTAAGTACTGGAGACATTTCTAAACAATGTGATAGGAAAGTACATTCAGAATGAGGCTGCTTGCATTTCACTTCAGATTACCGTTTGCCACTTTGGATTCATTTTACAGCCCACTTAATCGAAGTACTCTGCAGTTGCCAAACACACCCATGCAATTGTTACTCTATAGAATGAAACTCCAGCTGTACACACAAGGACTCAGGTGTCAAGACATATTTAGAAGGATAGCAACTAATGAAATTGATGGAGTCACACACTTAAATACTGCAATGGAACTGGGGTCAAATTTTAGACACGAATTAAGACAATGCAGAAGCTAAAACCACTCAAGAGGAAAGTTTTCCACAGTCTTGGCTCCACTGCCAGTGTTGTGACCCCTTGGATGTTGTCAATGCTTGAGAATGTCAGATAAGACTCATTACAGAGCAACCTGCATGAAATTCACTGACCTCTGACACCAAGTGGATCAGACTAGACAATCTGATTATGTCTTCTGTGAACCTCCTGAGAGAGATGGATTAGATCCCCCAAAGAAAAAGGCTTGGCAGGTCCCCCACTGCTCTTAGAGCAGAGGTCTTGCCATCAGCATTTCCAGACAGAAATCAAAGTCAGCCTCTCAGTCACCTCCCCTAAAGCTGACAATATTATTTTTCCTTGAACAGCAAGAACCAGAAGGAAACTTGGAATTTTTGTTCTCAATAATTCTGCTGGAAGCACGGAGTAGAAAAGCCGGGAATTTTTTCTTGGGATTTAGACATGAATCAGCAAAGGTGGGATACTCCACTTGGCAGAGTGCCCTTGAATTAGAGGGAAACTGTAAAAGGAGCAATTCTCACAGTTCAAGCTATTGAGGTTTGTGCCCTAATTCTGCACAGCCAGGAATAAGATACACACACATAGTGCTTCTCAAGGAAGAGATGGTGCTAGTGATTCTTGACTCTCCCATCATTAAGTTTTATCCATCAAAACCACAAGTTTTTCCATGCAGACGTATTTTTATGGTAAGCAATATAAAAGAGTAACTTAGCAAAGAAAAACAGTGGATTGACATTTGCTGTATTTAGCAAATGACTACACAGATATAATTTCAGGTACATACAAAGCAGAAGGATAGGTCAGTGCATGAAAATGCCCAAAGGACAATAAAGTATGAAAGATCCACAGAGCAGAAGCTGTGAATTGTGATAACTACCTCATTTTAAAATACTTATAAAACAATTGCCTGCATTTTCTAGCATTCTTTAAAAATTAAAAGTTTAGCAAAACAAAACCTGTATTTCTACAAGACAGAAACACAGTCCTGTTCCACACAGATTTACTCCTATTTAGAAAAAACACAAAAAAGGAAGTCAGGCTACTTGACAACTACAAGCCCAGCTCTGCACACACTGGTCACCTGCCAAGGACAAAGAACTTCCCCCTGGGCAGTGGGCCTCAGCAGGAGCAATCACTACTCCAGGCAGAGGAGAGAGGCTGCTGCTACATGAAAATAAAACTTACAGTGCTTCACAAGGAAACCCACGATAAAGGGTGACTGCACAGAAGAAATTCTTACTACAGCTTTCTTTCAACAAATTCTCACTGTACACACCTGACCTGACTGGGGAGCCACCCAACAAACTGCTCCTGCAAACAAGTGGGATCGATTCCACCACTTTCAATGGAGCAGTTCAGAGCTCACTGTTCACCTTCTCTAGACACAGCTTCAGTGAAGGCAATCAAAAACAGTTTTACAGTAAACAACTGACACCAGGGTCTCCCAGATCCCCACTGAAGCCTGTTTACAAGGACTAGTGGTCAAACAAACTACTTCTCTGACTTGGGCAATTCTGAGGTTGGGTATCCACTTAACAGTGCGAACACAAACATAATGAGGTGCCACATTGCATGGCACGGTGGGTAAAAGGTCATATTTCTTCCCTGTGACCAATCTAAATGTGCATGAACAGACATTTGCTTTTGGCAGCAAAAGAGAAAAGGGAAAATTGTCCTACCCAGATGAATAAGGCAGCCTGGCAGGCTGTGCCTGCGCTGGTACACTTTGCCACGCGCTGCCAGGTGCCAACCACACTGATGCTCTAAGTGAGTCACCACAGGCCATTCTCAAGAAGCTGTCCTGTGATCAACAGCAGAATTTATCCACACAAGTCCAGCTGTGCCCCCAAGTTCTTGCTTCAGGAGCCTCAGACTACACGGGAATAGTAGCCCCAGGAATCACACCAGGCCTCTGAACACAAAAGAACAACAAAACTGCTCTGATGTACTGCTGCTTGAAGACTCCATCTCCCTGCCTTCTTGAGACTGTCGTGCTACGAGATGCTTCTACCCATGCCTGACTCCTGAGCAGCACTGGGGTACGCAGTGTTTACAGAAAGAGAGCGTGCTTGTGCGTGTGTTCCAGCTGTGCTGCAAGCTGACTGAACAAGGAGTTGGCAACCAGGCCCAATGGTCCACATCCAAACCAAAGTTCAACTTACAGCTCGGAGTCTTTGCCCTTTAAAGTATTTTCCTGCACCACTGTGTGCCAAGAAAATGAGTGAGCAAATGGAGAAAGGCAAACAGAGGAGGCACTGATTACAAAAGTCTATTTCTGATATTCTTAATGTGCTTAGTGACATCATCCATCACAGCCAGATGTTAGAGATTTAAGTTGAACAAATTAAAAGCCTGCTTTTTGCCCTAGGCGTATTTTGCTTTGTAGCACATCTCAGTAGTGCGGTTTCCCTTAATGGCTCATTTACTTTTTGGACTGAAAATTAGAAATTAAGCAAAAGCTAATTTAAGCAAACATTTTTTGTATGGCCACTTGCTGGTACCTCAGAACTTGGGGGGCTTGAGAAGGGTAGGGAAAAAAGGGCTTTCTGTTTATTCACCTCACCACAAGTTTTTTGATGCTAAAATATTCAGGTTCTAAATACTGCAAAGAGAATATTTATTTTCTTAAAAAACACTTCCATGAGAATTTAGAGGTCTGAAGTTGATATATCTACCCTCGGCGGCCAATTTTAATTGGCAATATCCCTTTAAAAACAAAGGGCCCTAGCTCCAAAGAGGTGCTTTGAATGAGAAAACAAATTTGGTTTTGAGTTCAGATGCCTGGAACCTGACATCTTCAAAGAAGAAAGAGCTTTCCTCAAGAGAATAAGCTTCCAAAAAAACTGAAGTAGAGGCCAACAGCGTTTGGGGAGGGAATCTTAAGAACTGAACAGAAAGCTTCCAAGATGTGTCTACATGAGAGAAACATGTCTTTAGAGTTGGAAATAATAGCATTATATAAAGAAAATTAAATTTTTCTCAGTGAAGCTAATCACACTTTTAACTGCAGATGCAGAAAATGCTAAGGGTTTGTGTTAAACAATGAACCAGACAAAGCCCTCACCCTTCTGGCCTAATTAAACATCAGACAGACACTCACAATTATATTCTAAATACTTCACTGTTTTACATTAATGACATATGATCCCACATCCCCAAGATGCTCCATGAAACTTCAGTGTTTAATGCTGCTGGAGTTCTCTCCACACGTTGTCATTGCAGAAACATTTATCTCAACAGAGTGATACAAGCAGCATCATTAGAGAGGGGCACCAAACAATGATCCCCTTAAATACAAGTTACACAAGTTGTTCCAAGTCCCTTAGGCTATCCAGTAAATTCCATAATGCTATGGAAATGCAACTCAGATCTGACACTGGAGGATCAATAAAAACAAAACATCTAATGGCACAAAGAGCAGATGTTTTCCAATCCAAAACTTCCTTAAATAAGAAAAATTGTTGGAACTCCTCCCTATAAAAAGTCACATGGCAAGCAATGTTTTCACAGAGGTGCAGAGTTCTGGGGAATTTCTCGCAGAGGATACTGCTCATTTGGGTGTGCATTACAACATTTTCAATCTATATTAATTTATCCAAATCAGGAAGCTACTTGTAAGTGATCCCAGCTATCAGCTCCCCTCCTCTGCCTCACAAATCTATCTTGATAAAAAGCAATTACTCATTTCATCAGAAAACTCCTTCAATGAGATATTCCTGCAGCTGACATCAGCCTTGCACGATCTCCCACCTCTTCAAAAAAGGCTCAAACACTTGACAGATTCTAAGTCACACAGAGGAGGAGGAAAGATGAAGTCCAAATTCTTTCCCTGTTCACTACCTGTACCGCAGAGGTATGGTAGGTACAGGAGGGGACTTATTTACAGAGGCTTTTCCACAGTATCAGCGTAATATTGATGAAACATCCTCCCACACATCACATGCCTACAGGTGCCACAGGTTCAAAGACACTCTCAGATTTCACAGCTGTGAGTTACCCTTGAGTTGTCTTGTCTCAGCACGAGTCCCGAGCTGGCACGGAGCTGCGTGACTTCCCTAGGGACAGAGGAACGTCAGCGGCCAGGCCTGATCATGGATCAGCTTGGTCCTCAGCTCACATGCTGAACACCAGAACTGATCTGCAGCACAAATTGTCTTCAAAAGTTTTTAAGAAATTGCTCTTTCAAGCCACGTGTAGGTAGCAGGGACCACACTCTGCAAGGTTCTCCCAAAACTCCATCTGAAGCTGCAGAGGACATTGCTATGCACAGCCTGAGAAGGTCAGGAGGCACAGACAATACTGAAGTGAACAAAATAAGTTTAGCTCACTTTTTGTCCAAATTTTCTCTGCTATGCTCACAGGAAAATGAGACGAGCAGAGCTTGCCAAGATTTTTTCCTTATTACATTTGCTTTAAAAATCCATAATTTGATATCTAAATTATTTGTATATTTGGACTGAACACAAAGAGTTTGAGGAAAAATACAGTCCGAAAGTTTTATATATTCTCAATAAAACATTTTGGATACTTTTCCCAAAGCTGTTTATACCTTAAAAATTAAAGGAAATGTTTTAAATTAAAATATTTCTTTAATGTCTGAATATTTTGGATTAACTAGAAAGGATTATCCACCAGTTTCATAGCTAAATAAGAACAACAAAAAACCCTGTTATTTCAATAGCTCTAAAGAATGTGGATTACAAAGACAAATTTTGTACAGCACTTTATAATTTTTGGAAACATGTGATGAGAAAAGCTGTAGGATAGCTACCTACAAGGAAAGCCATAAATAGAACTGGCAACCTGTCCATCACCACCGCCACTGGGAGGCTGTGATTTCACAGGTCCTTGTGAATATCACTGTGTAATGCTCAGGTTTTGAGCAGGTGAAGTCACTGCACTGAAGCAGCTTCAGAGGTACATTCTGGACATTTTGTGCAACAAATATGCTCAGACATAAAGGAATTTTTTTTCTTTTTTTAGTGGCTCAGTACCCCATTTTGGTAACTTTCTAGAGATACTGACAGACTAATTCAAAGGGCTCAAAGTAAGTAAGTAATGGGAAAAAGAGTCTGAGAACTGATTCAGAAGGAGTCTTGTTGGTTTTGTGGTTTGGAGAAGTATTTCAGAGGTTTCGGGCAGAGAGCCCATTGACCGAAACTTGAAAGTTAAATGCTGTAAATCCAAAGCTTGTGCTGAATACACAAATCCTCTTTAAAACAGACTCCTGTAACTGGAATAGTCTTTAGGTGTAAGCAGTGTGCTTCCCAAAGGCTGTTTGATTTCTTATGATTGTTACTGTTGCATAAAAAGATTCTGTCCCTAGAATATTTTGTCATGTCAAAGTTTGAGGCAAGTCTCTACTGAAGGAATCTACCTGAGGACAAAAAAAATTAAAACATTTAGTTCAGATTCTTCACAAGCTTGAATAAAATTCAGTGCCGTATTTGCTGTGGGATTTATTCATTAAGTTCCCATTACCAGTAATGTGAGTTATGGGGAGAGCACATTACAGAGAAGATTTATCCACTACTGTATCAGCAGGGATGCTGGAACTCACAGGTATGCATGACATCCCTGTTTGAGCCAGAACCTAAAATCTGCCACTAGAAAAGTAATTCCATGGATGACATTACAAGCAGCAGCAGCAGCAGCAAACAGTTTGGCTGTACCAGACACAGGGTCAGGCTCGTGCTGTGGTTCAACACCAGAGCCACACAGTCCCTTGGCATTATTTTCCTTACATGTTTAAGTCTTCTCCATGAACGTATTTGTTGTCAATAATGCCACATAACTTGGAAGGTTTCTTTCCAGCCTCAGCAAGTTGCACAGAGCAGAAACAAATTAACGTCAACAGCCAGTAATCTGACTTTTATTTATAGTGGTGAAAAAAAGAGGTAAAGTAAACAGATACAACTAAGAGCAGCATCACAACCAGCGTCCTCAGTGCCCAAATCCTGCAGAGCAGTGCCATACATGGTGAATTGTTTGACATAATATTGTGTGAAGGTAAGTTTATAGAAATTGTTGTACTTTGAAAAGGCTTTCTAATACCTGCGTTTTGAAAGGGCCTTTTTAAAGGATTTTGGTCTGTATCTTAGAAATCTGCATTTACCCATGGAGCTATTTAAAACTCAAACAAGCCTTTAATCTTAATTCCATTGAACAGAAGGGAGGAAACAACTTCATGTTAGATCAAGGATATGGATGTATAAACAGTAAACAGCTGAGTTTATTTTTTAGAAAGATCTCTTCTGTTCTCCGCTCACAGACTGCCCTAAAAACATATCCCTGCTCAATTCCCAGTCTGACTGACTTCTAAAGCCAGCGACTTTAAAGGTTCAGGCTTAGCTAATCAGGCAGACAGCACCACTGTCCCTGTAGCTCTTCTAACTCCTAATCAAAACCATTCCACAGTTCTTCATTTAGATATAGAAGCAAAATATCACATTTCTACAAAACCACAGAGACCTCAGCAGCTGTTAGTTTCTAGATCAGTGAACTGTAATTGGAGAGTAGGTGCTGATCCTAAGTCATTAGCAGAACCTCAGCAAATCCTGTGGATGGCTGCCTGCTGTGCTTCTCAGTGCAAATGGACCAGCAAAGAAACACTTTCTGAAGACCAGAGATAACAGAGGTCACCAGCATTAGGATCAAGGTTCCAGCTAATCTTCAAATTAAAGGCCTTCAGGTGCAATGAAGCCCAGCTGGCACACATCGGGGTGATAATCTAAACATAATCCACAACCTGCCAAACTCAAGACTGAATTAATTATAACACTGCGGGGCTATGTAAAAGACCAGAGATTACTGAACTCCTAATTACTGAATTTGATTACCCTGGAAACAGCACAGCTATTCACTTAATTTTATCACCTTCAGTTTGGCTTTGGACAGACACAGTTTTGTCGAGCTGGTGCTGTATCTCAAATTAAGCCTCTGCAAGATTTGGCACGCAGCAGCAACCTTGGCTGAAAAGCCTGCAAAACTGACACCCAGGTAAGCTACCCAAATCTCTTAGTTCTTCAAAATATCAGGTTCTCAGAACAGGCTGCCTCACAAGTATGCTGCTGTGCCTCATGAAGTGCTACATAACCAAAGAATAGTCACATTCTTACAGTGCTTTGCCTTTTTATTAACTCCATCTTAATTGGACAGTACTAAAAAGAACAGGCAAAAGTAACAAATAAAAATCTAGGAAGATTCATGTTTAATTAATTTCAGTTTCAGATTTATCACAAGTGGTTTACTGAGGCGTAATGCACTGTTACTCTATTATAACATAACTTGGTTTCCTGACAGTGACATTTTCTACATCTCCAAACAAAAAGCCCGTTCTTCATGCATTCCAGGAATTGAGAAGCACACTGCTTAAAGAGAAATGATGCAAAAATACAACAGAAAAAGGTTCTGTTTTTGTAAGTTAATTCGTTGCAAATGCCTTGTTAATATATTTAAAATAAACCCACACTTGATTCATGTCATTTATGATTTATAATACAAAACTATGCAGAGAAAAGTTTTATGAACACATGACAGTGATTCACTAATCTTCCTTCTTCCGTCTGAAATTAAGGTGGAGCCATCCATTTAAAATTTCTCATTGCTTACTGAATTGAGCATTACTCTTCTGCTCATACCCTCCTCTTCCAGTAGAGCACATTTTAAAACAAAATATTTGCTCCCCAAAACACATCAACATACCATGATACATCCAAATCCTTTGAGCAAACACATCATCAGTTTATCTCCAGAATCCAAATCATTTCCTTCCAAGTTTGACAGAAACATTTTCCTGAACAATGGTGGAAATCTGCCTCAATTTGCTATGCAAATTTGCACTTTATTACCAACACATCTTCATTTGAAGCACAGGGTGAGCAACACAAAAATACTGTTTTACTACACTGTTTCAACTCTATCTCTGTTCCTACAGATTTAAAGCATCTTCTTGACAAACACTGTCACAAAAAGCACACTGGAAGAGCTGGAGGATGAAAAAGAAACTTTACAATCAGGTCCCAAGGATGACAAGTACTATGTTCAAATGCAAGAGATTAGGACTAAGGCTTTAGGGGAGCTGCACTTGCACACTTTTTTTTGAGAATACTATGAACACTCAAAAACCTCAGAATAAGTGTTCGTATTCTGTTCCTTTCAGGGCATTTTCCCTGAATTTTTTTTTAAGCAAAGTAGTAACCTGGTTGATATTAAGTATCACCTTTATATTATTAACCAAGAGAGACTTTTTCCCCATTTGTATGTTTGTTCTGCTTTTAACAGCATCACTTTTACCTGGAAATAGAAGTCTCAAAGTTTCATCTGAAGTCACCCATTTTTAAAATTACATTCAAGGCAGAATTTGAACAGTGCACTAAGTGTCAGAAAGTCCTCTCAAAAGTTCACTATCTAAACTAAAAATAAAGATGAAGGAGGTATAGTTTTGCAGAAATCTACAATTATTCTTTCCACAGGCAAGGAATATGAGCATGAAGGAACCAGGATTTGTTTGAGGCTATGAGAAGTGTTAGAAAAGGGCCAAAGAAACAAGTCTCCTGAGGCCTAATTCACAACCAAATTCTCAGGAAACATGTTGGTAATATACACAAATAGATATTTTTAAAAACACTTCAGAGGACTTCTGTGGGCTACTCCCTTCAAAACAAATAAACACAATGAAGATATTTTATTATATATAATGCCATGCCCCTCCCCCCTCTCTTTTTTCCCCACACTGTTTCTTAAATTCTGGAATTACCTAATTTGAACATTGCTCATTATTTAATTTTTAAAAAACCAAACTTTGGCACAGCAAATATTCTCAGAAGGAATGTCTCATATTTTTAGACTAGATCACAGTTTGTAAAGTCCCCAGGGCATAAACATGGAAATAAAAAGCACTTTAAACAATCAAATGTAAGTACAAATATGCAGTAGAATGAGCATGGCCTTTGCAGTGATTATGCTCAGAATTTAAAAAAAAAATTATCTTTAAATCTTTTAAAAATTCCTTTTAGAAATTTTTAAAAGATTCACCCTCTTACTTGGAGAAAATACTCTGCAGCTCTGAACTGCCAGTCAAAAATTCACATCCCATCTCCAAATCCCATGTTGATCCCTTCAGCTTCACTTAGTGAGATGAAATGCCCTTCACAGCAACCACAAGCCCGATGTTCAAACCCTTACCCACCCTCCTAAGCAAGGGCGATGGTGCAGGGGGACTGCAGGCCAGGCAATCCTCCTCAGCCTACCACAGCTCCAAGCGGGACTGAGGAGAGGACATCTATTTGCTCTCATGGCCTGAAGTCCCGTGCTTTTCCTCTGGAAGAGCTCATGCAAGCCCCAGGGCTCTCCAGGGACCAGCCCTAGGAAGGTATAGCCAAGGCTGAGCCGCCTCTGGCTTCAAACCTGCTCCTTCCTGCACTGATCCGGGGATCCCGGCGGACATCAAGTGGAAGGCGAGCCAGCAACGGGCCCTTGGCCCAAAGAGGGCTAATGGCAGCCTGGGCTGCGTTTGGCAGAGCATCATCCTCAGACTGAGGGAGGTGATCCTTCCCCTCTGCTGAAGGCCTGGTGAGGCCACACCCGGACCGCTGGGTCCAGCTCTAGGTGGGCCTGCTTCAGCCCCCCTGCTGGGGGACAAATGACCTCCATAAGTCCCTTCCAATCAACCACTCTGTGATACATCTCAGTATCCTTGCTCATCCAAAGCTGAAAAAACGAAATCACGCCCTCAGCACTTGACTTTTGAGTTACTTCAGGAAAAACCTTGGTGTCTGATGCTGAGAGCCACTGCACATATTCGGAGCACTGCTGAGAACAACAAAAGGTTATGTGGGGGCAACAGCCCACTGCCACAGGCCTGCAGGCTCGAGGCCTCACCACACAAGTGCTACTAGGAACTGCACAGCCTTAGTAAACGGCAGGGGAGAACAAGATCTCTTGCACCACCAAGCTGGGCACTAGCAAGCTGACGGGCAGTTAGACCCGAGACATGACCTGAGTGCGACATGGGAAGCAGCTCACTGCCTAAGGCTGCGGTGAGCCAGGAGTATCAGAACTGGAAAGAGAATCAGCCAGGCTGCAGAAAAGCATTCTTTCAGGCTCCTCTGACCTAAGGAAGAAAGCATCTTTCCCATTCCAGGCAACTTACACACAATCATATATAACTTACAGAGAGCAATGCCCTTTACCATTGGACTTTACAAACATCAAGTGTCAAAATGTTTACATATTCCAGAACCAGTGTAAGGTGTAAGAGGCCAAATTTTCCATTGCCTTGAATCTCCAACAACCACTTCAACCAAGACAAAATGGAAGTATCTGTACTAATTTCATATCTGAACACACATTGAAAATCAAGTCCAGTAAGGACTGTAAAACAGTAATGATTAGCCTGGTTTGTGCTTAAGGCTTATTTTGTCCCCATTTGTCATTTAACTGCTTATGTAGCTGGTGATAGCAACAAAACAGAGTTCTCACTAAATGGGAGTAATTTCTTAAAACCTGAGCAAAGCAAAAAGTCAACAGGCCAGTGGAGGTCACAAACAAACACACCCCTCCACACACACACCCCTGCACACCCCCCCCATGCCCCCTAATCACTGGGCAAGAACAGATTTTTAAATGCAAATTAGATATCCACATAGTAACAAATCATTATAAGTAGAAAACCTTTCAGCCCAGTACTTTAATTTCAAGATGACATATAGTTTAATGTTGGTGCTATAAAACCTCCGTGCTGTTTTTAACTTGTCATTCTGCTCTCCTCTCAGATTTACTGCAACAGAATTGAACCAGGGTTATAAAGAGCATGTGTAGTTAAAGAAATTCTATTTGATCCTGGAAATAGTTTCAGAATGGACAATTAAATCCATTTTTCCAGCAACTTAGATAGTCTCAGCAGTCAGTGTTGTAATTTGTTGTAAAGCCTACCACACATGAAATATCATGGTTATCAGCTTCTGGCTTTTTAATGGTGTGATGCCAACCACAAGAGCTCTTTAATACAGTAAAGCTTTAAAAGACCAGAAAAAGAACATTTTTTCATCTTCATTTTTCAAAACTGAAAAATCCTCAGACTCTTGAGATGAAAGGCACCATGAAGAGGACTTTTATATTAATTGTCTATGATGTGCAATTCAAATATTCCTACAGGAAATTGCTAATCTTGGAGCGATATTAATATAAGCATGACTTAAGACACCGAGTAGGACTGCATATGGATCAAACAAGACATTCAAGAAGTCTTCTTCTGTGGCTTGGGCATGAGAATGAGACAGAAACATCTGATATTTGTTTGTATTTTTTTAAAATCTGGACAGAGTATTTTGTTCCTCCCTGACAGAACCTCTACTCTCCTAATGAGGGGTTATACTTCTTTCACTGCATTCTGTCTTTCACTTGGAGCAAACTCAAGACATACTGTGGATTTCTGCAAAGTACCAAAGCAGAGAGCTCCTGATCTCAGTTGTCATATCTATACATGAGGACACTGCAGAACAGGAATATTCCCCAAGGGAAACACAAAGTTTAGTGTATGAGGAAGCAAGACTCATATATACACACACGCATACAGAATTACAGAATCCTTTAAGTTGGAGAAGACCTTTAAGTTGATGGAGTCAAATTGTTCCCTCAGCACAGCGAAGCTCACCATTATCCCATAGACCCAAGTGCCACATCTTGTGTGTGTCTAAGTGGTGTAGCAAGTCACTGAGCATTCCCCCTTGGATTATGGTGCTTCTGCTCCCTGCCCCTGTCTTGCATCCTGGGGAGCTGTGTACCTGGACAACAATTGGTCTTACTATTAAAGACTGAGGCAAAGAATGCTTTAAGTATCTCAGCCTTTTCCTCATCCTTTGTCACAATATTGTCCTCTGCATCCAATAAAGAAGGGAGATTCTCCTTAGCCCTCCTTTAGCTGCTATGTATTTCCTTTTCATTGTCTTTTATGGCACTAGTCAGATTGAGTTCCAGTTGGATTTTGGCCAAACTATGTAGCACACATATATGTGTGTATATGTGTGTGTGTGTGTGTGTGTAATACTAGAGTCAGAATGAACCCACATTCTCCCTGTTCCATTCTTCCAAGTCTGAAACTCTTAGTAGCAACAGATGAAGAAGCTTAACAGGAGTAAACCCAAGAGACAATGCCAGACAGAATTACTGTGGACAGCCATGCCATGTGTTGGTGTCACACTGGAAGGTCTCGCTAAGTCCACACACTGCAAAAGACACTGGAGGCAAACTAAGGGAAAAGGTTTGAATTGCAACAGACAAGCTGTTTGAATCAGGCCAATCTGAGCAGATACCACTTTAGAAATATTTACCAAATATACTTCAAACCCCATGTAATTAGCAAACCGAGTAAGATTTTTGTAAGAATTTAATTTTTGAAAAAACTCCAACTCACACCAGATTAACAGATCAGAATCTGTGCTCTTATAACTGACACATTCAGCAACTTGTTTAGCATCTTGCCTGATCCATAGGATTTCTGACAGCACACAACCCTTCCTCTTCTGTTGTGCTTTCCAGCTGAAAGATGGATCATACAAAAGTTCCTCAACCAAAATTTGCCCAGAGCTGATCAGGTGGCCTACCAAGCTGCTTACTGATAGAAAATGCCAACAAATGCTGGTATTTTCCAGCTGGGTTGGAAGGTTATCTGTTGTCAAGCACTGCAATGGTCAGGCATGATGCTGAAAACTGAAACAGCTGTAACCTGTGCAGAATGGGAAGAAATAAAACACAGCTGTCACTTTCAGAACTTCAGCTCTCCACCCCACCTTTAGATCAGGAGTTCACATTTTTGAAAGTGAAGCATCTTGGACTGCCCTAGTGCAGTGAAGGATCTTAGACTGCCCTGAATCTCATCTCATGTCCAGATGGGGTTCACTGTTCAAAGGACACATTACCAAGTCGTGATGTTCAGGAAGAGAACTGTGCCTGGAGAATTTTTAATCTCCATCTCAGGACAAAAAAACACAGTCAGAAATATCCTGAGAGAAAAAATATTACATAGCAGTGCCCATGTATGTACTCAAGGCTCTGACTGCTTGGTGTCTCTAGCTATGTATTATAGAATCTAAATTTATCATTAAAAGCCATAACCTTTAGCTAAAGAAAATCTAAGGATCAAAGAGCAAAGCAAAGGGATGATAAATTCAATATGATCTCCTGTATAACATCAGACAGGAATTTTGCTCTGCACCTCCTGCCTCCAGTGGGCTGCCTGAAAATGAGGCTTTCAGTGCAGATATTGCAGCCACAAGATTAACTCTTAAAAATATGCTTAGTTTCAACTTGTCCACCTTCAGTACTCAGCACAGTCCTGTGCTATTTAGAAAAGGCAGTCCACCTTGAATACAGCCGTAATATTTCCTCATGTAACATGTCACATCCCTGCTTTCATACATGCATAACACAAGCACAAACATGCTGGAGTCTGCCTGTGTCCACATGATATGAAAAGCACCCCCTCATTCCATGAAGTATTAGAACACGTAACAGCACCAGTAAATTTGAAAGTTTTAACTGCTCAAGCATTAGTATCCAGCTGCCATGCTTGTTTCTCAAAACTCTTCTCTCCTTGCTAACTGCTTCATTATTCAAGGGTCAAAGACCCCAGTTTAACCCAACAGAGAACAGAATAAAACCTACTTACAGAAAACACAAGTGGTAAAACTAATTCACTGTCCTATTTCAGAATACTGGAACATTTATTTTTAAAACTGCACTGATTTAAATCCCCTAATTTACTGTGACATACAAATGCCAGGATACTCAGCCCTAGATTCCTACAGACCACATCAACAGATGTAGTCAAGCCACAGTATCAAAAACTTTAGGCAAACACTAAAATGAGAAAGAATCAGGGAAGGAGAGAAACTAGAGCAGCTAGTCTGACACTTGTCAAAGCAGACTATAAGGCAAAGCATTGTCAACAAAATTTTTCAGGCACTGAGGCAAAGTGTTTCAAGGTCAGAAGTCAGAAGTGGCTAAACCAAGTTGCATTTGAATGAGTTTCTAGAAAAACCACATTGCAGAGAATTGGCACGGAATATTTTTGTCAAGTTAATTCTTGCTGCAGGTTGCAGTGATGACCATATGCCTTGAGTACTGTTCACGCTTGTGCTGGGGAACCTGAGATGAGGCTTTACTAATTTACACACCGAGCTGAGTCTTTGTAAGATTCTGCCATTCAGAATATTTGCTGTTGACAATCCCCTCCTACATGTGTGGATAAAGATTTTTGTCCAAGGCTGAGTTTGTTCTCTGAGTAATAAAACACTGGCTGCCTTGTATCATGTACAATAAAAATAGACACTTACACTGTGAAGCATGAGAGAATTTCCAGCAATTGTGCCTCATCTTACTAGACAGAGCAGAAAATGCTTAAACAGTGCTCTGCTTGCTGCTTCGGTGTCTTCCATAATGAAAATCCCCTTCCTCCCACTTGCCATTCACTGCTCATTTTCTTTCTAAGCTGATCACACTAATGATTTCACCCTTGTCTATTTGTGTGGGTTTGAAATTGGACAAAGAATCTCTCATACCTACTTTAAGAATATTTTATTTCTCTTATCTTGATGACATGCATTAGGAGGGTGATAAAGTGGTCTCTATCAGCACTTTCCTCAGTATTTAGATGAGATCATTTTGACTAGCAAGGCAGAGGCAGAACTTCCAGATGAGATCATTAAAAACGATGCTGTTGAATGCCAAGGACTGAATCTGTTGAATGTCCCAATCTGAACAGGTCTCACTATCACAGAGGCTATGGACTATCATGAGCAAGTCTAAACTACATACATTGACAGCTTTCCTTTTAACAGCCCAAATACTGACTGTCCTTTGCTCATCCTTTCCTGCCAAAGTGCTCTGTTTTCCAACAAATCTTACCTTATTCCAGAATTCAGCCCATCTCTGACCTCAATCCATTATTATGAGGAAGGCTACAAAGATGATTGGAGGGATGGAACACTCTGCTTTCCTGCTATGAGGAAAGGTTGAGAAAATTGGGATTGTTCAGTCTGGAGAAGCTTCAGGGTGACTGAATGTGGCCTTTGGTACCTGAAGGAAGCCTACAAGAAAGCTGAAGAGGGGCTTTTTACAAGAGCATGTAGAGACAGGACAATGGAGAATGGCTTCAAACTGAAAGAGAGGTTTAGATGAGATATTGGGAAGAAATTCTTGACTGTGAGGGTGGTGAGATCCTGGCACAGGTTGCCCACAGAAGCTGTGGCTACCCCATCCCCAATGGCAGGGGGTGGAATGAGAAGATCTCCAAGGTCCCTTCCAAACTCAACCCATTCCATGATTCTATGATTACTTCTAGTGAGTTTAGCCATTCAAAATGTGTTAGATGGCAGTGCTGAAGATCCAGCCTAACACACCATTATTAAGGTGCATAATAAACAATCGTAACACCCAGGTCTAGCCTCAGCTATATTCTGAAATGTTCTCTTCTGGGACAGGTTCCCTCTAAATCTTCTGTTCAATAGGTTCTCAGGAAACCATGAAAACAAAGTAAGCACAGTAAAAGCAAAACAAAATGCAGATAATGTGCATTCTAAAATACGAGTCCCATTTGTGCAGGTATTAAATATAAATTGAAATACAAAGCTCCACAATTGACGTTACAGGGCAAGGCACTTGCTCATATTCATGTGCAAAACAGCCCAGCATCCAGCAGACATCCTGTGCTACCCCCACAGCTGAAGGATCAGGTTATCTTGGATGATGGGAGAAACACATAGTGTGAGAAAGTTTAATACTGTCAGGTACAGCAGGGACCAGGACAGAGATTACACATTCAGCCTTACCTTTGTCACTTGCACAGTGCTTTTGACAACCCTTAAAATATAGCAGTCTTGGGTGAAAAGTGTAAGTCTTCACCTCTGCAGAAAGAAAAGCATTGACATTTTATTACTGATGTGCTTTTCCACAAAAGGTGAAAGAATGTCGTGGCAGATCTAAATAAATTCTGCTTGTAACAATGGTTGTGTAATTGTACATTTTATAATTTAAAGAAGAATTTCAGCAAAATTACATCTCAACTATTCCATTTCTCTTTATAAGGAAAGAACTACAAACCCTGTGCCTGCCCTTACAAAAGTGTAACTGATAAGAGATGGCACATACAGAAAAGAATTTGTTGAAAACACTTTTAAAACCATTTAAAAATATAAATGCTGTTATAGTATGACCCTTTGTCTTACTTTGTAGTGGTATGATTGTGTCAGAGCAAATAAATTCCCTTTCAATTTATTTATTTACTAGTACCTTAGCAGATTTTAATTTTGTTGACATCTGCCCCTAAAAATCATAAAAGCACACCCATTCTGCCTCTCACACTGCCTTATTCTAATGCATATGAGGGCAATTACTTCTTGACAACTCTCTGACGAATAACTGTGCTCTTTGCTAAGCTTGTCACATTGATCACTGGCCAGCAATACAATTAATAAAGTATTGCTGTCCACATAGCACATTAATAACTAGCCTGAACTAGAGGTGGCAAGTCTGGTAGATCCAGAGCATTTTAATCTTTCATACCCCGCCAGCTTGGAAGATTAAAGGAAATTTCCAAGACAGTCTCCACATGCCAGCACTGGGTTCCATGACATCCCAGCCAGGGTTACAAACTCAAGACCTGATATTTCATTAATGCAACTCAGTTGGACATTTCAAGCTTCATTTCCAAATGTTGCACTGCCTTGTGGTCAAAACATTATTTATTTCTTTCTCCTTCCTATTTATATTTCTGAAAGGTAGAATTGATTAAAGTTGTCAGTTCAACCAGAATTCATTAGAAAATAATGGCCATAAATTTAGTGCACTCTCAAACGTTGCTTAATAATTCCATAACATTTAGAATGGAAACAATCAATCTAGGAAAGGTCCCACCTCTTTAATACAGGAAAGGATGAATTAGAGCTCAGTCATGAGCAGCAAGTCTGGAGTTTTCTCACAACATTTTAGAGTAATTTTAATAGCTGCTTTTAGAGTTTTGCTGACAAACGGGCTTCATGATTTTTTTTTTATTTCTAAGATATATTATGATCTGTTCTTTTAGTCAAGTCCACAGAAGACAGAAAGTTCATTTAGCAGAAAAATATTTTCAAGAACCCCAGAAAGCTACTCTGTCATCTTTGGAAATATCTGTGCTTCCATTTTGCATTACTGGAGAAAATTCCAATTGCATCTCAAGCCTTGGATCAACACCCAAAATATGCACCTGAGGATCTCTCCTATTGTGAGTCCTCAGCTTTGCCTAACTTCCAATCACTTGAGGCTGACCATTCCTGGCAGCAACAAGGAAATATGGCACAGTAGAGATTCTCCACTAGGATCAAATAATCACCCTTGAATTACACTAGCTTTACTAAGAAGAAACAACACAGGGAGATAAAACAGATAAAACATTGTAAGAAAAAAATAATGTCATATTCTCCCTTCCTTAAGACATATGAAAGGCACAGGAAATCCTTGAAAGGACCTCACTAGTCCTAATCACTAGTCATCAACCAAAAATAGTGAAATGGCATGAAAAAAAAATCCATCTCTCTAGCAGAGCCCCCCATGTGGAAGGGCACTGATTCACATGCTTCCAGGTACCAAGCAGCAGGCTGTCCCATCACTAAGGCTATTCACCTTAACGGGCATTTCATATCTTTTGAATCTTATTTCCAGCTTTAGAGATTTTGTAACTCCCACACCCGGCCCAGAACAGCTCTTATCCACACAGTTCCAGAGGGAAACACAAGGATCTTTACAGCTTGTGTGAATTTCACCTGCATTGTCCCGCATCGCAAATATTCTCTTATTATTCTCCCATTTTAAGTGGTCTGCCTGACATATCTCTGCGTGAAACCATTCCAACTTCCTCTCAAGTGCTTCCTAAGAGCACCAGGAGAGTTCAGCACACTACCTCAGGCAACAAGATCATCACTGAAGTATCTGTTCCAGCAGATAAGCACAGTCCCATTGAAATACCTGTTCTTCTTTATGTTGTCAAAGCACAGAAAGCCTTAGGATAAAGCTTCCCAGGCATCCTGAAGTACTGCAGTCCTGTCCCAAGGTTCTGGCTGAAAGCAGCCTGCTCAGCTGTGCAGAGAGATTTGCTATTAGCTTATCTCACTGTGAACTCAGCCCAGCTCACGGACCAGCAATGGATTATACCCATAGGCAGTTTGCTAAGGATGTTCTCAGCTCTCAAAACCCTTCAGTCTTCAATATTTTGCTTCACAGGGCCAAGACTGGAAGCTGTGCCATCAGGCTCTCTTGCTATGGTATTTTTTATTATGCCTCTTTTTGCCTTTGGTTTCAAGGGCACGTTCAACACCCACAGGCTAACACAATGGGATATCGTATTTGTCTATGTACATTACATTAGAATAAAAGTGACATAGCAGAAGCAATGTGGATTTTAGAAGCTTCTCATTTTGTTTTAATAGAAAAGTTAAATAAGGGAATCTTGACTTTTAGTAATGAAAACAAAGTCTATTGAAGTGGCATAATATACTGGCAGTGGATGGAATCATAGTTTGCACTTAATTACAAAGATGGCTTTCACAAGATTACCCATGCAAATTAGTTGTCTCTTTCCTATGTGTTTGAGGCTTGCAGGACTAAAAGACATTTGTATTGTAAATTGTGAACAGAAGGAGAGCAGCACCCAGTTATAAAACCAGTTAAAATAACCCCTTAGGAGTGCATTTTCCTGATACACACCACTTTCCCAGCTTAACACATCCATTCAGCTCCAGAGATTCATCCTACCATAAAATTTTGCATACAAACTTTTGGAGAAAATAATATGCATGTAAAGTGTCACTAGAAAGGATTATCATGGGAAACAAACTTATAATGGCCCACTGAGGATGAATAGATAGGAGCTGCCAGAAGGAATAACACAACCAACAATCCTCAAAAGGTGGCAGAAGCCCCTGCAAAACGGTACAGCATTAAATTCCAGATATTTCTATCAACTGTTCTCCTCATAGGCAATAGAGGGGCAGCAGGAACTGCTGAGATGCTCAATGCCAAACGCTGGAGTTCAGAAGGAAGAGACTGTTGGTGCAAACCATTTATCCATTGGCCTGGAAGTCCTGCCATCAAGTGAGAAGTGGCAAAGTCCCATCCAGTCTGATACAGTCTGTTCTCTTTATCTGGCCAATTTTGTTTCTAAGAGAAAAGAAAGAGTTGACCTTTAGGAGCTAAACACTAAAAGTAACATTTACAAACTTTTCAAATTAAGCAGTTAGAACAAGCTCTTTACAAATGTGTTTGGTCTTTTGTTTTGTGAAAGGGCTGTTGAAGGGAGTTGTCACAGCAGGAGAGTCTCAAAATGCTCTCTAGCAGTCACCCTTGCAAAAGTCAGAGGAAGAATTTTTCCAAGGAAGTCTTCAGAGTGCAAACAGGTATGATGCAGTGATGACAAGCGAGACTGAACTAAAAGGTGGTGCTCTACCTTCTATCAACATGTGTGCTCTCTGCAAGGCCCAGCATAAATGGGTCCTATCAGCTCACAGGGAGTTTGGTGCGCTGTCCCACACTAGATTTTGTTTTTTCTTTTAGGGACCAATTTTTCATCAATGCAATGGCTCACAGAAACAGAAACACAAACCAACCCACTATTACTGGGAAGCTATGGTTTTGAAAAGACTTTCTAGGCATTTTCCAGAATGCTTGGGACCAGCTTTAGTTAAGTCAGGCACTGAAAGAGTATGAATATATGTTTTGATTTTATTTAACCCTCCATCGTAATCAGCTACCATTTGTTTCAAATGGGAATACTCATGACAGCAGGATATTTTAATAACAGAACCTTTGTCAAACATCCTCTGTCTGCAGGCAAGGAACAGACCAAAGGAACAGCAGTGATTCCCACTGAGACACTTGTCCTGATAGTTCTGTGGCTTGAAACTGGTGCCTGAGGCACCTCCAAGGCTGAGGTAGCTTAGAAAGCATTAGGCATTCTGGTCCAGTTATTTTCATGGCTGCTGCCACATGCAAAGATCTGAAAGGCAGAAGGTACCCCCTCCTTGGCTGGGACTCGCAGTCCTAGGGCTAAGGGCCTGTTCACAGCAAGCATTAAAATACAGAATAAAGCACAGCATCTTTACTGCCGTGAGATCTGTTCCCCAATAGCCAGATTAGTCATAATATTGGTAGAGCTCAGTGAGGCAGGATATGAGAGATGACAGACATGACCAGAGACATTATCCACTGATATGGAAGTGTCTGGATGCAGCCAGCAGGAGAGCATGTGGAAGGAAAGCACATTTTGGAAATAACATGATTTTAACCACCAGGTGAAGTAAATTAAAAGGTGCCAGCCTTCAAGGATTCATTCAAACGATTTTTGGTGAGCAAATGCCCTCACAGGCAACAGGAAGTCTTCCCTCTGGGAGAATTCCACTTTGGAGAGATCACTGGAAAGAGGTCTTAGGAATCTGTTTTAACTCCTCCCATGAGACACCCTGATGCTGTCCTGAACAGCCAGATGTGTTAGTTCAGCTCCCAGAACAAGAAAAGATAGGAACAAACCCCAGGGTCAGTGAAGTATTCAGTCAGGTAGATGCTGCTCAAAATGTTGGCCTCAGTGTCTTGGGAAGAGGAAGACTACAGGCCTCAGACAGCATTTCGGAAAGGGGGAAAGTAAGTGTGGCCAGGGACTCAAATGTGTGCCTCTCGGGCTGTGATGTGCAGTATTCACTGAACCTCTGATAATGACTGGGGAATGAAGAAAACTAAACTGAGATGACACAAAACCCCTGGTTTTCAAGCAAAAAGGGCATGTGGTGGTTCAGATACCTAAAAAAAGCACAGCACTCATGATAAGAACTGGAATTGACTATTCTGTCTTTCAAATTTAGCTCAGCATCAGCCAGAAGCAGTAAAATAAGTGCTCTATATTTAGTGCCAATGACTCACTGTAAATGGTGATAGTTTTGGTTATGTATGCTGCTCACTGTCTTAGAGAGTTGCCTTGAAAGTTGCCCCTACACAAAGATATCTCTGCAGGAACCCTCCCTTGGTTAAAGAAAAACTATGTATCATCTGCTCTAGGATCTCAAGAATTTCTGTCAGGCCTTAGCCTTTGTGTAATGAGCTCAGTGGTGAAGCATCCCACGGCTGTACTGGGAACTCTTGCAAGGATAAGGTGGGAGCAGCATCGACTGTACCAGGAACTCCTGTTGCCTGGCTGAGGTGGGGGATGAGAGTGGGAATAGTCAGTCACACCCTGAGAGCCTTGGAACACTCCTTACCTGAACTGTAACCCAAGTGCATGAGACCACTGTTGCTGGAGTTTTGCAAACTCCAGTAATTGTCAACCTGGATTGGGGCTGGGGTGGAATTCCACTGTGACTAAAGCCAATCATCTTGTGACCCTATAAACAGTGGTCCTACGTGAGGCACTTTGAACACTCCTGGACTGCAGCAGGCTACAACCAGCATCTCTCTCTGAGAAGGATGCTCTCAGAGCTTACAAACTCTCAAGTTTGCAATAATCAGAGGACCCTTGCTGGACGCTGACACTGGAGCCTAGGCTGATAGCCCTACTTCTCAAGGCTCAATGCTTGCCCATTGAGAAGTGTCAATACCTTTGAAGTATTTCAATGAAGTCTCAGGGCATTAGTAACAAGTAGCTTTCTACATACATATATGCATACACATACACACACAACTATCTTCGAGAGTGTATGGGTAAAAATCAGACCAAAACTTTTTGACTGTTTGGTAAAAAAACCTAGGAATACATACAATAGACATATTGTTTTGAACAACTCACCAGCTGCAAGTTACTGCAGGCAGACAACAGCTGATCCCATCTCTTTCTTTGTGTCCTTAAGTCAAAGAGCAAAAATTTACATAAATAAGAACCTGAAAAGAACTATAAAAGCTCCTTTGAGAGTCTGGACAGCTGCCCAAGCACACTGTTACAGTGACAGGCTATATCAGTGTTCATATAAATGCACTAAGTCTGCCCAATTCTTAGAACTCAGCAGGGTAGTATGTAGATCATCAGCATGGATAATTATATTGTTGAGTAGGATAATTACAGTAGAAAAAAACCCACAGGAAAATAAGGTACATATACTAGGAACCTGCAATAGAAAAGCATCCACTTGACTTTAAGAGACTTTGATATTTGGACAGGATGTTCAAGCAGCACTGCTGCCCAGCAGTGTGGGTTTGCAGCTGGGACAGCAGGTTCCTTCCTGCTGCACTTTGGCTTAATGACATCTGTCGGTGAAGGACTGGACACCTCATCCATGGAGATGCATGGGGAGACGACTGTAAGGATGTTGATTGCACTGCAAGATGATGTCCTTGAAAAGGAAAAACAAATATCCATTTAAGTAAGTGAAAAACTAGGATTTAGTTCCCAGGGTTCTTATAAATCAACATCACTGACTCACACTTTAACCTAAAAATCTTGCTCTTTAAAAAATTTTAGATATTTGCATTTTGGAAGGGGCCATTTGCCAAGACAATAACATTTAAGTAATTAAATATGAAGTTGCAGATCTCTTCTGCTTGATAAAACCCCTATAAATATGAAATGAGTGAAACCACAATGAAGAGTCAAGCAAGTCAGTCCCAACTACTAACGGCTGCACTATTAATCATATAATCAATGGTTATTTAGTCTTTGGAATAACTGGAATCACCTCTATCTGCCAGTATGCCATGGTCCAGCAATCCCCAAATATGAACACCAAGCCCAGAGCCACAGATTGTTGCTGCTCAGCCCACATGTAAAGATAGCAAGGAAAGGATGTTGCACGGATGAAGTCTTTTTTCCTTATGCAAACAGAGCAAGTACAATGCCCACAATCCACAATCAGTTTAGAGATTTTTTGCTATGACTATTTTTAACCCTTGTTGCCCCTGAATACATTCACAGGCACCATTTAAAAGTCACTTCTTTGTTCAAAAGAAATGGAACACAACAGCAGGAAGATATTATGCAGTAACACACCAGTGCAAGCTAGATGCAAAGCAAACCTGCCAAAACTAGTTTTTCCTCCTTTTCTGCAAGGCAGCAATTTTTTTTTCTTAAGCTGTCTCACTCAAAGGCTTATAGAGTATAAAGAGGCAAAAATCCATTTCATTTTCCTCTCTTTCAGGCTGTCATCAGCTTCATTGCCATGACACCAAACCTGCTTTTACGTTGCTTTGTGAGTACACAACTGTGTCATATATTTAAAGCTCACTAGGCACAGCATTCCAGCATCATTTCCATGGCTTCAAGCCCTGGTGTTCTAAGTGAGGAATGGAGACCTGATGGCAGCACTGCAGAAAGCACTTTTCCTCTTCTTTCCCAGGGCTGTACCCATCAGAATCCACAAGTTTTGTGCCTCTTCCATACGAGGCTTTCCTCTCCGATTTATCATTCGCACCAGAAGCATGGCCCTGATCTGAATACCTCAAGTCAGGTAAGGTAACAATACAATACAAATGCAAGTTGTCTTTTTCTTCCCAGGGCCACACAACTTGTAGAAAGTGTTTATAGCTCCAGATGCCTATATTATTGAATTTAAAATAAAAGCAGCATTATTTGTAGTTTCAGTGGACAACTGACTTGATATGATTTATGCATACAGAAAACCCTGTTTTTCAAAAAGAAAATTTTCACTTCAGTCTTAAAAAAAAACCCAAAGAAGCACACAGATAAAAATCTGTTTTGAGGCTCTACAACATAAATTAAGTTAGCACAGCAGGGCTTTCACTGTAATAATTTAACTTGTCAGTTCACATCATTGACTAACTTGAAGAATTCATGGGGCTTAACTGATCAATATAATAAACAGTTTGGATGGCTCTGCAGGAATAGCCCAGTCCTAATTTGAGGTCAGTTCTTATTCCTTTTAAGTCTCATTAGCAGAAGCCAATGTAAATCCAGAGATGTGAGGACAAAAGCAGAAAGCTTTGCATCAACAGCAAGGCCAGCACAACAAAGCAAAAGAATTCCATGTCCAGTTGAATTGTATGCATCCCACTGCAATCTCTTCCAGGTCTCTGGCATGGAACAAAAAGCCTATGCAATCACTGCAATAAGGAGGGAGCGTCCTAGGTTCTAGGAACCATGTCTTTTCTCTAGTCTCAAACTGAAAATCAACCACAGGTGTAGCAGGCAGACTTGCAGCTAGCACAAAGAGGCTTCCTTCTAACAAACTCTGCAGAGAAGGCCAATCTCCAGCAGCAAAGTTGGTGAAGCAGCACACTTACGGAACTTTTTCCTTTCAACCTTCGTTTTCTCAAGCAATTCCCTGAATGCCTGTCCCAACCTGTGACTTTGTACAACCTACTGCAGAGTCAGAAGCCGATTTTGCATGAGCTAACTACTACCAGGAGCAGCACAGCAACACCAGCTTTGGCATGAGCATGGAGACACCAACAAGCCCTGTCTTAAGTCCAGCCATGCAGATTTATCCCTGGAGTCCCAGGCTCACATGCTGACAGGCAGTGCAGTGTTAGGGAAGCCAGAGTTATGCAGGCTGAGTGAACTGGGACCCACTGCCCTGCTGCCAGCTGGAAAGCTGGCTTCAGAAGAGGGGCAGCTTTGCCCCCATGGAGAAGTCTCTTTGAATACTGATCTATTTGTCCAGTGTGCAAAAGATTGAAGAGTGCTGCTTTATCTTTCCTGTCTCCTTCCAAACAGCTACATGTAATCACTCCCCAAGGAAAGGAACTTCCCAGGCCAAAATGCCTGACTGAGCAGAGTAGCAATACGTGAACTCCACTAAAATGAGTGAGAAAACTCATGCTGTCAGGTAATTAGTGAACATTCTTCTTCCTCAGCCTAAGATGTCAGAAGCATCTTCAGCTGGAAAAACTCTTAGAGCCAGAACTTGTGGCCTATTACCTTTACCCACACCATGCAATCATCCCTAAATGAAGTCCAAGGAAACCAACTAACTAGTGCTGACTCACAGGAAACACTACCATGAACCCAGTTGAAGTAGCACCACATGCATCCAGGAATCAAGTTCAGGTAAGGTTATCAGCCTGTGGACAGATACTTCTCCAGCAGAGTGAAAATGGAAGAAACAGGCAAATCACTTCTATTTGAAGAGGCAGTCGAAGGCCAAGTCTGTAGGCTCTGAAACTGTAGAGAAACAATTGAGCTCCATAAATTCAAGGACTAAACCCATTTTTATCTCAAGAGGAAGGCAGTGAAAAGCAATAGTGCATGGTAGTGACAATGACATGTTAGAAAACCAAATGCCTTCAACAATCCTCCCATTTTCCCTATTTAGCTGTCCTGTCATTCTATATGGAACAAAACATCTACCTCACAGCTGAGACACTCAGCTCCTCAGAAAAAATATCCTCAGCCTGATTAAAACACAGTTGACCAGGATGGAAAGATCACCTCCATGGACTGTTATTCAGGTGCATAGAAAATATTAATAGATGGTTACAGAAGTGGCTGAGCTTCAAAGGAAGACAGACTCCTTAAAAATGTATCAGGACATCAGCTGCAGCAAAATTCCCAGGAGAACTGAGTAACTATTGTTGCATCCAAGCTCTATACTTTCCAGTGCCTAAGACTGAATTAACATTTTAACAGGAAGGCCACAGAAACATTAAAAAAACAACCTCTTATAAGTCCATATGGAACAGAAGCACATTCAAGACATGCTTCAAGGTGCCTGCTTCCAATTTCAAATATGAAAGATTGTTTACTCTGTTTCATCTGTTGCAGACCAACTGTCAAGCCACAGAAGGATTGCTGAAGCCAGCTCTGAAATATTTCTTTGCCCAGATAAGTCAAACATCATTTGTTTCCCAAAGTGAGGCTGATGAAATCATTTTGATGATCGCAGAGGCCAGTGCTGTAAATGAGTGTAGTTTGAGTCCCTGGCATTACATATGTGGCTCTTCCCCACAACAGGATTCACAGCTCAAGGAGTGTGTCATTTTTCAACCACACAAAGACAAAAAGCAAAGCATACATCTTACACGTGGTGCAGAAAGAACATGCTGAGAAAGCCAGATCCTCATAACTTTCACTCAGGTAAAAATCAAGGCTTTGGCAACTAACTTTGGATCATCCCTGCATTCATATACATAGAGATGCCAAATCCTATTCTAAACTGTTTTCCTTATTAACACAATGTCTACATCTAATGATCTATCTCCTCTGTGTTTATCACCATGAAGGCCATCCCACTGCTTATCCACCCTGCACTCTCAGCCTCTGCTGATACCTGCACACAAACTCTTTTTTTAATGCAGACAATTTACAAAAAAATATTTCTCCCTGCCAAGTGTTAAGACACTTGCTCCAAACCCAGTGCCTCTGCTCTCCTCCTATCAATTCACACAACACAGATGTTATATGAAATGGACCATCATTTAATCTGTTAGCAATGCTTGCAATGAGAAAAGCACATGGGGATCTCACCATAAATTTCTCATAATGGAAATGGAGAAAAAGGCACGGAGTAACATCATATACATCCACTTCTGAAGCGAAACAATTCTGTGATACACAGACTGCTAATCTTTCATGTAAATATAGGCCAGTATAAAGTGTCTAACATCTAACTGAAAGATCAATTGAAAGCACTACTCAAAACCACATATTTTTAAGGTATTTTGCTCCTGAGGAAAAAGGCTTCTCCTGGTAAATGGTCCTTCCCTCTCAAATCTATTTTCCCTGAACTGAACATTGCACTTGGAAAAAAAATCAAAATGAGATATCTGGGAGTAAGTTTTAACTTCTCATCATGAAAGCTCCTAAATACACAATTTAAGACAGAACCATGACACCTCAGGTATAGGCATTGTTACAGAAACAAGAACAATTTTCACATGGCCAATTCCCACCGGCTGACTTGCTTCAGAACTCCAGCATTGTGGAAAGCCCCATCAGCAGATACCTACTCTGACAGCTTTTGTAATAGAAAGGAAAATTTGCGTTTTCACTAGAAAGAACCCATACCCATAACTTTCACTCCGCTTTTTATTGCATCAATACTAAAGAATGACTCAAAGGAGACATGTGGCTATGTGGAACAGCTGAGTGTTGGTTTTGCAGGGCCTGCTTTTTGGTAGCGGGGGGCCACAGAGGTGACTCCTGTGAGAAGCTGTTAGAAGCTTCCACCATGTCCAGCAGAGCCAATCCCTGATGGCTCTGTTGATGGACGTGCTGCTGGCCAAGGCTGGGCCAATTAGAGATGATGGTAATGCCTCTGTGGTAACAAACCGAAGAAGAAATCATAACAAAGTTGGTGGCGTAGTTGTAATTTTCCAGCTAGAGAAGAGTAGGAGTGAGAACATGTGAGAGGAACAACAATGGAGGCACCAAGGTCAGTGCAGAAGGAGGGGCAGGAGGTGTTCCAGTCACCAGAGCCAAGGTGTCCCTGCAGCCCGTGGTGAGGATCATGGTGAGGCAGCCGTGCCCCTGCAGCCCATGGAGGTCCATGGGGGATGCAGAGATCCACCCGCAGCCTGTGGATCCACCCATGCCGGAGCGGGTGGATCCCAGGACGCTATGATCCAGAGAAGTCCCAGTGGAGAAAGAGGCCTTGCTTCCAGGCTAGAGCAGCCCGTCCTTGGAGGACTGCACCCCGTGGCAGCGTGACCCACGCCACAGCAGCTTTGGGAGGACTGCCTGCCCATGGGATGGACTCACGCCGCAGCAGTTTTGGGAGGGCTGCTGCTCGTGAGAGCGGACCCACGCTGGGGAAGTTCACAGAGAACTGTCTCCTGTGGGAGGGACCCCACAGTGCAGCAGGGAAACAACTCCTCTCCCTGAGCAGCGGAAGAAATATTTTGGGTGATGAACTGACCAAAACCCCCACCCCATCTCCCTGCACCGTTGGTGGGAAGGAGGGAGGGGTTGGGGGGAGAAAAGGGTGTCTAAGGGCTTACATTTTTACTTCTCATTCTCCTACTCTGATCTTGTTAATCACCTTCTATCATTAAGCTGAGCCTGTTTTGCCCTTGAAGTGTTTTTCTCCCAGTCCTTATCTCGACTCATTAACCCTTTGTTAAATTTTCTCTCTTCTGTCCAGTGCAGAGCAGAGGAGAGTGAGTGAGTGAGTGGGCTTTTCGTGGCTGCCTGGTGTTTGGGCAGTGTCAAACCACAACAGTATCTCTGATGAGTAATCCCAAAACTATAGGACAACTCTGATGTCAAGACTGCTCACAATTTAAGAGCTTTGTGATTATGTAATCAAACCCCTAGCAGAGCAATTTTCCTTCTGAAGCACTTGAACCCCAAACACTGCTTCTTCCAGATACTGTACTATCCATCAAGTTCTAGTGTGTCCTGCCTGATACTCTCAGGCTTTTTCCTTACATATGGCTACACTGCTACATTCCTAAACCACTAGCAGGGAAGTACTCATTCGTGCAGGTATTAATATTTACCCTGTCACCACATAATGGTGCTGAGATAGAGCTTTAGCATTAGTTTGATTCACCATCAATACTGTTTACATGAATTCCTTTTCAATGAGCAATATGTCTTTTGCAAGTTCCTATTCAGCACATTATCCTCAAAGTCATAAAACAGAAGGAAACAAATCAATAGCATCTAATCTGAGTATGGCTCAGTTCTGTGCTTTTGGTTAAAGAAAAATTAACTAATTAGCAACCATCTAGCTTTAGATACAATATCAAATATTGCCAAACAGGGTTTATCTTTCAATACAGTAGTCCAGATCCAACAGAATACTTAAAAATATGACAGTCAAAAAATAAAAAATCCATTCATTAACTTCTATGGTATAATTTGAAAATAAAGTAGTTCTGCAGATAATTACCAAATTTCCATATTTATAAGAAGATGGCACATATGGGGATAATAGCAAAAATGGAAGTACCACTTTCCTATTAATATGGAAATTCAGAAATTATTGGAGTTATCTGTTATAAATCAACTTTCTCATTTTTTGCTGATGGAAATGCCATTTATGCACTACAATAAATTCCAAAACTACTAATGCAACTCCCCTTTCACTCTGATAAATCAGTGTAATGGTTGTCGTGCTTATCCTCAAATTTGGCAGGAGTTCTGCTCTTAGATTAAAACGGGTCAAGTCAACACTTGGTGCAATACCACTACAGGTTTTGAAATTAGAGCAAGGAGGGATTTGCTCACACAACTCACATTTGCTCACATTTGCTCAGTTTAGCTGCCCCAAACAAATGTTGCACAGCCACAAGGTAGCTGCATTATTCACTTAAACTGACCAAAGCAGGCTGTGGGATTCTAACGCAGTATTTCATGTGCTTGCACAGGGGGGATGACTTATTGGAAACGGTCAGGAACAAGAGATTTTTTAAGGATTTGTTTTTTATAACAAGAATTGCATGTTGCTTGACATCAGGGTGATGCTAGCCTATCATCTTCCATAGAGGAGTGCAGCAGTGGATGCCTTCCTGTGGAGAACAAGAGTTATCTGTCATTATCTAGAAACCAGTGGGATGCTGCAATCACAATATTTTTTCAAGTGTTGGTCCCCTAAAGACATTGCTCCTCTTTCCCAAAACGGGTTTCACAGTTCTCTAACACCTCTAGAAGATGTGGCAGTTGATGTGAGATAACAGCTTATACCAGGGCCTAAATGGGGTTCCTGCTCTCTCTTAATGCAGAAAGTTCTATGTAAGAGAAAGAGGTAATCATTGATGCTTAGTGTTATTCCCCCAGCCTCTCCATGTACAGAACTTTTCCATTCTGAAAATGAATCTCAGAACCTGTGTTAGGTATTTGCTGCTTTAAATTAAGGGGGATATTCAGCCTATTGATGTTGTGCCTTCATAAGGTGAACCACAAATAGCAACAAAAAGCTCAGGAGTTCTCAGGCTTCCCAGTGGGGTTTCACATACGTGAAGTAACATCTCTCCTAAGATGATGCTACTTTAACCAAATCTTGAAAGAGAATCCCATGAGGCCGTTTCAGGTAGTGCCTGCCTGCTGCACAGCCTGTAGGGCAGTTGGCTGATCAGCATTACGCAGGCACTGCACTGTCAGAAGCAGCAGCAGCCAAAGGGAAGCACTAACGCCCTTCCCTGTTTTTCCATAGCACTAATTCACACATAAAAGGGGAAATGCTGAAGCTGCATCCATCAACATGAGCTTCATAAAACTGTCTCTAGAGGGGACCTTTTCACCCTGAAAAAGTGAAACAACAGGCTGCATCATTACTTAACAGTAGGGTCTTTGTAAGCCTGAATGAGGAAAGATGGTTCTCACCTGTTATGAGGATAAATTTATTATTCATAGGGAGACACCTAGAAGAAAATTTGACTTTTACCCTGTCTGTTGTTAAGTTCTAAGTGCATCCCAAGATCTTCAAAGGGTCCTCAATCTACCAGTTCATAAAAAAAAACTCTTCCATCAATATCTTTATCTCTTGCCAGACTCTACAGTCTCTTCTGCATAGCTCATACAGCACAGAGCAAGCAGCTGGGACAGAGGGCCAGAGCTTGATACAGCATTGGATGGACAACATTCTCCCAGCTAAACCAGTTCTCCAGGCAAGGCTGCCAACAGTACCAAAGCCCAGACAGCCACATGCCTGTCACCACTCCACACCTAGGGTTAATAAGCTCCTGAGTATCCTTTATCCTTGTCACTATGAGTGTGTTTTAACTGTGTGGCTTTGAGCTCAACAGTGACCTTCCCCCAGAGTCACTTCAAATGCTTTTAAAGCAATGTTCACATTCACGGAATGGAAGATTCAGGACAATCACTCATGCACAGGTTAACGAAGAGCCGTGAGCCCTGCTGATACCTCCTGCCCACTGGGCCGCTCTGTTTTGTGAGAATTCACAGAAAACCCTCTGAAACCATGACCATGGCTTCCCCTCCTACCACAGTACTCTACTCCCAAAACATATTCCAGAGTTTAAAGGTCAAACAGAAAAAATTGCAGGATGGTGACATGAATAATTTGTTTCAGTAATTTAGCAACATTGGTTTGTTGTGATTATTGCTACAAACTCCTTTCGTATTTACAACTGTGATCTTTTTAACATCTGAATAATTTATACACAGTGATCAGCGATGCGTGTGTCAGAGAATCAGGAAAATTAGCTCCTCTAGTGCTCCCTGACTTTAAGAGAACATATTTTCCCATCCAATTACATTGTTTCTCTGTGGTTTGCATTTGAATAAGGAGAAGTACCATGCCAAGAGACTCTGAATGGGACCTACCAGATGATCTGCACTTAAGATGTAGCCATACAGACACACCAATAAATTTCACCTTCTCTACAAGAATCCAGAAAGCATCAAGAAGATGGGAAGAATTGTACTCTTCACCGACTCACACACTGCGCTGCAATTTAAAATCAAACCCAAACAACAAATTCAAACAAACAAGCCCGAAGTAGACACTTCTTTCTCCAGTACATTTTAGAGTAAGCTGAACAAAGAGCAGGAGCTGAGGAAGAAAAAAAAAAATTACACGTTGTGATACTCACTTTAACTGTATGCAATCCTTACTGGCAACAGGGATCCTGAAGGACATCAAGGGAAATCCTGTGACTCCGAAGACCCAGAGTAAGAGGTGTTCTATAAATACTGAAGACAAACTGGGAGACAGATTGGAGGCTGGTAGCACTAAAAGTGAAAAAAGGTACAAAATGTGGAAAGGAAAGTTTTATAAAGGGGCTTTTATGGGGCAAGTACCAAAGCCACTACTTTCATTAGCCACCCCATGAGCTGACATCCTCCTACAAACCCTCTTGGGCAGAGATAAGTGTCCCCCAGTGCTTCCAAGTAACAGCAACCAACAAGGCCAATGCAGATAACAAAACCCAGTGATACGAGGCATGCCTGACAGACTTCACTTTTGCACATGAAAGGCCATCTACCAAAAGAGGGGCTGATGTAACCAAGGTGCAGTCATGGCAAGTGAAGCTGGACGGGAACTTTATGAAATGGCAATATCTGGAAAAGGTTTGATAGTGATGTGCTTAAGGGACTCATGAAAAACATCTATTCCAGCCTAGAGCTGCCATGTCAAGGCTTCCAATAAACAGCTCAAACACAGTGTGTGCACTGCATTACAGTTCAGCTCTGGCAAGATCAAGGTAAGTACAGAGATAACCTGACCTCCAAGAAACTCTTTCAGGCACAGTGTAATTTTCAGACAAAGTGTCATTTCCAAAGATCCATTAAGGTGTTTAAAAAAGAAGAAGAAAAAAATCCCAGATCTGCTTCCCTGTCTACCCATGCAGAACACAAGCACAAAATTTAGAATCCTACCTCGGGAAACCACCACCTCAATAAAAAGGTTGCACAATATTCCCCATTCCCAAACAAGTGACAAATGTGAGCCAGTGCTAATCCCTCCTTCCAGGAAAGGCAGAGACAGAGACAACAGCTGCACTAGCTGGGACCAGGCTTCATGCAAAGGCAACATGAAGCATAAAACTGCTTTTTGATTTGACCCTCACAGCTCTTCCTAGAGTTATCTTCCTTCCCAGTAGGCTTAGGTCAAAGCCCAGTTGTAGATTCTAGAAGTCACTTGCCTAGTTATCACTGGATTGCTCTGAAATAGCAGTGCATAATGGAGAGGCCAACCTAGCTCCTGTAAGCACAGTTTCCAGAGACTAAAAAGCTGGAGAAGGTGCTCTCAAAAATTTCTTATACAGAGGTATTTGAGGAAGCATTAAAATATGAGCCTGCTACATTTGCAAAGCAAGGGAGTTTTAGCACATGGGAAAAAAAAGCAGATTAAGATGCTTATGCTTTAACAGATGAAAATCAGGAAAAAATACGCTGATTGTACACATTCTCCAATATAACAAATAGAAAAGCAAAATACAAGATGTGTGGCCTAACAGCTGCAGTACTTTGAGCTGCCAGAGCCAAAACTTATAGAATATTCCTTTTGGTGATTGAAATCTGTAAGACACTTCAACATCTGTTAGAACAAGATGTTTGTTTACCACATTCCCCTACGAAATGGAATGATGTTTCTTACCTAATGTACTGAAGAATTTTTAGATGAAAGAGGGATGTTTATGAGATCCATGCAGAGTATAATTGAAAGAATATTTCCGGATAAAGATACCATATGTTTTGTATTTCCATCGAACCTATAAATATCTCTCTAACAGTTTGGGCCCATAAATACCATGATTGGGAAGAGTTTTATGCATTTGCTTAAGGCTTTTATTACTTTCAATTATCAGTTTGCTAACCGCGTCTCATTTTCCTCCCACTACATAGCAGTATTCCCAAGGATAAATTGTGAGATGTCAATAAGATCACCGGAATGAGTAAAGAACTGAGCAGTGCTGGGGCACACGGAACAGTCTGGCCTCCACAGGGCACAGGGAGCAATTCCTCCCCCACCACAAATGCCACGTGCTCTTTACAGTATGTGACCTGCAAAATTTATTTGCTGCCTTGGTTGCAGGGTGTGATGGGGAAAACCGTAAAAATGCAAACCTCCAGGAAGTCCCAGCTGCACAGCAGAGCTATGTAATGTAATTCTTCCTGCACAGCACATTAGCAGGAATAGTGGAATGTGAGCACACAGAAAGAAATCGAAGTTCCTAGAAAGAGAGAAATTACAATACCTTAAAATTGACCACATAAGAAACTCTGTCTTTATAAAAATAATAAAAAAAAATAATCAGTGTTTTCTAAATCCCACCACTGAAAGAATCCTTTCCCTCATATGAACAGGGAAAACTGCCAGTATTTCAGGGAAAGATGCCATTTTCACTGTTGTTTTTCACTGTATTATGGTAGTACAAGAGCACTGTTTGCCCTTGTTTCAAGAAAAACTGTTTTACTATCAGTCTTGTTAAAATCTGATTTGTGCACTACTTTTCCATTCCCCCAGAAAGATATGCTCCTAAGAAAAATTAACCTTTGCTTATTGCTTTTTCAGCTTAACTTACACAATGGTTTTATTCCACTGGTGTTTCATGTAATAAAAAAACTAGAGAACGTCTCTGCACAATTAATAGAAGCCTTGCAATTCAATGTGCACTCTTCTGTGGTGCCAATAATGTTATTCAGATGCATGAACATTAAAACAGAGTTTAAAAGTTGAAGAATTCAACAATATGCACCCACCCAATACAGAAGCTGTTGAAGTCACCTGGAAGAATACACCGTTGCTTCACTGAAATTTTTCTAATGCCACTGTCATTTGAAGTGTTTGAAGTTCTGCTGATCTCTCCATTTTGCACACAGATCACCATGTGCCCCTTTCACCTCTACCTGGTTAAAGCCAAAAGCTTTCTGTGGCACTCCACAGGCTGGGAGCTTTGAGGGATATCAAGAACTCCACCAGTCAGGAAGACAATATGTTGTTCCCAAACAGTTCCACGATTAGAATTTTACAACTTTCTTTAAGCTATAAAGAAGAAAAAAATGTTGGAAAAATCTTATCTCTGGAACTGGAATCCAAATTCAAATTCTTCAGCTAAATTCAATGGCAGGTGAGGAATTTAAACAGGATTCATAGTTTAATAACCAAATTTTCCGTGCCTCACAGTACCAACTTAAGTCATCAGAAACTCAACAGTGAATATGCAAGTTCATGTCCCAGACAGTGCAGAACTATATGTACTTTTTTTTCTTTTTTACTTTTTCCAGTACTGCATTTATTTCAGGTAGTAGTACAGGACTACAAGAGGGATAAAACAATTCATACATGTGTGTGTTCCTGATACAACAGTTTTTCAACAACTATTTTTTAAAGACAAATGCTACCACTATTGTTCAGGCAAAACAGCAACTTGTAAGTAGCTCCTGATTTCCTACTGCTCAAATTACCTACTGATTATGAGAACACCTGATTTCCACCTCACCATTTTAATTATATATTTATCAAGTGTTTAGGCCCCTTTGGAACAGAGCTGCCATCCAATGTGAGTTCTGCAGGGTGACAGTACCACTGCCAAGCAACGACCAGTATCCTAGCTTGGAGTGTCCATCTTTCTGGAGTCCACAGGACCCCTCAAATAAGACAAATGTCAGTGCTTTGAAAAGTCTCTCCAAGGGAGAAATAACTGTTTTAGAGCAGAATTCTTCTTGGTGATTTAAAAAAGATTTACAATTACTACAAGAAAAGCCCTTTGGAATAGTGATTTTCCAGGATAGTCAAAGTTTCCTAGAAAAAAACCCAACCAAATTGATGAAACTGACCTAATGGTAGCACATTAGAATTCAGCCAAGAGCTCGCTGGGACACAGAAGCAGCTGACTCCCCGTGCCTTCTGACTCACAGCTTCCAAGGGACGAGAAGATCCACAAGGTCTAGAAAACACTGCCATTATCAGAGGAGTGTGAGGTCACCCCTACAGCAGACCAGAGCCTACAGGTTCCAGTGAGCCAAGAGCCCCTAAGCTCCGGGAGACCAAATCACAATCATGTGTGTAAACCAGCACTCGGAGCACAGAGCCAGGGAGGTCAGACGTGCAAAGGGTGAGGGAGAGAGGCAAGAAGTGCAAACGGGCTGTGCTTTATTGTGTTACATGCAAACTGTGGTGCTACAGGCCCACATGGAACACGTACAGGAGTGACTTAATGCAAAAGCTTCAAGAGACCAAAGTCAACACAGATGGCTGGACAGCAGGCTCTTCACAGACCTTGGGCTCAAATTACACTGTTCCTTTTGGACTCTTTCCATAGTCTGAAGACACTCCTGGAACAACCTGCAGCAGCAGCAAAGCAATGGGGTTTTCCAATTTTCTAACTGTTCACTTGCTGTGCCTACTGCACCGAAACCACCTAGAGACTATTTGCTCTCACAGGAATGAATGACATCAACACAGAGACTCACAAAAGCCCTCCCTAAATGAGGTGTTTCGGACATTTTCCCAGTGTTCTGAACAAAACTGCAGAGTTATGAGCACCACAAGTGACAGCCCTGTAGCTTTGCAATTGGATTTCAGGGGATTGGAAACCACCAACACCAGCTAGATACGTTCTGGACATGTGTGCAGCAGCTGCCCTGGCTAAACATCATTCCACTCAACACTTCCCTGCACAAGCCTGCATACAGGCTAAAACTATCCGGATCTCTTCAATTTACAGACAATTATGAATAGAAAACGAGTCCTGGACACCTACAGCCAGGCAGAGCTCACAGAACGGGCAAAGTCTAAAGCAGCTCTAAGCCACTGATCTGATTTCCTGTATTTTGGTTTCCCAGACATAACATTAAAGGACAGTTTTTACACTCTGTCTTATATAAAGCCCACCTCAAGGGATGAGTCTTTTGAAGCAGGCTGTTTCAGTGCAGTATTTCAGAACATTTTCTCTCAATGTTACACCTACTTTATGTTACCCATCTGCCATATTTTCTTCGGGCATATTTTCTAAGCGTTTTCCCCCCATCAGTTGGTGCAAGTCAGTGCTTTAGGACAGCTTGAGCTTTGGGACAGCACACAGTTGGCTTACCCTGACTTGTTAGCACTACTGGTCTACTCAGAAATCTAGGGCAGATCTAGGCAGGCTGAAGAGAAATTGTAGAGTACTCAGATATTAACTTCCAAAAGTATTTGGAAGGAAGAGGAGTCAGTGGGAAGGCTAGAGATTACCAAGCAGGTCTGGGCATTTGGAACTCAGAACAAGGAGTCTCAATATACAGCTACCATTGAAAATAGAGTGCTTCAGTGCTGTTTGCCAGGATAGTGGATAGAACATTTTACATGCCTTGTTTTAATAAGAGGATCGATTGACTGAGAATGCTTTGGTATTGTGTGATTACAGTCTATTGCAATAGTTACCCCTTCATCTTAACTGACTCCCTCACATCCATCCTTAGAAATAACACTGGAGTGAAGCCAAACAGGAAATAGCATTTCTAGATCTGCCAAAATATCATTTTATTAGACTGGATATTGAGAAAAACCACTAGTGTTGTTTTTCTTGCTTGAAGTTGTTACACAGCTCATACAGAAACATTTTTATAGCCTTTGAAATAGGTGCAAAACTGCCCGCAACAGAAAAATGGCTCTTTCCCAGACACATTCTTTGTGCTAAATCCGAAGTGCACGCATTTTTCAAAATATTATTTCTATTCATCACCATGCAAAACTTGGCACTGCAATGACTCAGTATTGCAATTGCCTTGGTGTGATGTGCCTTAGGGCCCATTATTTTATGCTGATCCCTTACGCCAGGTTAATAATCTGGAAGAAGCTTGTTCAGGTAAAGACACCAGGATAAAGATCCAACCCTCACCGTTATTTACTGCAATTAGTCTTGAGATTAAAAGGGTCTAGAAAATTCTGAGGCCTGAGATAGAAAAGGGGGTTTGAGAATTGTTTTGAATCAATGTTGCACAGCAGTATTGGCTTCTGAAAGTTCTCCTTTACAAGCAGCATTTATGGAAGTTAAAAAAGCACTAATCTAAAATCTAACAGTACAGACTCCAAGTACATCACTGATCCCCTTGCAAGAGTTTTGCAGAACTAATTTACTGTGTTAAAGAGCTTGATGAAACAACTCTTAATAGGTGAGAAAAAATGAGTTTAAAATGTAAAGCATATTGAATTTAGAATTTCTATTTCTCTGCTTTCTGTCTGTGGATCATGATGCTTCATGAAAGCAGAGAGGACTTTTTAGTAGAATTTGTCTTCCAACTACTATCCTGGAATGACAATGTACAAACTTGTACACTGTATCACAGTAATTACACCCAGAGTACAACAGCCAATAGATGGTCAGGATGGTAAAAGACTTAGTAGAAGTTCTATAACTGCTTGAAAAAAATTGCTTTCCATAATGACAGTGCTGTAAGTAAAAAAGGAAACTCATTTACTTCCATTTAGATCAGGGGCTAAACTCATACACCCTTTTCTAGTGCAGTATAATATTAGTTTTTAATAGCCAATACCTCTTACTGCCTCTAGTGAAGATACTGTTCCAGTACTGAATATAAATTTAGGATGGCATATAAGAGATAGTACCCAACTCAACTCATGCTCTAAAAATTTGGATCAACTGACAAGTGAAACTTTCCTTTGACCCATTTTTTCCAAATATTTCCTTGGTATCAAATGCTTTCACATAGGATATCATTAGGTCTAATGAGTTTGACACGACTGCATTTCAGAAAAGCTTAGCTAGAAGTGTTCTAACCAAGACACACTCCTACCAGTCTAACTGCAAACATCCCAGGAAATGGAAGAGTATCTCAGCCTGACCCAGGACAGCAAGGGAGAGGAAAGAAGACCAGTTCTGCTGTTCCCAGCTTCAGAAACATGACCCTGCTGTAGCTCATTTGTCCTTCTACAAGCATACCAGGAACAGAGTCCAACCGCGCCAGTGGCAGCCACTCACCTTTCCTAGAAGCAGCTGGTTGCCAGTGCAAATAAAGAATTGAGCTGCTGCTGGGAACATGGTTGCATCACAGTTTTTTTATTCATAACACATTTTTCACTTTTACAGGACATTTCACAATCTCAAGACCTTTACTAATTTCAATCTCCCTTGAAGATTGCAGTTCACTGTCTGAGAAATGATGGGACAAATTAAGAGAAAACTTGAAATATAACAGTTAGAGACAGGACAAATGGAAGTTACACCCTGAATTACAGGGGAGATGATGCGGCCACAGAGAAGCACTGAGTAAGGAAATGAGGGAGGGTTTGATTGCCAGTCCTTACAATAGCTCTGAAGTCCTCTGTGAAAAGCAGTAACAAAACTGAGCACTACCACATCATGTTCTTTACTTCCAAGGTACAACGTAAGTCTTAGAGAAATCCTAGGCAAACACTAGGAAGGAAGACTAGTACCAAGTACATTCTAAATTACATTTTTTACAGGTTTCCAATTGCATGAAAGCATATTGCTAGAATTTTTTACAGCTTATTAGGTGTTTAAGGTGAAACCAAGATATGGTTATAAATGTAAGCATCCATCTTACTTTGGACATGGAAACATACCTTTCATGTGCTTGGAACCCAGAACCAACAGAAGAATATCAGTAAAAGTGGGGATTCTCACATCAAAATGCAAACCTCAGCATTTCAGGACTAAAATTACCAAATGCCAAATCCTGGGAGAGATGGTAAGAGAAGCCATGCCTTAGACAACCTTGTGCTTTTCCACAGTGTGCCTGGCCTTAATGGATTTGCCTTGTTGATGCCAAAGGTAAGACCACAACAGTGTCTTCTCAATAACTGGAGGTCACCAACCACTGGGGATTCAGCACTGACTGCAGAATATGCAAGCTGAAGAGCTTGTAGAGAATGGGTTAAGCAGAAGTTTTAAATGATTGCTTGATATATTGCAATCATAGCTCCATCTATTATGTGTATGTTCCAGGGGAGTCAAGCCATGAATAAACACCACAGTGATTGATGCAGTGGAACACGAGGAGCTGAGGATGTTTGCCTGCTTTGCAACACACCAATGTATCTGAAAGTATTATTTAACCTATTAAGCAGCTGGCTTGGGTGCAAAGGAGAAGAGATTCCCTTTTCTTGGATGACACTGTACCTCCCACTTCAGTGATTCATTCCTCTTAGCCTTGAGAGAAGGAGCCTTCTTTCCTGGCTTATAAACACTTCTGGGAAGTATCTGGCAACACTGGTGATCTCTGCTCAGAATTCTTTCCCTTATCCTGCTTCCTCTCTCATTCAAACAGACTCTTAAAATTTTCAGTAGACAACCATAAATGTTTTCATTATTCTTTATAATTTCGTTGGGAAAAAAAAATTCAATCCTTAAAAGATTTGGGGAAAGGTCACACATTTAAACTCCATCAATTCAAGAGCCAAGTATGTTTCCTGTGCTTTCCACATTAACTGCCACTCCAGGAATTCTCTGGTACAAACAGCTCACTAATGCCAGTGAAAAAAACTCAGTCACAAGATTTTCACCACAAATTACAGGAAAGTAGGATTTTTAAGCACTATTTCTGGAAATTCAAATGCTAGACTGAAAATGTTTATTAATGGCATATTTACATGCTTGATGCTAAAATCAGAACTAGCCCAAACATCTACATTTTTAATGAAAAAACATGATTGACCCAGTTTTTAATCACGCAATCTAGTAAAAACCTTCATGTTTTTCAAAGAACATTGTGCTTTCCAAACTTATTTATATAAATTTACAAACAGTTTGATTTGCTATTTTTTCCTCTCCCTTTTTGGAAATCTTTCTTTCCACTGTTTTCCTTTGCCAGGAACTGGATGATATGATAAATGCAAACACCCAAACAAAATTTCAACCTGAAATTCACTTGAAAGGTTTACCAAAGATTTTGAAAAAAAACCCTGTTTATAACTAGTTTTATAAGTTGATTTAAAATTTTTCTTCACTATATATTTATACACATGCACACATACTATATATAGCAAAGCACACATGGCTGAAGGTACCTCATTGCTCCATCTCTGTGGTACCATCTTCACAACTTCACTACATTCCCACTGACAATCATAGCAATACATCCAAGATCACACAGGATTCTGGAATACTGAACACTGATTCCAAGTGTCAGAGACATTAGTGTTCCCTTGGCCAATCCTTCCATATGACAATAAACATACTCTCATCCTGATGATCTGAGTAAGTGAAAGATTTCTACTCTGCATTTATCAGTTAATTTGCTCTGAAGGAAGTTTCTCATCTGAAAGAGCTTTGCAGAGGTAAGTTCAAGCTTCTACTTTGTTTTGGATGGCACTCTTACTTTTTTCCCTCTGCAAAAAGCAGCATAACACCAATGACAGGAATACAAATGCCACAGGTTTCTCCTTGAATAACATAAAGGGAGCATCTGGAGAAGCTGATAAAGGCAGAGATTGCACTATCAGGGATGAGATTTCTGCTGCTTTAAGAGCCCTCATTTATACTTTCTTCGTAGGAAGCAATATTTATCAAATGCTAAAACCTTTTTTAACAGGTTCAACTTTGTCACAAGCTGGTTGTTAGTCACAGCATTTTCAGCCTATAAAAAGGAAACAAAGCTGGGAACTGATCCAGAATACAGGTTCTTTACAGAGCTGGCTGAAATTACCTCAAACTGATTTCATCAGGCAGGATCACTAAAGGATCACAACTGAAAGAGGAAAAAACAGTAACAGGGACCAGCAGGAAACAACAAGATACTGCTCCTAGGAAAGCAATTTCAACAAGAGGTTATAATTTCTGAGAGACAGGAATTACAAAGTATAGATGTCTTTCCAGGTCCTTCAGGACAAATAGCATGATTACAAAGAACAGTCACTCTGTAATGACAGATCACATTCTGACCTTAGTGACTGTCAGCATTAAGATAAGTGAGGTTTGCTTTCAAGCCAACATCCAAGCCACTGAAATGACAGTCTCAGTATATCCCTAATCAAACACAACTCCAGCCCTGACCTTTGTGAGGTGAGAATGTTCTGCTTTCTGTTAATCAACCTCTCACTGCCTTTGGTCCCAAAAAGAAACATGGAAGTACCACAAGATTGCTGTTCTAAGAGAAAAAACATCTAAATAGGACAGTGTAAGCTGCCTCAGTGGCATCTGGAGCCAAATTCCAAAGAAACAAGTATCTGCTTTTGCCACCTTTGCACAGGGAGTGTTTAAAGGTGTAATGCAATGGGGTTTGCTGGGATAGATCGATGTACAGGAATGGATTGGTTGAATTGGACATGCAACTTAACAATGAATGAAAATCAAAACAGTCACAGCTGGATTTCAGTTCATGCCTCATTCAACACTAGTCAAGCACAAACTGCAGTATGTTTTTATACAGGCTATAAAAAATTCAAATTGTTTTTGTACTGTGACTTCATCATACTGAATTTTTAATACTTATAGACAAACTTTAGGTAAACAATCATAGAAGGCACTTAAATCTTCTATGACTGTTCAAGAATAGGAGAGGTTCTTGCCACCACACCAGTATGCATCTGTAAAATTAATCAAAATGTTTGTGGCTACACTACCCCTGAATTCAATATATTTATCAATACTATTTTTGCAAGATGTTAATGAGCTTAATTTGCAATGTTAAAAGCTGAATTATTTAGGTTGGAAAATCTGAAATACATTTTTATGTATTGCTTTTTCAGTTTTTAAAAATATATTTCCATTTGCCTTTATACTATAAAAAAGCAAAGGGACTCTTCTGGCACTCTACAAATGGCACTCACTGTGATCAAATATAATGATAAAATAAACTGTAAATCTTATTTTAAATATTTGACTTAACTTTCTGACTTTCAAGATTCAGAAAGACATAGCATCACTGGCCTGGATATACTATACCTAATTTTATGGCTTCACCATGTCATAGCATTTCCCAAGGACACAGTGTTTCCAGATGCACAGGAAATATCACTGCTGCAATATTTTTACACTCAACAGTTTGCAAATTTTCTAAGATTAACTACTGGCACTCATAATAAACTTTGTTATCAGTGTATGACAAATTAGATTTATAAATTAAACGCTGAATCAACTCAAGTTCTGCAGGACCGAATAAGCTGTTCAGATATTTAGGCACCACCAGAGTTCCCCTCTCTGCAGTTGTTGTTTCCTGGTACTGGAGAATGCAGACACACCTTTTGGATAGGCAGGTTTCTAGAATATAAAGAAGTTTTGCACTGCCCATTAAACAGGAGGTTGCATTAACAGAAAGCTCTTTCTAAATCCACATCAAACAGAAAAAGAAGCTGGCTCAGACTGTAATTATTCCCTAGCATCTTCAAGAAAAAAATGTGAAAAGCTGCTCAAAACTCTCAGTTTGCCTCTATTTCTCCCTCATACCATCTGGGATGGCAGAGGGTGCCTGATCCAAAGCTCCAATCAGGTTATCTATGTTGACTTCAGCTGGCTTTGAATCATGCTCTAAAGGAGGGAATGTTACCTGCCTTTGAAGAGCACTCAGCCACAATACCCTGCAAAGATATTTAAGTAGCAGCCTAAGAACTGAGAGAGGACTGGCTGTCAGCTGTCACAAAACGTGCCAAAAACACCCAGAGTTTTATTGCAAAGAAGGTAAGGATAGGTTTCTAGATCTTAAATTATGCTTGTCTCATAAGTGAATAACAACAGACTGCTAGTACACAAACAGCTGGGCAACACATCAGCTCTTCAGAACTTCTGACCTGCAAGGTATGTTCACCTGGTTGGGAACTTGATGCTACATTTAAATCACAAAATGGTCTCCTACTGTAGTAAATATTTACTTCCTTCTGAGTGTTCTCCTGCAGGTTTAATTTAGAGCACACTTTACCTGAGAAATTCAGGTTGCAGGTACCTCAGGTACCTGAGTATCCTTTCATATTGATGATGTAAGTTTGCCTTGAATATATTGCTATTAAATCTACACTTGTTGCTATTAACTGACAAATCCTGAATTTGATGGAGCACCTCATGTCATGCCAGGCTGTGCCAGGACCAAACTTTGATGCATTTAGCCATTATTTCAGCCACTAAGCACCATTCAGACATTGCTTCTTCAGCTCGTTCTCAGGCTCTGCTTGGGAGAGTCTGCAGTGAGTGGCACCCCAGTAATATTCCCCACCAATAACCAGCATTCTCCTTTCTTGGATGTTATGGGTCTTGATTGCCACTTCACTGCCACTGGACGTATCTGCTACAGGACAAGCAAAGCATGCTGCAAGTGTTTATGATTTTCAGAGATATTGACCTTGTACAGATCTGCAAAAATAACTTTCTCCTAAAGTCCTTTCAAGCTCTTCAGGCCCTCCTTGTTTGTTGCCTAGCATAAGATTTTTCTCTCCCTAAAACACTTTGATCACAGTATGCAAACCAAGCATCTAAATCAAAGCACAGGTCCCTTTAGGTGTCCTAAAACCTTGTCCTGGTAAAAATTAGCTCCTGCTAGGCCATCCCATTCAGCCTTCTTTGGACAATGAGTTTACTTTAATTCAGTAGGCAGTTTCAGCATATTCATATTTATGAATATAAATATGTTATGTTAATGCCTGCTTGGATTGTCCTTTAGCTGCCTCCAAAGATAAAGTGTGATAAGGCTCCTATCAGCTCACAGCTGACTGAAAACAGAACTGTTTGTTGTAGCTGGCTTACAAAAAAAAAAAAATCAGCATTCACAGTTTGCACAACAATTTCATTAAGCATCACAGCAGGGTGATGAAGTTCAAGCAGCACAAAAGAAAGGAGCATCCTTCCTTGTGAAATGGCTTTGTTGGCATCCTAGAGTCTGATTCGGATATTAGGCATTTGAAACAAGTTACCTTTAAATTGCTTTTGGCACAGTATCGTGCAGCCATGAAGAATCTGTAAAGTTGAGAAGCAGAAAAAGAGTTCTTTGCAACTTGCAAGAATTGGCAATCTGACCACTGGTTTCACTTTTCCTGTCCATTGCCCTGAAGATAGAGGTTGAGCTGGAGTACTCAGAGCCAAGAAGTCTATTGCTGATGACATTGCCTAGAAGGTCTCTCAAAGGAAGCACCACTATAATAACAGATCAGCTGAAAAAATGGTTAAAAAACCCCTTGCTTTAAAATGTTCTCAAGTCTCCTTATACAGTTGATTTCTCATAAAACACTTTCATTTTAGTAGGTGATTATAGCTGTTTAAGGGTTGAGTTGATTATACAATCAAAAATTCAATTCTGCTTGAACACCATCCCGAGAAGTCATTGGCTCTTATGCAAGATCTCAACATGCCTCTAGAAAAGGAAAGATTTTGACCTTAAATAGCTAATCCCTGTTCTTGCTATCTTATTTTGTAGTATTATTTTCATAACACTAAATATCATTACATATTATTACAAACATTGAAACACCAATGAATTTCTGCACTACAGGTCTGCATTGTTTGTAGGGCTGGTGGAAAGGTCTCAGGCATTCAAGTGAGCTTGGTATTAATCACAGTTCATGCCACAAAGCTGTGTGACAGTCTTCAAACACTTTGACAGACAGTATTCATTTTTATAATGCACCACAGACTTGGTGCCCTCTTGCTTGAAGGCTGAAAACTTGAGTAAGTCTAAATTGTTTCATTACATTGTACTTCCTACAGCTCTTCCAATCTCCTGCGTGACTATCAACTACTTCAATCACTGATCTGCCACATGTGATATTTGATGCCTGAGGCAGGCAAGGCAAATTACATGCACAGCACATTTTTTTATGTTTTGGATTTAAAGCCCTACATACAGCACATGTGGTAGAAGGTGCTGAAATGCCATGCTTGCCCCTAGAGAAAACTAGAGAAGCTGGAGTATGTTGCTTTATAAGGCAGAAGTTTATGTCATCATCATGGGGTAATCAAGTTGCAAGGGTCTAAAAGGGCTACTACGCATCCCTGGATGGGGATCCCCTTAGAAAGCAGGTAAATTAATCACTGTACCAAACCTTTAAGTGTTTACTTTGCATATAAGCCAAGGGATCCAGTCATAATTCCTACATTTTCTTTTCCAAAAAGGTGTTTTCATCTGGCACTAGGGGGTGAATGTTTGCTAGCTATTTCTCTAAGTTTTAGATAAAGAGTAGACAGGTGGCTCTTGCAAATCCCCTGACCTGGCACCTCCAGGGCACAAAGCCAATATCTAACAGCACACCTGCTCCAGAGCCACACTGTGCTCCAAGCGCCACCCAGCTTTGGGTCAAATAGGTTGGAACTCCTGGAATTCCCGGTGTTCTGTGCACTTGAGGCAGTTTCCAAACCACAATGAAAGCTCATGCACATTAGAATGACTTAGCAAAATCTGCCTTGGATTTCGTTCTACAGGAAGGAGTTACTCATGGCATTGATATCTCAACCTTTTCAGGTATAACACTATGTCCCTACATTTGCACTTACTTTTTCTGCTTAGTTATGCCAAAAGCCCTGGAAACCAGACCTTTACTGGAGCGGATAATTCCCTTGCATAATCTAGTATCCATCCCACTTCACACTCCGCAAGGCTGCTGTTCCACATCGACACTCTGCGCGGCAATGGGCTGAGGAGAGAGACAGCTGATGAATAATGAATGGCTGTTAAGAGCTTCTGAATAACAGCACTGCTTAAGGGAGATAATAAAAGATAAATCTGCACTCCTGCACATCCTTCCAAATACCGTATGTTTAGCACGTTGTTCCATGCAGTTTTCTTAGCCCATAAATAGGTATTTAGAGAGAATGCACGGAATGGCAATGGAGGCGGGGAGGGTCTTTCAGTCTGACAAAGTCACTTAATGTATGCAGAGGTCATTTGAGGTATCACCTTTGAAGAAACCAACTGAAGCATTTTCCTGCATCCAGAAAAGGGGAAGTGCAACACTGTCTTCCCACACGAGAAGTAGTTGTGAGCCAGCTGGAAGTTCAGTCTCCTGAACACAACTCGTTTTCAGAATTATAAATAGTTTCCAGATTTAAGGATCCAATCAACAGGTCTCCTTTAATCTTTTAGCTTATTTAGAATAAGCTTGAAGTGACTTTCAATAGACCCTTTAATATGGCTAACATGGATCAGTTTTGATACGTACCAACCTCAATCATTTGCGGTCTTTTGAACATCAGACACATGCTACTTCTGAGGCTTGGAAAGTAACTGCTATACAGGCCAAAATCTACCCTTATTTCCAGGAACTCTTCTTTACAGTTCACCTTCTCCATTATTCCTCTAAACACACTTACATACTGCAAATCTCAATTTTCCATCTCCTCCTAACCGCCAATTTTCTCTGCAATATATGCATTTCTTTCTTCCCTGTAACAGTCCTTATCTCTTATCCCCTCCCAAGGGACATGTTAAGTTCTTCCTAATCTTCCATCATTACTCTCAGTCACGTATTTATTCTTTTCCCAAAAACTCCTTCCAATGCAAGCAATATAATGGAGATCTATCTTCGCACTGCTCCTCTGAAACACATCTGTTCCCATTTTGTTCTAATGATGTGTTTTCTACTAATTGGTTTTACATAGATTTGAAGGAAAATAGCACATTTGCCAGGAATACAATGATTTCTCTGAATAGTCAAATAATAATCAAATAACTTCCTAGAAGAAGAATTATTAGTCACAAGCACATATAGCTGTGTTTGGGCATTGAGTAAGTGGATAATTAAGGTCCCACAACACGCCTTTTCCGTCTTGAGACATGTCCTTCCTTGAATGTAACCATTTGTTCTCACAGATCAGCACTTCTGAACATAAATTTGGGTTCAATCCCAACACGTATTTGTACAGCGTGTACTTGAAGCTCCTTTTAACACTAAGTTGGGATCATGTAGTTGGTTCTGAGCAGCTAATTAGAGTACACTTTTTTTTTTTTTGAGGAAATATGACCTGGCAATAGAACCCAGCACAGTACTAAGATGAAATCCAAGGCAAAGCTCCTGCTGTTCAGAAATATATCAAATCTCACTGTGTGTGAAGCTGTTGTAGTTCAGAGTTTTTCTGTTTAAAATCTGATTAGGAACCTGAGTGTTTACTTGGCTTCAGCAATGTTCATGCTTAAGAGAATCCAATCTCAGATTGTTCTGTGTCTTCTTTTGCTTTTAATCAAAAAATGTTAGGCTGAAGTGACTCCATCATTCCAACAGTGCTTCATGAATTGCTATGTATTTACAAAGGCTGACAAAGAACACTATGAACTGTGTGAACTTAAAAGGGATCCAACAGCAATGACAGAAAGAACACTCACGTTCAGATTTTGAGAAACTTGCCTCACTCACTAAAAAAGGTGTTGCCCTTCATTTGCAAGTACATTCCATATATGTCTAATTAACTTTAATTAAAGACCCAGATTTCCTAAGAATTTTCTTTTCCAAGTTTACCTTAACTCACATTGTTCAAATCAGCCTCCTGTCTCCCCTCCCCTCCTATATGCACCCGATCTCATGTCTTTATAAGCCTGAGTTGGCATTGCAATGTTACAGGTTCAGCCTCACCATGTTTGCTGCCCACAGACAATTTTCTCCACCCTCCAACAGCAGCATGCTAGCAGCTGCAGGAAGTAAATTCAGGCTCTGCCAGGTTCCTGTAAGACTCCTGTAAGAAGCAGCCAGGCAACTGAACAGATGCCAGCCTGAGACCGCATAAGGGAATCAGCATACTGTAACATCCACAAAAACTAGCACCATTTCCTCACCTCTCTCTGGCTTGGCTGAAGAGGATTTGCTTACTGCTTCTACTTGAGGGGAGAGAATACTATGGGAAAAATGTGCCCTTTGTGCAGCCCATGGGCAGGGATTTTTTTTAGTTCAAGGCTTTGGAAATTTTTTCCCAATTTTATTATTTGAAAATACAACATTCTTTAGCAGTGGAATTGTCTTCTTTTTCCCACAAGACTATATGGGATAGTTGAAGGATAAAGTTTATTTCAGTGGCCCTGAAGCTCTTACACATCTCTGTGGACACAAGGATATGTGTCTTGACCATAATCTCCAGTACACCTAAGCTTAAACCCATGACTGAACCCTCGTTTGGGGAATTACAACCTTGGTTCCTACTTAATCAACTGAGCTTGTCTGGGTGGTTCTCCCAATGTGGAGGTCAACCCTGACAGACCAGGTTTGAGCCTGTACCCAACTGATGTTTTATGTGTGAGATCCATGTGTTTCAGACTGGCAGTCCTGAAGCTGAAACCTGACCAGGGAGACTGCTAAAATTGAGAAGACATGCAATTTTAGTAATTCCTGCCTTATGCAATATTGCCTTGCTAAAGCTATGAGGGTTATTCAGAGACAGAAAGATAGACTAAAATGGATGGCACGCTAGAAAAAAGAAGCCAACATGCAGTGTACAGGACCAAACAGTTACAGACCAATCTTCCTTTGCTGTGCCTAGAGTTGCACAAATTTACACCTGCAGAGAAGAGTGTGTAGTCTATTTTATACCAGAAACAGGCCTCATTAGGAATACAGCACCTTGGTGAAATGCCCTAAGTCCTCTAGAACTGACCTCCCTGACCATTCAGCATAGCAATTTTCACTTATAGACCGACATCAGCATCCTGTCAACTACAGTTTACGAGCTGCAATGACAGTCTCAGCTACCCACTTGAGCCAAACTATGACTTCAGAATCTTCTTGTGATGTCCAGCCTAGACTTTAATCCTCATCTGCTAATGCAAACCAAACAGTAATCTTGGTTAATCTCAGTGAGGTACATTATTTATTTGTTTTTGAACTGCTAAGTTTCCTCTGTCTTTAAGGTACCTCCCCCAAGTGTGTTTTAAGACAGGTCCCGTATTCAGAATTATGTCTCTAACACTGGGACCATTTATACTATTCAATCACTTGGAATATTCAGACTTAGAGAATCTGAGCTTTTCTTTAGATTTTCACTCAAAATATGAGACGCGCGTCTTGGCTGATCATTTACTTTGCCTCGAGAATACCTCTGAATCTCTTATCTTGCAGGCTGCAACTTCATGGTCTCCTTGAAAAAGAGCTGGTTACTAAAGCTGGCCTGTCCATGACTTAGAGGACAAGTGGAAAAATCACAAGTCTGCAGAAAAAGGACCAGCTTGGCAATTATGCAACTGTCATTTGTGCATGAAGTTTATTTGCACAAATCCTTCCCTGTACTGCTCTCCCAGAGAGCAGCCATATTCATTTTGAGCTCTTCTAACTCAGTGGTACCTATCAGACAGAGTATTCTACCTGGAAAATAACATTAAGCCTGGTGAAGACTCATTTGGCAAAGAATAACTTTTTAAAAGTCCATTGTTTGGGTCCTCTGTGGAGGTCACTCCTGCCTATGAGCAGGATCAGCCCTCACCTTCCCGTGGATAACAAATCAGCTGCTTTTCACAGGTCCATGCAAGGTCTCCCACCACCAGTGTTAAGCCACACACTTAGTGTGAGGATTCATTCTTTCAGCACAAGTAGGTTTAGCATTTGTGAAGATAAATGGATAGAGATCCCTCCAGCGAGGTAACTCAAATTCCTAGCACAGAAAGACCACACATTGCTCACAGGCATCTCTGGAGAAGAATTCAAAAGCTCATACCACTGCAGCATCCTACAGTTATTCTACACAAAGGGAACTCTTCAACAAACCCTTCTTGTTACCATGTTATTGACTAACCAGTATATCAGCATAACAAAAGACACACATTAGAGACTCAACTGTTGGAAGTTATTTTAAGATTACTCCAGTGCTCCTCTAAGTTACTGCACATGCAAAACCAGATATTCAAGGTATTTGCTCATTCTGGGGTGCATCTTTCAAAAGACACTGCATTTAATTTCCCTTTTCACTCAGACCAGCATTTCAGGTGTTTCTTCAGCTAATGGCTGAAATATCAGAGAGTAATTTCAGAGAAATCCAAAGGCTGCCATCACGGCTATCACAAATGTTAGTCACTACTGACCTGCTTGAATACCAGTGACAGAAAACTGAGTTTTAATCCCTTACCCCCAAGCTGCCTGTCTCTGTGTTACCGAGGAAGTTAACGAGTCAGACTGACACATTCTTGTGTGGTATTCCTCTGCCTAAGGTTTATTTTCATGCATCACTGTTTGTTTTGACTGTGCTGTTCCTGCACACGCCTTATTTTATCCTAAAGTAAAGCACTCTTACTTTTTAGTTTCCTTATTTTAGGAAACTGTTTCTTGCCCTCAGATGAACTAATTTCTTCTTTTTCTCCCAAATAGCTAATTTTTAATTTGTCCCTTGTTTTTGCAGATGTGTTTAGGCTTAGTTATATGCTATCTCTCGACAATAAAATTACTTTTTTTCTGCACTATTTCATCTACAAAACACAATTTTTTTTTTTGCAGAAAACGAAAAAATGAATGACAGGTAATAGTAATAGATTCTAAAACAGCAGGACAAAGCCAACTAAACACAGCTATTAATGACACATTTGCTTCTCATACACATTGCAAAAGCAGCTGTGCTCCTATTTCCAATTCCATACTAACTTCCACTTGCAAACTATAGAGGGAACAGATATTGCTTGGCCCTACCACATCACACAAACAAACACAAAAACCGAACACTAAAAGCCTAGAAATTGAAATGTTTCCACCAAAGAAACAAATTACATTGGAAAAGCCTCAACCACCTTAGAGTTTACTTTTATCAAGATGCACAAGTTTTAGTTCTATGAATAGATTATGCAGCAGTTTTCCACATTCATTACCGTGCAAAGCCACCTGGCCAGGCCTGACAGATAACTGCCCAAGCAAAGGGCCACTGCAAACAGCTGCAAATGAGCAAGCTGATCTTTGCCATATTAGCACCCACGGAGCTGCGCCATCAGGGGCTATCAGCAGCTCACAGCATCCAACCTGAAGGTTTCCAGGTGCTAGCTGAACAATCTGCTAGACACACATTCCATGTCATTAAACATTAACTGATAACGGAAAGCCTCCCACCCAGTGGGGTCCAAAGCCATTAAAGCCTGTCTCTTATAAAGCATGGCCAGAGCACATTTTACATGCAAATCTACACCCAAGCTCCCTGTAACAATTACGCACGCAAAATCACTTAGATTTTTGCTTTCTGCAATACTTTTTTTTCTGATTTTTGTATCTACACAGCCACATACTGAACCTGAAACAGAATGATGTACAGTATTCCTCTGCCTTTGGACACCCCCCACACAGTAAGGTGCTTGCACCATGCATTGCCAACATTCCCATGTCATCCATTCAACTCAAGGCACAGCATTCAGCATGGAAATGTAATTAACTGGCACATGTAGAAAGTTCAGCATTACAAGTGTAACAATTAAAATAGAAATAATGTCTTTTACACTAAAAGAAGTTTTAGAGACGATATTTAAAATACCAGGTAAGCTGACTTTACAGAATCAGGTCATAATTTAAAAATGCCTTTATGAGTAGCTTATTAAATTCCAATAAAATGAAAAGCAGCTTTAAACATATTACTAACACAAGTAGGAGAGGTTAGGGGTGGTGTGCAGAGCAGGACTAAGAGGTTATAAGCCATGATTAAAATACTCTGTCTAAAAAAGATGTTGTCAAGGTAAGTAATAAGTGTATTTTTTAATCGATTCTAGTTAAAGTCATTAAAATCAGTGACCATAAATCATAAAACGTGTCTTGTTGGGTGACGTGGACGTGGATTAGCCCAGTCCAAGTGGTGGGCATCACCACTTTGCAATGCCTGGCTAGGGAAACCAGTTCCCAGGGGTATTGCTATGTATTGCTGTGATTGCAGTAACATGTCCAAGGACAGGCTGTGCTACAGCAATCTGAACTATGGATTCTTCCTCCGGAAAAATGAGAATAGGGAAATGAACTTCTCTTCTAAGCATATGAATGGACCACAGAACTCCTGAAAAAGACTGATAATTTAAGCTATGGGACAAAAGAAAAAGACTCCAAGAAAGGATTCTGTAGATCTCCCAACAACAGGACCACACCTAAGCAAGCAAGGGCTCAGTTCACTGCATCCCTAATTCCCTCAGGTTCATGGGTAGCACCTCCTGTAACTTGAGTTTACAAAGATGCAAGAGAACAATCCACACCTCAGGAGCACGTTTCTGGCTGCAGGCAGCTTGGGCAGGATGGCTGCAGCTCCACTTAGACAGCTCTTACAGCTGGGATCTGGGAGTATTGGTGTTTAAGGAAACAAAGACTCTAATGGAGCCTGATTACAGAAACTGAGGATTAGAAAGACTCTGGTCATGCTTGAGCTGGTCCCTGGGATATAGGAAGCATTACTTTGATCCTTGGGGCAGTGCATTTGCTTTTCAGCCGGGGCCTCACTTCAGTCAGACCTCTGACATCTCACAACAGCCAGCAGCTCCTGAAGGAGCAATGTGAGAAGCTTCAGGACTCATTAGCAAAGTTTCATGCCTACTCAAGAGCGGGCCTCACCAGCTAAGTGCTGCCTTAGGGAATGTCTGCTGCAGTCACAGAGACCGGTAATATAAATATATCAAAGTTAAATTTAGACCACAGTTGATACCAGGCTACTTATTTTAGCCACAAGAGCACAAGGCTCAGCATGAGCTGACTCGCCTAGCAGGCCTGTGGGTTAGGCTTTTATTAGCAGGTCTTATGCTCTCCTCAAATACAGTTCCTCAATTCTTCCAATATACTGTGTGGGAAGAATATTGCTCACAGTAACTCAGCTGTTAAGTGGATTTGTATGCATACCTCCCACACAACTTGAACATTTAGGGGATTTCTCACCACACCCTGTCCTAGATATATCTTACTGTATTAACTCAATCACTGTTTCAGAGTTTTCTCATTCTCTGAGGCTGTACTAAATTAGTGTTACACAGTGCTGTCCCCTCACCCCCTACCACTTACCACGAGAAGGGAATTGGTTCAGTGGTGGTATCATGAGAAATCCAATACCAAAACAGTACCTTTGAAATCCTCCACAAGTCAGCCAAGGTTAAATGACACAAAGTATGCCGTAAAGCAACTGGAATACTCAAGTCATGGGAAAATAACTTAAATGTCACCAGGGCAGACCAGCTAGGAACAACTGAATTCCCCATCTGCTGTGGCTCATGCACCTGTGAAAATGGTTTCCTTGAGACATACATTTAAAGGGTAGAGAGCAAGTCATTCTTTTGTTCTTCATAAACGTAATGCATTTATTTAGCAAACTAATTTACATTATTAGATAGTATATTGCAAAGGTTTTCTCGATTTGCAACACTGAGCTTACTATTACAGTTCTGGATCCTGTTTTTCGTAGCATGTACGCTGCCAATACACATCTGGCATATAAACTGCAGATGAACATTCACAGATGGCAGAAAATACCTCAGCAAATGGTTTGCCCAGATAGAGATGTGGATGAAATTACTCGTAGTGCACTGCTGGCAAAGTTTTGCAAGTATGTGAAGATGTACATGAAATTTCTTTGCAAATAACTTTGAGGCTAATACCTTTACCCAACACTTAGAGAAACCTGCCTGGATTAAATTTGTATGACTAAATTTCATAATGTGCCTAGATATTGGATTTGTAAAGACAGACTCCTGAAGGAAGTGCCCATAACTTACGTGGGTTTTTGCCATTGTACATGCACTTACCATAATTACAGGGACAAGCTGAGTGAACAGCTCTGTTCAGATGCCCAAAGGTGGCCCTGCACTTCACTACTGTACACAAATTGTACACACCTTATAATGCAGTTTTGAACAATGTCCCAAATGTTTAACCACACTTAAAATTAAGGCAACTATGTTAACACTAATTAAATATTTTCACCTGTGCTAACATGTGAGATGAATCAGGAAAGCTGAAAGCATGTGGCTAAAACTAAATGTAAATATCAGTACCTTTATCAAAGAATAATGTTTTGAGTTTACTGTTCCCCATATGCTTTATACCCTTGATTTATTGTACTCCTTCTCTTCTTACAAGAGTAAAATAATTTTATTCGTTCTATTAACTCTCCACTCTGCTGTGTCTCTAAGCAAAATACATTGAGTCAGAAAAACCCAAAACAAACAAAAAACCTAAAACCCCCAAAACAACAGCAACAAAAGCACAAAACCAAAACAACAACAAAAAAAACGAACACAAAAAAAACCCAACCAAACAACCCCCCCACACACACCAAGCACAGTGGGAGAGCTGTGCCTGAGGTTACAGGATCTTGTCCTTAATAAAAAGCCTTACTCAAAGGGTGGTTCATTCTTGAGGAGAAATGGCATCACTCCCATCTGGTTGCCATGCTGCAGCAATTTGGCAGAAGGGATAACAGATGCTGAGACTCCAAACTGCTCCCACACTCTTTTCCCTGTCTCTAAAGGGAGTTGCATAGAGTCATCACTGAACTGTTAATGGGTGCAAGATGTGTATTTCTGCAACACTGAACACTGTGAGCGTGTGCAGGAAGTGAGGGGTGGTGAGGCTTTTACAGCTAAAGGAACCACTTAAAACTGTTAGCATTCAACTAATATGTATTTCCTCCCTTCTCCCACAAAAAAGGCATCTGCCTTCCCTCTCATCCTCTCAATGTGGTCATGAAATGGCTTCAAACTCAAACCAGACTAACAAGGCTTGTAGAGTGAACCATAATTGTTCCTGTACACTACTGGTCCCTTGGGAAAGACTTGCATCAGATATGGTGCAAAACTGGCTAAATCACAGCTCAGAGCAATCAAGCAGCTTCATCACACAGAAACAGACAACAAAGTGTGTGTGAGCTGAGACACAAGCGTGTGGATTTCTCAGCCAACCAGATCTTCATTAGGCATCATAATCTACGCTGGATCTTCTTCACAGCACCCTCTCATTACATCCCAGCCTAAGGCTCACATTGAAGACACGGACTGATACCTGCACAGACAACTCACAGATTTCCACCACCAATGTAAAAGATGCAGAAGCACTGGGGAAGGAGCGCAGCAGGCCTTAACCGCTGCCTGCCAGGGAACAATTACAACGCTTGGGTTATACAAGATGTGGTTATCTGCACTTATGCAGGTAAAGCAAGTTAAAATCATTAATCCACCCATCCACAAAGAACTTTCATAGGGTACTCCATGAATAATGTCCAATTATGTTTTGCAAGAAAGAAAAACGTTCAGCTATCTAGTTGGCAGATCTCATGCAAATGTGAATTGCATCAAACTCGAAACTAACAATATTAAGGAGATCTAAATATTAAGGACATCTAAATAACAAATTAATTTCAGGGTGGAGAGAAACTTGCTGGAGTCCTTCAAAGTGTAGACTATTTAAACTTAAGTTCAACTGGCACAAAAATAAGTGTTGCCTATGCAGAGCAATCCCATATGAAAGTCCCATGCATTTTGGGTTTAAGGACAACCAAATAGAAACAGTTCACTGCAGCATTCATAAACACTTGCATCCAGCAATAATGACTTCTCCAAATCAAAGTCTCTAGGTCCTAGTATTACATTATCCAGAACACTTTCTCCAAGTAGTATTAAAAATCCCAGTAAATTTAGCTGTAATTTCTGGGTACAAGAAGAAAAAAACCTCAGCTGTTTAGACCCAGAAGGGAATAATTACATGAGTATGGGAAATCTTAGCATTAATCTGGTTCATTCACTTACAGCAAATTAGGACTGGATAGAAAAAATTTGGTTTTCACTCATTATGACAAATGTTCTGCAAAAGCTGATGTAAGGTGCCAAGTAGGTTCAACCACATACAGCATCGTCTGGACTAACTTGACCCATACAGCTGCTTCCCTCTGGGTGGTGAAAGTCAAGAATAAATGTAGTATTGTGGTGAAAACAGTGACAAGCTGTATTCAAACTCAACTCCCCTTGGTGATAAAATTAACGGTGGATTTCTTCCATCTTCCCCGGGATTTGTCTGTGATGCTACTACTGTTAGAACAGGAAAAAGAGTTCTTCTAGAAGTGATCTCAACTTGACTCATGCCTATAATAACCCTGTGCACCTAAGGGTTCCTCAAGTTGCACCCAGGAAATGACAGAGTTCAAGTACTCCCAGTGCATGTAATACAGTTGCTCACCCGTGCTCCCTCCTCCCCAGCGTGGTGCATAATTTAGGCTCTGCTGTGTATTCTCAGCAAACAGATGGCAGTAAAGAATCCTGCAGGATTTGGTGCTATTTCAGTTTGGGGAATTGCATTTTTATTCCATGAACTCTACTTCCTTGGCTCCAGCCAGACAGTTCTGGCTCTTATGTGCTTTTCAGTATAGAGCACTTTGAATGACCCCCTTGAAAACCTATGGTGCCTCACTGAGCCCCATCTGTTGGGAGGTGCTCTTCTCAGTAGAGTATATGCTGGGACAAACCTAGTCCACTGATTTTGTGGTGCAATTGTCACTGATATCAGGAAGATGGTAAGGCTTACCCAGGCACTACCTTGTCAAGTGACAAAGCTCTACATATCCCAGGAACCACCCCAGTATCACAGTTCAGCAACTACTCTTGAGCTTCCTGTGAGGCCAGCTCTGGAAAAAGGCTCAACATTTAAACAGGGACAAGGCTTCTCTGCAAAAACGCCTCTAGCCATTCTCCACCAGCAATTCTAACAGTACAATATTCTTCTGCAGACACCACTCAGTCACCAACATTTTCAATAAATATGTGATATTACAGCCAAACCTATCACATTAATGATTCTCTTCATTTTTGTGAGCACAAGCTCATTTCATAAGACTCTGATGATTAGTAGAAGAACAAGAATTTTGTGTGTGCAGAAACGAAGATGAACATTCATCCTCCAAGACGTGAGACAACCATAGTGGATTTCTACTGTGCAAATAACTTGTTTCAATTCTTGCATTACAAGCTGATTATAAAGCCAGTACTTCAACAGGTGAGGAACACCGTTTCAAAACAGCAAACATCACCTTTTCAGCCAGAAGTTCATCTTGAGATTCTAAAAATTTTACTGAATTGTTGGAAACTCTTCATATATACGTACAGTAACATTTCCCAATGCCTGCATGTTCCTAACATGCCTCGAACTTAAGAAAACATTAGCATATAAAGAAGAAATCCAGTCCTATTCCCCAGCTATCCTAGGCTGTCTGAAAATCTTAGTCACAGAAAAGGCTTTCTGTCCAGGAGCAAATGACGTATCACATTTCTTTGAAAGCAGCACATAATCAAATTCTCCTCAGCAGCTGCAAATCCATTTCTGCTGAAACAACCAACTTTCTCTCTAGATTTTTTCACTATAAATTTCCCAAGAGATGAGTAGATCACTGGTACTCTGACTCTTCGTAAAACAGCAGGAAAAATTTGACCAATTAATTACATGGGCTGCTCTGTACTGCTGTAATCTATTCCAAATGAAGAGATACAGTCAGATTTCCCAGGAGTCAAAAGTATCCATGTTCAGGTTAATTCCTCATAATCCTCCAAGTACTACTCTCTGGCTTTTCCAAGTTCCTCCTTATAAACCTGCACCAAGAACAGAGAAGCTCAGAAATGCTGTTCACTACCTTCATCAAATCATAGTGACAGACTGATTCATTGACATCTGCCTGTACCATGCTGTAAGTGCTGCTGCTTAAATCCCTGCTGCTCCAAACATTAAGCTAGAAATGCAGAAACTTTACAAAAATATGTTAATGGACACTGCAAAGGGATTCATCCCATTAGGTCACTTCTTCCACTGCAATACTCCTGCAAAAGAGCATTCAGAAATTGAATCCTAGAGAATTCCTTCAACACTGAAGAAACTCTGCAAGAAATACCATGTAACATAATACATGGAAAAGATGTCCTGTCAGGACACTTGGGAAGACAAGTCTGGTGATGTGACTTGGCAGCAGTTTTGGAGCAATAATTAACAGTGAGAACTGAGGAACTGAGACGGAGTCAAGAGAGTCCTTCCCAGCTTTTACCAGAAAGGCTTTTGTCCAGGAGGCACACAGGAGTCCCTGAGCGCATTCAGTTCCCTCAGTGTGATGCAGAGGGTAGGGTGGAGGTTTCCACAGGGTTTGCAGAGAATCACATTTGGGCTGGTTGGGAGAAGTGAGTGCACAGTGATCTCCTTCTCATGGAAATGCAGGGAAGACAACTAAAACCACTGTTAAAAGACTGGGATTCCTGAAGTATTCCACAATCCAGAACATTTTCAAGGGAGCTAAATATTATCCTCTCCCCACACTACTGTGATCTTCCCACTAAGGGAGGAAGCCTGACCATGTTGAACCATACATGCCATATAAGCACATATAAAAAACCCCAAGATATTTTGTGCAACAAAGGTTTCCACCACTGTTGGTATATTTACATGTATAAACAACAACACATTTGGAATACTCAAAATTAAGGTTTTAAATCCTAATTTACTTGTTTAGCAAGTACAATTCCAGTGTCTTAGCCACTTACACTAAATGCAGTTTACTGACTGCACATTTTCTTCCTCATTCCCGAAAATCTGTATCATTATGGGTTTTCATGGCTATCAATACTATTTCACTATCAATACTACTTCCTGAACCTGTAGGTCTTGCCATGAAGCACTTCCTATCAATCTTCTAAACTCTGCACTATAGCATCATTTCAAAAATCAAAGTTAGGAGTAGAAACATAGGCCTACACAGTTTTATTTTTGGATGGCAAAAAAAAAAAAAAAAGAGTTTGGAAAATATGAAGGGAAGCAAGCAGATGGAGAAAAATGAAAAATGAGTTCCAAAGAATGCCTCATTTTCCAAAGTAGTTCTTATATTTGTTCCACAAACAATATAGATGTACCTTAGGGTTTGCCTTATGTGCCTTGTTATGTTACTGTATCACCAAGAGCGTTCATGTCTCTTTATGAAATATTCAGAGAAAATCATATTGCTGCAGCCTACAGCAGGAAGCTATAGAACCTCCTAATGCAACAAAGAATACTGCAGTTGTCTCAATAATTGTAATCTCAATTTGCATGTTAATAGAGCTAACAGTAAACCCAAAAATTGTTCAAACTAAGGGAACTGTAAACAAATTATTGGGCTCTGTTAGCAGAAGTGTTGCAGTATAACCTGAAGGTCATGCAGCAGGGAAGAGCTACAGAATCACGAAGCACTGCAGCTTCTTGCAACCCTGTTATGAAAATGCTGTACTGAAGAGTTACTGTCTACAGTTGTTTTTATTGTGTTTGCTTCCTGTCTTAATACCTGACATTGCTGTATTAATTTTCAGCCCACAACTCCAGGAAACATCTCCAAGTTCCCATGTTCTCACCGAAATAATGTTCTCTAGAACCATCACTTTTTGTTCCAATAATTGTGTAGTGTCAGTGCTGAAGAAAGATTTTGGGATGTAAGAAACCTCTAAAAGCAAGTGAGCTCCAAATACATAAGACCTTTACACTCAGCTACTAATTGAAAAAAAAGTGTGAATGCAGACTTAAATTTTTGCTTTTCACAAATTTTGACATGTGGCTAAGCTGGTTTAGCAAGTGCTCCTCAATATTCTGAATTTAGATTACAAGGAAAAGATGCAAAAGTTAATGGCATCACCCACAGCAAGTGCAGTCTTCCCACCTGAATCTTCCTATGCTGCCAGCTGGCTCTAGCATTTTTTACCATCTCTTGGACTTAGAGCTATCATAATGTATTTTTACTCCTGAGGATAACCAAGATGAATAGGGCTCAGTCTTTTCTTTCACTGCTTCATCTGTGTCCTCACAGCTTTCAGGTCAGTGTTCAAACACTTATAAAACTCCTGCAATGGCTGAATTTTGTCCAGAAAAATCTTTAGTCTAGGCCAGTGAGATAAAATAAACATCCAACCCTGAAAAACCACCATCTGACAGCATGCTACTGGTATGCATGGAAGCTTTACCACGATCAAGAACTTTTTCTAGAACTCTCCCTTACTAGGCCCAGTTTTAAAAAAGGAAGCTGGTGCAGTTAATTTTGGAAGGGGCATGCAGAAAGATCTAGCAGTGACAGAAATCAAGCCATGACCACCTGTAGCTCAGTTCACTGCAATAGGATCTCTGCACAGGACTCCAGCTGTGTGCAGCACATTTGAGGAATAGGGATGGCTAAATGTGTACCAAGTGGCACTGCCACCCAGCAAGGCTTTGGCACTCAGTAATACCTTGGCTTTGTCAACAGCCCTGCTCATTTCAGCACTGAACTTGTAAAATAAGAGAATGAGCAGAGGATTCACCATCTGGCCCTCTGTTGATATCCAAAAAGCCATAAAGCTGCTGTTCCTGAGGAAAATTTTATTTTATGACTTGTTAAGACATCAGATCTCGAACTTATCATTTGCACTAAAGCTCATTAAATTTAATATTTAACCTGGCTGGCTAGTTGCCACTACTTTTCCTTGTCAGAAATGAATCCAACCCCCTTTCTAGCTTGTTCAGTCCCCATTCCCCAGGCCAAACAGCCTTACTTGCAGGCATTATTACCTTAGAGGAGAACAAGCATGCACAACTGAACCTGACTATGAAAGTATGTTTCAGATAACAGCCCTAGAAAACACCATGAGGGGAGCAGCTTTAATGCAGAGAGCCAGCAAGGCAGTGAATGTTCTGTATAAACATCTGAAAACAGGGTTTTGCAAGTTCAACACCTACAGCATACCTGGGTTTTAATCTCGCTTCAGCTGACCAGACAATTAAGAACTGGAAAACACCTTTATAGAAGTGGCTCAAAGTCCAACAAAGCCATTTGAATGACCATACCTCCCACATCTCTTTTTTAATTATCTATTTCTTAGAGGCTGGCAATTAATTCTGCCTTTCATCGATCCAGTCTATCCCAGCCACCCTGCTTCACAGGCTGCTACAGCACTGCCAGCATTCCTTATGTTCCCAGTGATACTCACTTGCCCCATTTTCACTTTGAATGTGCTTCTCTGTAGCTACCACATCCATTTGCAGCTTCAATTTCCACTGAATAAGGGATGACTAAGCCAGGAAGATGCTGGCTTTACAGTTGGTTTTTTTTTTTCCTTCTTGTAGCTCTCCTTTAACACAGTCCTATAGCTTCAGCTGTAAAAGCTATTACCTTTATCTGCATCAGGAATGTTGTGCCAGAGCCCTTTTTTGAAACAAATGGGTGACTGATTCCCTGCTACATGAAACTTCAAGAAAGTACGAAGCAAAAGTTTTCTCAGGAAAACAACCTCCTAATAATTTTCATTAATCCTTCATTAATTTCCATTTAATAAGAGCTCTTTTAAAATTGAGTATACCAGCAACAGGGACTTCCTCATCTCTCACTACAGCTGGCACACCCAAGTGTAGAGTCAACTTTTAGGTAAGGCTGAGCAGAGAAAGCTCATTCCTTGCTCCTTCCCAAGGACAGGCACAATCCCATGAGTCTGCACCAAAACTAAACTCTGAACCTACCTAAACCTTCACCCAGTTTCTGTGTCCTTCAGACTGGAGGCTGAAGTAAAACATACTGTCACATGCTTTTCCAGCTCCAAGAGCTCAACTCAACCTTAACTTTCTTTCAACTCAGTCAAGCTGCAACATTCTGCTGTCCAACATAGTAACAGTAAGACATTAATACCTCTCATCTGGGTTTCTAAGTACTTGGTCTTCACTAAATCTCTAGCAGCCAGTGATTATGAATGGCTCAATACAGTTACCTTCATCTAACCTAGCTTGCAAAGTGAGTCCATGAGAATGGAAACATCAGATAATCAAGGTATCAGCTTCAATTTCATCACCAGTTTGTCCCTATCACCATAGGCATACTACAAATGTGAGTGTGAAATCATTTGGCAAGGGTAGCATGGAGAAAATCAGCAATTTTGAACCCCCCAGATACCTCAAGAAAGCAAAAGAAATTAAAAAATACTAATAATAATAATAATGATGCTTGCTATGCTCTATGCCATACATCTTCAACAGCTCGAAAATTGCTATTTACCAGTACTCAGTGACATTATTCTCAAGAATATTGTCAATGTCTGAGGAGAACAGGCTAATGACAGCAAAAGAAATGTCTGAGCATGTAAAGTTTCTTCATTGTGAAGTATTGCCTAGAGTGCTACAGCCTAAAAAAATAAAAGACCTAAAGGCAGGACTCCTTCACAATTTATTTTTAAAACTCAGTTTCTGCCCCAATCCTTCCACTGCACAACTGGAGTCATTCAAAAATGAATCATTTGAGCAATTCCCACAGGAATATTAGAAATACTAAGATTTGTTCCCTCTGTTTGACAGGAACATGAACCAGAGCTGTGACCCAACCTACCCTTCTTGCTTCAGTAAGTGCAAACAGACCCATTCTTACTAAAGAACACAAACTTTCCTCTCCATCACTTTCTCCCAGAGGACACAGTCCACAGGAGAGGGTGAGTTACTTTTGTCAGGTCTTCACGACAAAGGAATCAAGGTCATTTCCTCCTGCACAGATGCTGCAGAAAATGTCTGGCAGTACATGATTTCTGACATTTCAAGCAGCACTCTGGTTCTGCTGATGTGAACAGTTGTACTGTATTTTTGGCCAAGGCCTGAATTTGGTTCTGCATAGCCCAAGAACCAGCAGGCAGCGTGGGAGATACAGCAGTGGAGTTCCACTCATCTCCTAACATCTGCCTTACCTCCCACATCTGATCCACAGCCTGGAAACAGTCCCACTTGTTGAACACATCATCGCGTTAAAGCACCACTCCACTCCCTGATTACCTGTCCAGCTGAGCTAAGCCAAGGAAAGGCCACATGAGACAAAAAGGAGGTCACTGATTTTATAGCTCTGCTTCCCACTGCAAACCACTCTGTTCCTGAAGTCAGAGTCATTTCATATAGATCAACTTATTTATATTAACCTTTAACTATAATTAAACTTACGCAAAAATATCCATCCATATCCCACAAATCATTAAATATAAAAGCAAAGGATGGTTTACAATTCACAGGCAGACCTTGCACTGTACTCGGCACTGGGCATCATGTTTTACTGCAAGGTGGTGGCAACTGAACTTTTGTTTCAAATGCTGAGTTTTCTGCCAGTAAGGATACAGCCAGTGAAGAAAAGTAATTATGACTTGGTCCTGTCAGCAACAGAAACCCTTATGTTCAACTGACAGCAGTTACCCACAAGAAGGTAAAATCTTCTGTATACTAGTAATGCAATGGAATAAATTTTTTGCTAATATATCTAAGTCTAAACAAAGTGTTTTAATTTGTAATTGCAACTTGATGGCAAACTCATATCTGATTTAAAATATATCTGATTTTAAAAAGTAAAAGCACTTGAAGCCTGAAGTCAAGGAATGCTGCATTTAAACCTTCGGTACCACAAAAAAATATGCAAGACCAGCTTTTATTACAGTAAATGTCAGTTTGTAGCCCCCCCCCTCTTTTATCAAATGGCAATAATCTCAGAGAAACAATACCATTTAAACTATATGAAATACAGCTTTTCTAAGTGCTTCCATGGTGGTGTCATAAAAGGCTGTAGAGAAAGCCCTGTTTTCAGAACATGTTTGGAAGGCATTAAGTCAGAAAACTACACACTGCATATTTTGATAGCAATGTTAAATTGATAACTAATTCAATAAGCAACATTTGATTGAAGCAAAGCCCTCTAAAGGACTTTTTTTTACTCCAGCCTTCTCATCTGTAGAATAACATTCATTTCTTAAGACTGAGTCGTCATACTCACAGCACAAGCATCCCCTACTCTCATCCCAATGTACCTAACCCTAAAAGCAGCCCATGACAACCTGTCAGCTTCCTTTACAGAACACAAAGCTCATTTCTCCTTAGCTTCTCTTCACAGCAGCAATGCTAATTGAGCAAGAATAAAAAATTCCACTTCCACATAAGCCTGTATTAAATGCCCTTCTGGTTTCCATTCCTGGATATTATCAAAATGCAGTTTAGGGCAATGTAATTATACTCTCATACAAAAAAAAGGTAGGTAGCAAGAGACATGCCTTCATTTTATCAGTCAACCACATATGCTGAAAGACATAATGCATTCTCTCTCTAAAAGCCATTTCTGTCTCTGGGTGGCCTCTGCCCTAAGAAATAAAGGGACATTGACTCTGCGTAATAGTTTGCACAGGTACACTGCCAAATCCAAGGATGGACATTAAATGGTTCCCTTAGCAACAACCCTTATCAGCATTCTTTGAATACAAAGAGAAGATTTCTTTTCCTCTAGAAAATTTCCTTCTGCTTAACAACAGCAGACAGAATAACGTTTTGAAATTCCTGCTTTACATAGTGTACTTTTTTTATTCCAGGCTACATATTAGGAAAGTAATGGTACACGTCAAGTACTCTGAAAGCAAAGATAGGAACTCAGCTACAGGTTACCAGACCCCTGCTGCACCACTGTTCCTGTTTGTGGGGATGTCTCAGGTCACAGCATTTCACTCACCAAATCTCACAGCAGCCTGCTAGGGCCACCCACACAGATAAAGAACAGAAAAGCAGAAGCAGGAATGATTGCATGGAAGGAGGGAACCTCTCATGCTGGCTTGTTATTGGAGACATCACAATGTCAAACTACACCTTAATCAGGTGAAGTTAATGCCTGGTGAAGAAAAGTCTTGCATCAGACTGAAAGCCCAGAATTCACATCAAACAAAAATGTAGATTTTAAATCAAGACAGTATGCATCCTTTCAGCATCAACCCAATCTTTAAAAACCCCTAAAATATGGGTTCTTCCTAAATGCTACTGCACACAGGCCGTTCATCTTTAAATTCTTGGCACACTCCATTCCATCCTTGTTTGGGGATTGGATCAAATAGCTCTCATCAGCAAGCCACTGCAGTGGTTTATGATTATACCTATTTCCATTTCCTCAACTTGTAATTGTGTCTTTTTGTTTCTAATGCACCGCAGCCAAGCACGTGGACATGTCCTTTAAGCAGCTGGGTTAAGGTTAAGGTTGCTTTCACATCGATCTTACTCTTCCAAAACATCTCCCATTTATAACTTAGGGAAATGTACCAAGATGCTGTTCTGAACACAAAGCCCTCTTCAAAGCTCACTGCCTGATGTTCTATTGCTAAATAGAAACTATTTGTGATAAAATAAAGACAGATTCTTAACTACTTCTGAATGCTAAGCCTCACACTGAGCAGAAACACTCCAGGCATCTGTCAGCATGGATGCTTTCGGCACATTTTAATTCCAGAGCACTCCAGATGCAAACCACCCTTGCAACTTCCACTGTCCCAGTGCACAGAGCCCTCGATCCAGAGGCTGTCACACACGAAGCTGAGTGAGCGAACAAACTCATCACGTGGCATCAGCACACCGCTGCCATGGCTCCCTCTGGAGACACTGCTCCCTTCTCTAACACTAAGCATGACAACTGTTCAAAGAATGGAAACAGCATTCTTCTAGCCAGATAGACAAGAAATCTGTTCTCTGACACTATAGGGGGAAAATACTTTTCCCCCTATATTTAGTAGTTTTGCTGCTGGAAAGAACAAAACATAAGGGCAGAATAGAGTAGGACCTGTATGAACTCATCACTGCCCAGAAACCAAAATATAGCTAGCAGGTCTAATTATAGTCCACCAGCCCTGACAGTGCCCTGTTAAACCACCCAGCTCTTGTGCCAAGAAAACTAATGTAGAAAGATCTTTTGCTAGAAGTTGATACTGGAATTAAAAAGGATGTAAAATGGTAGAAAGCTGCTTAAGCAGCTGGGGCTAACCCTGACAGTATTTAGTTAACAAATACACAAACAGCTCTTGGGTAGCTGGCCCTCAGCTATCAGGGCATTGATGGACCCTCTGTTTCCATTGTGGGAAGTCTGAAGTGAGAATTCTCTTCAACTCTCATCTCTGAACTTTAACATGCAGTTACAATCCACATCATGCTTCATCAAAGCCTTACTACAGTATAGTAGCTACAGAGAAAAACAGGATAGAAAACCAAATGTTACAAACTAAGAGCAGTGCCCAACTTTCACTTGGATGCTTTGACATGAGTTGACTCAGCTCCCCGCTTCACACACATGCAAGACAGCAATAAGGCACAGAGATTCAGAGATCCAGAGCACAAAAAGCAGGACCAGACTCCTAGCTTTATAAAAAGGCTGGTTTTGACAACAGGTATCAAAAAGAAGATCTTGTAGTACAGCAGAGTTCCTCAGAAATGGGAACTCAAATATACAGAAGTACCAGAGGAATTTTTTCCTACCGGCTCAAGAAGAGTTAAGTGCTCAGAAACAAGGGCAGTCAGTCCTTCTTTCATTCCATCCTATAACCACTAGAATTAGGACAGTCCTGATGAAGACTTGTCCAACCTGTCCTCAAAAATACCCATGACAAATACTACAGCTTTCTTGAGCAAGACACTTTCTTGTGTCTTTTGGGATCATCTTCCATAAAGTTTGAAGCTCCCCTTAAATAAATCCTATACAGGACAACTACTTAACCTAGCTACCACAGAATTGACTTCTTCATCAATTTTGTAGCATATATCACTTATAATTAATCTAGTTTAAGAATCTGGCCTTTTCCACATTAAAAGCAGGTCTAACATACTTGATTAAACTAATCTGAAAATATACTCACTGCAAACATGACAGACAGAAACGTCCCTAACTTCCCAACCTCAGCTGCTTCCAAGACCACAAGCATGCCCCAGAACTTGGCAAAGAATGATGGCATTTCCAGTGCTTTAGCCATCTACAGGGAATATGCACTGATTGATAATGGAAAAGAAAATGCCCAGAGTAACCTACTGAGCATTTAGGAGATTGGGTAGCTTTGCTCTAGCTTGTGTTTTCCTTCACACAGGTCTTTAGAATACCATCTGAAAATATCTATGGACATCTTCAGATATCTTAGTGGTTTTACTTTACGTCTAAATGACTGGTTGTCTCCGTATCATGTGGGATTTGCCCTCTGCAGTTATACACCAGCACAATGAGCTCAATCTTTGCACCAACAGGTTAGCAGAAGGTATAGGCACCTACTAGGTGACACCAGCTCTCCTATTTCTCTGCAGGTTTAAATGCTCAAGAAGAAAGGAAAGTGCAAGTCAAAATTCTGAGCTAAAGGAACTTGATCCTGGTGGAAAACAAAAGGCTCTTTGCATCTGAAGTATACAAAGAAGTACTAGGTATAAGGTACTTACAGTCACTTGGAAATCTTTCCCTGTTTTTTTTTTTTTTGGTAAGAAAACTGAGGCAAATTTGTATCTTGAGACATCTGGAATTCCTCCTAACCACGCAGTGCAAGAACTACTTAAAGCTTGAAAAAAAGACATGAATTCTAACAGATGCAGACAGAAATGAAAATAAATCTTTAATTGTAGTTTCGCCACTTGCTTTTTTAGGTAGCCTTTCACCAAGTGCAGAGCTTAGCAAGCTTATCTAGAGAAAAGTTGTTCAAGTCCCTCAGATATTTCTCCAATTATTGTATCTTTCAACTGACATAAAATAAATAGATTATGTTATGCCTTGTTTGATTATTGTATTTGCATAAAAATCTAACAGGCTTAAGAGAAGTCTGTGTTATAGTTATCATTTCCACAGAAAAAAAATCTTGGCGTATAGTCTGATTTTAAGAAAGATTCCTTGCAGTGTGGTGTATAATGTGTATTGGTGTTTATCAGGTTTCCATTGAAGTTCAGTTAGAATAGCACAGATAAACATAACCACTCACCAACTGTTACTCTATGTGTAAAACTAACAAAAGTAAAAAATATTAAATCCTTTTCCTTTTTATAGTAGTCTAATCCAAAATAACCACTTTAGAAATTATATTTTTTCATTAGGAAAACATAACACTAGAAAAGATGTTATTTCTGCAAGGGTATGTAAACAAAACAAAACTCCATACAAAACTTTCTGCTTCTTTACATGCATTGATTTTATTAGACCCCTTGGCTTTAAGAAAAAAGCATCAGTAGGAATTAAATTTGCTTCACTTAAAGCATAATTGATTTCAGAAAGCTATTGAGTTTTGTTTGATACGCTCTGACTTGTAGATAAATCAGTCCAAACTTCCAAAAAATGTGCAAATCACCACGCTGGCAGTAGTCAGGGCTCAGCAGAACACAGATAGTGGTAGGTCGATACAGAACTGCACTACTTAAATGAAAATCAAACCCCATGAAGCCCTATTTCCTTCAGATCTCAGCAGAGCAGACTTTTTTATAAGTTACATGTATCATCCTAAATGCAGGTTTAAGAGTTTCTCTTCCTGGCCAAACCTACTGGTTCTAAAACTGTTAGTAAGCAACTTGGACAAAGGGAACCTCATTTTCTCAGGATGAAAAGCACAGAATAAGCCACTTTAGGAAACCTGTTAATTATTTCAACGTGAAGGTTAATATAACCACATGTGGGCACCTCAAAAGAGAAGCTCCACTTGTAGTCTGTCTTGCACATTCTTGCACCTTCTACATATATTTTAACTGCCTCTTAATTTGCTCCAAATATTAAAGGCTGGTACTTACTGTAAAAAAAAATAATTGCACATATGACTTTTCAACTCTGATTTGCCTGATTACTTAATTTAATAGCAATGGAAAACAGAAATTAAAATTTCAAATTTGCTACAGTGGTTCAGCTTCAATATATAAATAGACAAGAAAAACCACTCAGATTTCCATAACTACTTGCCAATGCTACATTCAGTAATATTATATTCTAACTGCATGGGAGCTACAAAACCTCCATAAGTGAGCTACAGATGCATGCAGCACACCGTGTCTCATAGGCTGATACTTAATGTCTTCAGTGTGAAATTTGGAACCCACACCTAATAGTGGCTGTCATTCAGTGGTAACTTCTTAAATGCATCCTACTCAGTCAAATGAACCCCAAACTTTCAAGTTATCTTTTAAACTAGCACCTTTCTGATTTCTAATAAAAGTCTCTCAGCACAAGTCCTGCATTTCTCAATTTCTGGGAAATATTCAAAAAAAGTATGAGTGACCTACACTGTGCTGTTCACCATCAGCTAATCGCTTTCTATCTTTTGTTGCTTTCACTCAAGACCTGCAACCCAGAGAAATTATTTTTTTCAGTTTATATAATATGCCAAACAAATAATTCTCATTCTTTACATACTCAATTTTCAGTCAAAATTGAACTGATATAACTATTTCAGTTAATCAGTTCTCAGTGTGGACTGAAAATGAAATTCTAACCAAATTTTAATTTGCCTAGTGCATTTTTTTTCCATATGCTGTTGCTGAAAATCCTGAGATACATAAAAGTATTGCCCACATGCAAAAAGCCTACTTCGCCTTAGATTAGTACTTATTCTAAATAATCAAAAAGTTGCAGCCACCCCATCAGAAGTCTTATGTTTAAATTCTTCAATTTAGGGGCAGCAAGCCTAAACTTCATTTGAGATACAGAAGCTTCAATGTGCTTTCCTGGAAAGCACTACACTATGAAATTATTTGCACCTACATCAAATCACTTCAGAAAAAAGAAAAGAAAAAAACCCACATACAAAAATACTCCCCCTCCAACCCCTCACCACTTATACAGAGATAGGATCTCTGTTTTCCTCACTTTCACAATCTCAGATTGCATTATTAGCTCAATCCCCATGGAGGGACACCACAGGAGCCATGGCCCGGCAGACTGTGCCTCTGAGAGTCACAAGTGTGAAGGTGCCACTTCAACAACTGTGTTGCACTACTGCTTTTACAAAGAATTGATCACAGTGGCTTTACAGCATTAATTTTAATGTCCTCTGGTTAGCAGCAGAAGGACATCACTGCTATCATGCCTATTCCATTTCTCAGAATATTTCACTCTCACTGAGATATATATGTATTGGAAAACAATAGCTTCATTGAATAAACTCCATTACTGTTGCAAGCAATATGCAGTGTGTTCCAACCATCATATTTATATGGAAATTAGACTTTGTTTCAAAAAGGCATGTTTCCATAAGCTCCAGTCGCTGTCCACTGAACCCAGGCATTTCCCTCCAAATCAATGCATTTAAATTTGAGATAATATTTTTGGCTTGTGCTTTTCCTCACAAGTTGTTTTACAAAAGCAGGGGGCTGGTTAGTGGTTACAGACTGACCTTTTTTCCTGAAAGCAAATTGAAGCAAATGAAGTATTTTTCTATTTTGCATCGGACAACATTCTACAATGAAAGAAGCTAAGAGTATGAGTGAATCTTAGCACAATCAATTCTTTTTAATCCCCTAAAAACTTCAGCAGAGGAATAACACTAAAATGGTAGTCAGGCAAGCAAGCCAGAAAGATCCTCAAAGGCCTCTCAAGCTTTCCAGATTGCTAGACAAACCAAGTTTTCCATTTTTACTTAGGAGAAAACCCACAGTTCTGTTAAATTAATTCAAAACTTAGACCCTTGCAAGAATACAAACAATAAAGCAATTCTTCAGAACAATCGTAAGTTTGACATAAGACCAGTGGCAGCAAAAGGTAGCTTTAAAACAGAGTGAAGTTGTCTTCTCCAAAAGTGTTAAGGGCCTTATATAAAATGGAAGGGCCCTCAGCTGCTCCATCCAGAGACATTTCAGCAGCACAAGATTACCCAACTCTAGGAATATCCAAGCAGATCATCTTGCTCATCTGACTTACAGCAGGCAGATAAAATAAGGATAGTCAGTGGCTTTTAACAAGCATCATAACACTATTCGAGTTATTCTGCATGGAAAAATGGAGAGGAATCAGTTGTCAACCAAGCTGCACTCAAATATTAGAGCTGGTTTGCATCTTCCTAAGATAGAGAACTGCATTCAATTGTAGTTTAACTTAACAGTTGAACTGTTTCTCAGATTACACTCAAAATACTGAAGCAGCTTTTTACAATATGCCAGAGGAAACTGCTTCTGCTTCTTTTTAAGGAACATCCTAGGAGATGACTTGAAGTTCACTTGACTTACTGGAGTTTAATCAGCAATGTCCCACTGCTGCAAACAAAAAGGTGACAAGAATAAGCCATATGTTTCTTTGCTCCTCTTTGTTTGTCCAAATTATAGAGAACATATTTTTCTTAACTTTTAAGTACCTTGGTATTTCTTATCTTCCTTCACACTGGTAAAGTGGAAAAATTGTGTTTAATACATGCAGTATTGTGTTTTGATCTCAAAAGGAAGCCAAAGCTAACAGCGGAAGTTTGATTCACGGCTAGTGGGCAAATCCATTTGTGCAAATACAATCTCATTTATCTATTCCTAAGGCAAAGGACTAAGCCAGAGCAGGACCCTATACAGAAATACAGCCTAATTGGAATCATGATAGTTTGGCCACAGCTACTTCTCAGTTTGCAATAGCAAGGTGACTGGACAAGTTGAACAGAAACAGCCTGACATCTACCCAAGCAGTTCTTAAGCACTGACACAGGTGGAAACATGACAATGTTTTTGTATCAGCCAGGTACTAAGTGCACATGCAGAGAGCTTGTAGACAGCTTTGATATACTTAGAAATCATTTCTTCATGTTTGGAAATTGAGGCAAGTACTAGGAAAGTATTACAGCCAGCTGCTTGGCAAAGACACTTAGCGAAGTGTCTCAGTAAGTGGGAACAGAACTATTGTTCTAGTCAACAGCTTCCTACTTTTGGGACCTATATGAGGTCACAGGGAGTATTCTGACATTCACTACAGAACCAAAAAAAAAGCAAACAAGAAATCACTTACATTAACAGTATTTTACTATTACAAAGTACTTGTGTATCACAGTTGGGGAACTTCTAATGTTCAACTAGAAATTACATTGTGCTTTGAGCCTCACTGAAATGACTACCAGGATTCCTGCCATCTTTGTCATCCCTTTCATAATGTCCCCATTTTCAGCATTTTCTATATACATGAAGCCACCACCCACACTGGGGACAAGTTTTAAAATTCATTTGCTGTGCTTTCCAACATGTTAAACTTCACAGGACATACACTGGACATAGCACTGCCACATGATTTGAGCCAATACATGACATAACACACACACTTGCCACAAAGCACATGTGAATTACAATAACTCCTTTTTTGTAATTAGGCTGGAGAGAAACTATGGAAGAACATTATGATAGACATTTACAAGCTGATTTAAATTACACCAACACACACAAGCTAATAATGCACACGCAGCAGTGATAAAGGCTCTTAAGCAACGGGACAACCCTGCCCAGTGGAGAGCCACAACTGCCATTTCAATGAGCCCCTGTGTAGCAGTAATCTCCAGAAAAGGAAAAAGCGTGCTCACCCAGGAAAACGGAAATCAAAGGGAAGAACAAAAATGGAAGGAACCAGAATTTACAGATGTGCACCCAACAGAAAAGGCCAAAGAGACCCCTGAGTGGGGCTGAGAGCAGATACCTAGAACCAGAAGTGTAAGGCAGCAGACTGGGTTAAGACTCAAAACAGCATGAGGGAAGAGGTAGCAGTGAATGCAAAATGAAAGGCTTAGGCCCTGGCAAGCTGGAAATAGGAGTTAAACTTGAGATGTATCATGACTGCTCAGTGGTAGCTGTTCCAAATTCAGCTTATCCACCCAGGAAAGTTTTAGTCATCGCACACAACTATTCCCCAGGCGTGGACATTACTCAGCCAGTCTGAAAGCAACAAGCTCATCTACTGTAATTTTCAACCACTGACTTCTTGTGACAACAGGGGGGAAGGAGCAACAGGGAGAAAAATCAATAGATTTTCTTGTGATAATACACAAGTCTTTTGTGACTTCAACAGGTCAGCTACCAGCTGGAGTATATACTGCAGCTACTGCTTGAGTTTCTGGCCTCGTGAAACTACTCAGAGATTCCATACAACTAATTTGCAGCAAAATACCCCAAAAGCTGGATTTTATGAAGGGCTGCATAAAACCCAGCTAGAGCAAACCTGTTACTTGTTAAGAACAGGGAAGTTGCTTCTGTTCCCAGCTCATTGCCATTAGGCTGCTGGTTTTAACAAGAAGACACACTTCAACTCATAAGCAAAACATTAGAGAATAATCAGATGGTAGGGAAGAGAACAAATTTTATACTTCCACCATTTTCATATGCTTTTCATTACACCTAAGTACTCTCAGCAACACTGACTTTAGGTGACCTTTCCAGAAGACAGCAGCCACTGGCCAGTGACCCAACACTATCAAGCACATAAACATTAACATTCAGCTAATTCTACTAAGAAAGAAAGCACCTTATCTTTTCAGAAGCAGAAAGCTCATAACTACCAGAACACAAACCCTTCAATCTTCATTATGCCAGCAATTGATGCTTCATTATGGTAAACTTGTTTTATGCTTTAATCCTTTAAAGAAATATTTTATTAAAGGGTAAGAAAGTATGCATATGATAGTTTAAAACACTTCATCAGTCCTAATCCATAGGGTAGAAGCAAGAAATTTGTCTTCAAAGTGACTCGGGCTTTTAAAAGGAAGACATGAATGTTACTCGTGCCCTTACCAGAGCATGGCTGGACAATCACCTGCCAGTGTACACGTGTGTGCATTTGCCACATCCTGACACACAAGGGCTCGCCCCCCCATGCAGCCTTCCCCTGGAGCAGTCTTGTTTCCCATGCTCCAAAATGAGTGACTTTAAAGCAGTAACTACTGGAAATGCCTTCCTCCTAGCAAGGCATCATGACACCTCTCCTCATGTGGAGCTTCTTGGATATTTAGAGCTAAATTTGCAGGTTGGTTCTGCTATTGCAGGGCTCAGTATTTTTATACATTACACAAGCCCTCAGGCTAGTTTCTCAGACTGTTTTGCTGAAACCTGTGCTCTCTTACACTGAAAGAAAAATTCTTTCTTTAAGCCAAGAGGAAATGCATTCTTCTTCACTTTTCTGATCATTGGCAATAGCATCAGTAAACGGTGAAGACTTTGAAGAAGCTAACTGAATTAGAAGAAGAAAGTGTTACAAAACCTTGAGCCTTACATAAACACTTAAGAAACCACTATTTTACTTCAGTGTCAAAGTGGTCACCTAAATCACCCCTGCTGTTTCATTCCCTCATTGGAGGACATTTTACAGAGCAACAAAACACAGGGAATAAAATATCCTTCCAATGCCAAGACTATCTTGATGGATACCCAGAAGAATGGGTCAAAAATGCCTCCCATGAATCAGTACTGGATTAATATTTAAGAATTCAAAGAAAGAACTCCTGAGCCTTATAAATATCCCTTGCTAAATAATTTGGCAGTAAATGAGGTAGCAGTAACTGTAGACAGAAACAATTCATTTTCATATTACTTAGACCAGCGTTAATGGAGTACACACAGAACTGAGATTGTCACACATTTGATTTCCATCTGAAAAGCCACTATGATCTGTTCCAGTACCGATTAAAGGTCAAATAACCCACATGGGATAATGCTCCCAAACAAAATCAAGGATCCATCCCACAAAAATCAATGACCTCCATATACAAATGCTAGATGAACAATTCATGTAGTCTGAGAAGTACAGAATACTGTGCTTTCAGCTGAGCTATGGCCAAAAATCAGGGCTCTGCAAAATTATTTGCATTCAAACAAGAAATACACAATATATGGATTTAGGTAAAACAAAATTAGTATTAATGTGATTCATTTCTCTGGTTATATCTTGGCTATAAATTAAGTCTACCCCTAGTAAAGAAATCACTACAAAGGTGATGATATATTGAAACAGGGGCCATGGGAGGCTGTGTGACCTACACCACCTGACTGCAGAAGCTGCTGAGCAGCCTGCTCTTACTGACTCTGCTTAGAGCAGAGGGCCAGAGAAAACAAGCAGCAGACATCCCTAGCAATGGCAGCTCCTCTACAGCTTCAGAACTGAATGATACTGAAGCTCTAGATCAGTTCTAAGGATATTTATGCTTAGGAGTAAAACACAATCAATCAACAATTCTATCTTTTCTTTCCAGTCCTTATATGAGTCTAAAGAGTTCTACACACTAACACATACCTACTTGTGACAGACATTTATCTCCCTCAGACTCCAACACTCCAGTAAGTTGACAAGGCCTTTGGCTCTAAAAAGCAAAAGTTGAATGCATGACTGCTTTCATTGTGAAAAGTGCAATTGTCTCACATAATCCAAAGGTTATGTAAAAAAAATTACTTCCTACATTACAGAAATAAGGATCAGTCAGTAAAATGCTAATATCATGCTAATATCATTAGCCCCATCAGATGAGTGAGTATCATGTGAACAAAGGCAAGTTTCTTAGGCAAAACTAATACAAGCAACTTTACAGCTTGCATGTCCCTTAAAGGATAGTGAAATAAAACACAATGAACACTGCAAGTCTGGGGTAAGTTCGGCATGACCCGAGACTATTCTGAGGTACCTGCCCCCCAGTTCTATGCTTTAATTTATAACCTCTCTTACGTGTTTTTCATATTTCACATGTGAGCTGTGGAGTTTTCAAAATAACACCATCGAACGACTTTTGTGTTTAGAGAGTATATATGCCACAATTCAGATTTCGGACAAGGTGTCAGGTTCTGGCAGTAAGCAGAACTATTTCTTTCCACCATCCCATCCAGAAATAGGCTGCAGCTTTGCTCTCTTCTTACCAATCATTTTAGGCTGCATGACTTATGCAAAGAATCCAGTTAGCAGTCACACAAAGAAATTTTTTTTGTTGTTGTCCCTAATATTTCCCTTGCCCTTTGAGTGTTTATTACTCTCAAGTACCTGGCAACAGCTACTACTGATTTGAAAAATTACTTTTCTAGGGCAGCCTTGGGGGGGGATTGAAATTGCCATTATAATACATCAAAGCTTTGATGTGGATACTAGGGTTGAATGAAACTCAGGTTGTGACAGCGATAAATCTTAAAGCATCCGTTATCTGAACTATAAAGTCCACTATAAGGTGGTNTTTTTTTTTTTTTTTTCAGAGAGAGTAGGCATTGGTAGAGGATGGGGAGGGTGGTTTGGTTGTTTCGACAAAATTTTTATGATTCAAGGAAATTTTTGCCTTGGTCCTATTTACTATTTTTCTTTCATCGACTTGTCCATTGGATGGATATGTCTATTAATTCACCATCTTAACATCATTTTATCAGTGCTAACTTTGGATACCTACAAAACTTTCTACAATATTCTAGTTTACATCACAGCAATGTCTTATCCTAATCAGTGCTTCAGAAGTCTTCTGAGAACATCGAAGGACAGAACAAGAGCTGACTAGAAGGGAACACTTGCAACACTGAGTGCATTATTTCCCTTCTTCCCTTTCTTCCTCTGACATTTTAATTGCAAACTCTTCCAACCAACCACCAAACCTTCACAAAGTTAGCATTAGCTGAGACTTCTAGAACTGCAAGAAATACCATTTGTCTAAGACCCTCTCTACTGCAACTTACATACAGACCTTAAAGGCCATGAAGTAATACAGCATTTACATGCACATTATTAAAGCCAAAATGTCTCTTGCTGGGGATAATTAAGACTCTGTTAAAGGCCAATCAACCAGTGACCAGATGCTCAATTTTCAGTGGCAGGAACAGCTGTATGTTACAGAATAGCTGGAAAAAACCAACCAAGTGAACAACTCAAATCTTTCATGGCTGAACAGGATTACATCATGGTTCAGTTCAGAAGGGGCAGTTTCACCAACAATTTGATAAGGACAAGAAAGAACATCACATCTCAGCAGATCTTCAGGAAGCCCTTATCTCTCCGCTCAGAACTTAAAAACATTAATTTTCTGCACTCTCAGTAATCAGCTTATAGCTCTCTCTTCGCCATGCAGTAGCTCAAATGTCCCAGTGATTAGTCAACTCTAGGGTAAATGAAGCAGTAGCGACTGGATTTTGCCTGAAATATCTTGATATAGCCAATTCCACTCAAAAAGCATTAAAAGAAAAACAATAGTGGCTGTTTTATTATCAGAGGAATAAATAAACGCAAGCTGGATTTAGCACTACAACTGAGAAATCAATTGGATCCTCTAGTTTTCTCTCACTTTATTACGTGAGTGTTGCTGACTCCAAGACATCAAGGTGACGAATGAAAGGGCAATAAGCCTTCATTAGACTGGTTTAGGTTAAGTTCTTACTTCTAACATAAAAGAGAGAAAAATCAGACATGAGGCTTCTATTTGTTTTCTATCTCACCTTGGTATGACACAGTATAACCAACAGAAGAACAAGGCAGACATGAGGAGCACCCCTCACAACTCTTTCTTCTTAAACTGTAAGAAAAGACAAGTAGACCTGTTAAAGATCCTTCCAGAAGTATCCCACTCTACTTGACCTTGGTACAGCACTTATGCCTCTCCCCCTTTCAGGAAGAACTGACAATTCTGAGATGTTTTAGAGCACTGTAGTGTTATAGCACCACAAAAAAAATTTGTGACATCAATACAAAGCTTGAAAAAAAGATGGCAGTAGGAAAGGGAGCAACTGCACTCCCACTGCTTGGGTACGAAGGCTGGACAGACCTACATGTCTGCCCATTCCACAATTCTTGGAGGATGGGGGAGGGCACAGAAGGTAGAAATCAAGAAAAACATTCCCCCAACTCTGCTGTTGCATGCTTTTTAATTCCTCCTGAGCCCCAGCACTGGATCATTCCATAGCCACCTATTCTCCCTATTTTGTCCTCTAGACTTTCCTAGTCTACTCCCAGATCTGCTTTTTTCCTTCCTTCTCTTAAGAGTTGTGAAAATTTCAACCTGCCTATCTCATGTTCTGAGTACCTCCAAGTATGTACTGTTCAGTACAGCCAACTACACTCAGCCCCGGGCCTGTCTGCCCTCACTAAAAGACCTGACATTGCTTCTGGGGAAGAACTGAAAAATCTGGACTCCAGCAGCCCCTGCCAGGAAATCTGCCCAGTAGAGCAGTTGGACAAGGAACCAGATGTGATAGCTTTCAGGTTTTTTTCCTCTTTTTTCAGCTTTTTTTCCTCTCTTTGAGTCAGATCAAAGCTGTTATGCACAAGCTTTATTTTTAAGGAAAGAATGACTTTTATGCAGATGCAAACTAGATTCCATGGAGTTTTGAACAAAAATATTCATCCTGAATGCACACAACTTCATTTCTCCCCCTTGCAGGTCAGGCTATGTTAACAGAAGCATCCAAATGTTCATCTCAGATGGCTAGTTTCTATTTGCCTCAGCATTCTCTACGGGCTTTTTTTTTTTGGCTGAAGTTTTACACTATTTGCATTGTGTTACTCAAAATCAGCTTTTTTTTCCCCTCTAACCTTAGATTTTGCTGGTTTTCCATCTTCCAGTATTGGAAAAGAAACTTGATTTCCCATGGGAAAAAAAATTTTCTGTAGCTTTTTGCACACTTACACAAAGGTTGATTTCATAAACTGTATAGGGCAGGTACCCAGAGAGAAAATGTTGCCTTTGGTACCATGCATATGGCTCTGCCTTTACTTGGAGACATGAGAATACAAACATAGGCAAAACTTGTCATGCACTGCATGTGAATTTTCTTAACCAAATTTGGACAATTCGTCCATTTCTAGCTAAGGGAAAAGAAAGGTAGGAAAAAAGCTGATTCCTCCAACACAGCATGACCTTTCAGCAGAGTTAACAGGCTGAACAATAAAAGCTGCACAACATTCAACTCATGTCATTCAAGCCGAAAAACAGACCCAATTCTAAGACGGGCTTCTTACCCAGTAGATCCTGTGCCTGCACAGAGCAGTCAGATAAGCTTTGTCCAGCTTAGTGCTCATATTTGTGCTAGAAAGCCTGCATGAATTTTCCCAAGGAAGCAAACTATGCAGAAGAGAAGAAAAAAGTAGCTCCACTAATAGAGGCATGAGATGTCCACTCTGAGGTCAAGGCCAGGCACGCAGTGCTCTGGAGGCATCCTGCTGCTGCACAAAGCTTAAGAAAATAACTACTTCATAACTTCAATAAGGCTAGATAAAACACGGCTTAACTGCACTCTGCTGTCTGTGTTATGCTTCTTCTTCAGGGGCTGTCACATGGAACCACGGCATGAACTTCTGTTGCTGCTCCCCATCATGTGTTAGTACTTCCTCCTGAGGTGTCTCTCAATACTGCTGCAAAAAGATTTCCGAGCCAATTCCAACTGCAAGCTAAAAGGTACAGTGGTAATCCAGCTGTAGATAAGATCGATATACCCACCAAACCTAGAGCATTTTGATACATTTTAACTAGCTAAAACAATAGAAGGTAGTTAAGCTCCTCTTACTGGTAATGTCAAATATTTTCACACCTAAATGAAAGATTCAGCTGACTGATTTTCTGATCACTAGTGATCATGGACAGTGTGATAGAAAAATCATTTACTTAAAAAAAATATTGAGGCTTAGTTGACTTGCAAGCCCTTACAATGCATCTGAACTGTGCACTGGTAATTGGATGATGGGCACTTAAGGACTCCAGAAAAATGTGGTTTAGGAACTAAATTCACCATAAGATGCATAATTCTTCAATGGTTAGGATGATGTACAAGTAAAATTCTAAGTTACTTTTCCCAACATGTTTAGACAGCATTATCAGGGGTGTTGCATGGTTACATAACTCACAGGTTAATAACCACACAGAGGAGGGATGAGGTTGATAAAGTCAGTGATGCCTTTGCATGTTTGGTAAAGCTACATTGAAAGTAAAAACTCTGATTTTTGAGGTCTTTCTCACTGCTTCATTTTAACTAGGGCTGGGGGTGTTATTTCATGCTTCAGTAGTTGCACTAATAGAGCTGCACTGTGCTAGCTGAATGAGATTTTCCTAGTTGTGAACACCAATGGCTTGAACAGTTGGACTAATCTGAATTAACCTATACAGCATAAATACACTTGAGTCCACAAATACAAGATGACATTAGCATAGATTCCTAGGGAGCTAACTCAAATTTAGACACTGTAAAAGCCTGGGGGAACTAGGGAAGAGAGTTAATTCAAAAATTCAAACGGGAAAACCACCGAACCTACATTTATATTTAGAGACAGTTGTAATTTGTGTGCATGAACGATAGCTAATTCTCTGGTAAAATTCTCACAGGGAAAATAAAAACCCAAAACATGGAAAAAAGATTACCAGCATAAGGATGCCAGCAGGACGTCAGCATTCTTCAGGTGTAATTCTAGGTGAGGTCTAAAATTTGCCAGAAGGAATTGAACCAAGTTTGCAGTAGGGTCTAAATTGGTTCATGTAATTGCTCAATATTCTAAGCTTGAACATGAGGCAGAAACAAGAAGGACACTGCATTTGCTGAAAAGAACAGCAACAATCCCTTTACTTGCAGTGAATAAGAAAAAAACCCCAAATTCTGCTTTTACAATGGCTTCAGTAGCAGTCTCTTATTGTTTCACAACATATAAAACAAGGTAGATTATGGTGGTGTAATTAACTACATTCTCAAAAGCCATCATAAAAACACCACCGCTGAGCAAGCTAAGAATAAGCAATGTTCTTTGCTTCTTCCTTCAGAGCCTGTCTTACTGAGATTTGTGACACAGCAGTTGACACGTTATTGCTTCTAAAACTACAGCTCTCTGGGAAAAGTGCAGGAGTACAAGCACTTCTCTGAGCTATATTTTTCAAACAAAAGCAACTTCTTCTTTAAACTGAGACCTTTTTCCTCCTCTTAAGAAGAAATTAGTTGTTTGCTGCTCTGTGATGACCAGAATAAGAGTCCAGGATCTCCAGGGTGATATTCTACCAAAAATCTGCACACTGATCTCTTAACCCCTTAAAGAGCCTTCCCTTCCATCCTCCCTTGGAATGAACATTCATTTACTCAACCCTCAGGTCACCTCTTTCCTTAGAACTCCACTCAAAATACTCTAAACCACCATTCCGGTGATTACAGGCCTTTAAGTTTAATTGATCTTCGAAGCTTCCTCCTGTTGTGAAAAAGGAAGTCCAGAGTGTTCACCTTGTTCGAGGGGAACATTTGGACACCCAGCTCGAAGCTGTCACGTAAGTGTTCACAGCTGAGGACACAGCAGAAACTGGAAGGGTTACTATCCACAGTCCTGTCATTAATGCATATTTACAACCTCATTAGCAGGGCCAAGCACCTTGCATATTAGATACTACACAAATACTCATTGCAGTGGGTGCCCATATGAGGGATGGTCCACACAGGTATTTTAGGCTATGAATGTTTAAGTTTCAGCTATTTCTATTGCCATCTATGACTTTGTGGGGCTTGTTTTTAATTCTGCATTACTTACAGCAAATACAATTATTTTAGCCTTCCTGGATGACTCCTGAATTTGCTAGGATGATTCTTAAGCTGTGGTAACACAGTTCATCATAAATCCCTGTAAACCCAGTTGTAGAAATATTGTGTTTATTTCAGCTGGTATGAAAATGTGGTTTCTTTGCTTCAGGGCAGTAACTAACAGCTTTTAGAGCATGAGTGATCAGGATGCTCAGGAACTTGATCATACCCCTAATATTAACCACATAAGCGGAGCCAAAGAGGAAGGAGAAAGGTAGCAGAGCTGGTGCCCTGCTCTTTAGATACCTTTCAATATTAGAATTATTCTACACAGATGACATGAGCTTGGCAGCTTTGCTGAAATGAAGGATCTACATGTGCATTTTCTTCTCCTACTTTAAATTCAGGTCAAATCGCCTGATAAATATTATGTAAACAGAGAAGTTTAGATATCCATAAGTGGGAAACAAGCAATGAGAAAGGGTTACAAGAGGTTCCATGCAGCAATTATAAAAACATGTACTCCTAACTAAAGAGATTTTCCTGAAAGGAAGAACTTGATCACATTTAAGGTACAGAGCAGGAAACTGATTAAGAGTTGACATTTACTTGCTTAGCCCAAGGTCACCAATGAGATGAAACAACAATGAAGGAAAAAACAAAGGGAAATTAAATGGAGCTATGAAAGAGCAAAAAGTTATAAAATGTAGAAATATGCAAATAGGTTACTGAAAAATGTATTTGGATAACATTAAATTTATGCTACAGTGTTAGAGCCAAGAATTCACAAGTCTGAAAAGACACAGACTGGGTCATAACTACAAATTATCCTTTGTCTATTTGTAGACAACAAGCTAGTCCTTAATTACATCATCAGTTTAGGTTTTCCTCCCCAACTGAGTGAAGAATAGTTACAAGGATTAACAGTGTTCCATCCTAGTTTTCCATGACTTTGATCTTACTCAACAATAATCACACTCAGCTTCATCCCTTTCAATACACAAATTCTCCCTAGTTTAGCACTTTGCTAATCATGGGGTGGGATGTCTTGGCTTTTTCTGTATCACTGGGCAAATAGTTCACTGTACAGAGAACACAAACTTTCTGCAACTCAACTTATGCAACAGGCAGTCAAAACCCCCACCACTTCTGTGTTCAGAATCAGCAGAAGTTGAATTCGGGATTTTCTGCTACTGGCCTGAAGAGGAGATTAAACTCCAGGCAGTGCAGTGGGGTTTCTCATTCACTTCCACCAAGGAATACTTGGAAGAAGGGAACATTTACCTTGTGTATCAGGAGAGTATGAACCTCGAGGTCATTTCAACCATCCTCCACCATTAGAAATTAGATATTCAGCATCTTCCAGAAGGAAGACTTCTAACATTAGTTACACTGGTTAGAGAAGAGAAGAGATACACTTGTTTCTGTCCATAAATTGAGCCACTATCAGCAGAAAAGCCTTCAAATACACAGGAATACTGCATTTATCAACCTAAAATGAATACTACTGTTCTATTTTGTTGCAAACCAATTACCCTTAAATTTTCGTCTTTCTTTAGTCTTTTAAGAAGGATTAAAACTTATGCTTATGAGAAGGCTGGGAAGAGGTACAGTTGGAAATGTGATTATGCATGGATGAAGAGCTACTGTTTTCCCACTGATACATAGTAAGGCTTCCCAGATTTCTGTACACTGACAATTGTCCCCTACTTAAAGAGGTTCTACACCTAAACAAAGAGCACTCAGCCTGACTTATTTACCTTATGCTCATATATCTTGTTTAAACCACAGCCCTTCAAAGCAAAGGCTGTTAATGCATCTCCACAACACTGAAATTTGAACTGTAATTCAACCTGAAGTCAAGGTATTATAGCCAAACAAGTTAATGTCTCCTACCTTGCACAGATGGCACACCACAGTAAATCTCACTCTTGTTCGTACCAGAAAGATGGGAAACTAGAAAGATGGCAAATCTCTGGCTTACTAACAAGCTGTTGAGAGGGGAACTAATAAAACCTTGCCATGACTTTCAACAATATGGAAATAAAAATAGTTTTAATAACTAACAGACAGAGTGTTCAGGAAAACTGCCAGCACAGGTATTTAATCTTTTCTATAACAGTTCTGCTAAATTACTGAGTGATCACATGAGCCTTACATCGCAGATCAGGGCCATTTATAGAAAAGGAAGAAATAATGAATTAAAAGCAGATAATTAAAAGCAGTTCTGCAGATAAAAGCAGATATGATGCCTCCTCTATTGATTCTTCCAGCACCTCAAGACTGACAACTTCAACAATGCCTGGATCATAAGGCCATGAATCAGGCTCAGAGTAATTAAGGGATGTTTACATTTCATTCACAACTGTATACATCCGTCAGATTCCACACAATTTTCAATACTGTATTAATTTGATATGAGGTCTTTACAAGCAGTTGATTTAATCTGTATGAATCAGGGGGACCCAAAGATAAAATCCCTAATCAGTATTCTTCAGCAGAGTAAGCAAACAATGACTTCCACTGAAAGTTAAAAGAACTCTTAGCCAAAGTAAATTGCTTGGCAACCGAGTCACAATCCCTCTTCAAAACAGATTGTCTAGAAAGCTTAGGACAACATATTTCCCAAATGAAAACATATCACCTTATAAGTAAATGAAAAGCAGCCACCTTCCTTCAATAAAATATAGATTTAAATGAGGTAAGAAGTTTTCATTATATTTGATACCAAAATACAGAAGCTGCTGGTATCAAAAAAACATTCCTTTTCTTTCATGCAAAGTACAGCACACACCACGAAATTCATTTTTAGGAAGACTGCATGCAGAAATAACTTCAGAAGTGCTTGCCATCTCAGCAGGCAGGTATGAGATTGGAGTATTTCATTTTGAGTTGGAAATTGTGCTGTACACGTGTGTTCAAGAACGAATGCCGAAATGAGACATATAACCCTGGTTTATATTCCAAACAGCCAGTGTTCAAGTGCCACCATTTATCTCTCCAAGCTTTTCATACAGGCAGATTTTGAGCCTTGACTTGTACAGCATCAAGTGTTTTATACTCACAGGTACAGTGTTCAAGCCTTGATTTATATCTCAGTATCTTATGCTCACTAGTACACTACTCAAGCCTTGATTTATAGCTGGGTTGAGAGAATCAATTCAGATAAAATACTATTCAGCCAAACCTTCACCCTTTTCCATGAGCCAATACAAAAACTAACCTTTTCTACATAGCCTCCGAGAGCGATGCCCAACTTCTTGCTCCACTTTTGTGGCAGCTATTTCATTCAGCAGAATCCCAGTTCTTCTTTAGTCTCCTCTCAAGGATCTATACAAAAGAGTTGATTCAGCTCCTTAAAGTTTCAGCAAGTTCATTGAACATAAGTTGTTTGCTTTCTTCTTCTCACAAAAAGGAGATCAGCAGATGAAATATCATCTCCGCAATTCCCTGTTTCTTCAGGCTATCTTCCAGTTTAGGCTGTTTTAAGGAACAGAATTACAGACAACATCTTCCAACACCAATAGTTACAGCTATCTTATGGTAAGACCATCTGGGTTTGCAAGAAAAGTTCAAAGCTTTTGAACATTACGGTATTTAAATCAAAAAAATACTTAATGAAAAAGTTAATTATATTTGTCATTAAGCCTTTTAATCAGAAATTTTACTCTCAGCCAAAAATAGAGAATCTGATGAAAACGTGAAGAGCTGCTACCCAGATTTATTGCATTTGACCAATCATGAAACCTTAACCATATAACCATCAGACCTAGAAGGAATTCATTGTGATTACCAGGAGAGCATTGGCACAGATACCAAAACCCTCACAGCTCCATGGCCACACACACAACCTATACTTACTTCCAGCACAGCTTTTCACTTCAAAACTAAGGTAAGGCTTCTAGAGCTGTGCAGTAGATACCTGAAAATCTAAAATTGTCATGAATTTAGTTTTACCAGACACTAGCTCCTACTTACAGAAATGGCTAATCTGAAGCCTCAAAATGTGTATTTTAAATGATAGGGGGCAGAGGGGAGTGGTGTTAATCAAAAAGTCTGATTGTTTCTTTAGTTTTTTTAAAAACATTCTTTTCCAGATAGAGAACCTTTGCTTAAGAGATTCTCTCTGCAGTAAGATGATTACAACATCCTGAAACCTTGATGCCACTTTTGTCATTTCTACTGCTTTGGCTAAACAAAAGAAGTAGTTCCATATCCGGAGCACAGCCTCATGTAAAGAAATGAGGGCAAAGAAAACAAACTCGTGGAAAAATAGAGAGGGACTTGAGTTTGAAGACAGAAAGGTCTAGCATAAACTTCCCTAGCTCTAAAATACAGCATTAAACCATCCCAGCAATCCTGAAACAATGGAGAGGCAACAGAATTGCTGATATACCTCTTTAATCTTCCAGTTTTTCAGGAAAACTTGCCTTACACAACCATTCCATGGCAGCTTCTCATTGCTGACTTCTATCCCCGTTGGGGAATTTCAGTTTGACAAAGAGGAAAGGTCACCAAGAGATTATGCTCCTGGCAAGCCTCAAGCCTCATGTACCTAAGTAGCAATAGGGCAGATATTCCTGCTGAAAGGAAATCTGCAGCCTCAGCCAGCTCTTTACTCTGCACCAAATGTCTTTTTTGGGACAAAAAGAAAATAAAACAACTTCCATGAAGCAGGATTTGATCATGAGAACAAAGCCACAGGAAGGATTTCACTAGACCTGCTCTTCACAGAAGTGCTTCAAACAAAACAGGTCTTAAATGAACTACAGAAGACTGGGGGGTGGGGATGAAAGGTGTGGTGCCCATGAGGAAGTGACAGGAATTTTCTTCCAATTACTATTTCCACACAAAACACTGAGTTGACTCAGCCTTGGTACAACTGAGAGGTTAGAAACCATCTTACACTAACTGGCCCCACTAAAATATACACTTTATCTCAGATCTTCTTTCAGAGCCTTCCATCCCTGTCCTTTCCCATGCACTACATATCAAAACAGAGTTGCCCTCATCTGTACCAGAGAGGTAAGAATTACAGCAGAGACACTGTGCTGCCCAAGTCACAAGAGATGCAGCTTGACAGCCTGGGACATGAACTACGGTCTCATAAATCCCAATACAACATCTTAACTGTAAGGCCATTTTATTGCTTTTCTGACTCCTCTCTAGCAGTTTAGTTTGCCAATCCTAAAAGCACCTTTTATGTTACAGCCTCCTCATCACTTTCTCCTGAAAGTGCTTCTGAAGTTATTTAAGCCTATATTCCATAAAAAACCTCCGAATGAATTTCAGGTTATCACCAGAGAATAGCACTCCACTCAGCACTGTTTCCTCCAAGGTAATTTTCATACTTTAATTATCTCATTGCTTGAATCATCTTCCATAAGAAGCCCACAACAGAGGCACAACTCAAAGCAGTGCACTTATAAAATAGAGACTAACACAAAGTGTATTTGCAGGATTGTCCTTCACAAAACCTCATTTATACAGACTCAGAGGATGAAAAAATAAAATTTTACTTCTGTCTTCCCTAGTCATGTTAGCTCTTTTTGTAAACTAGTCGTAATAACACATTTGCAAGATCCCTGCAGGTCATTTTATCTCAGTTTAAACATCTTCAAATACTTTCACTTACTGAAGTTCTCAAATTTGCACTTTTTTGGGGACAATTGTTGTCAAATGCATGGTCTGCTCTGCTTGCACATTTTTCTTCTTGGAGCATACATTAACAGGGCCAGAGAAGGATGCCACATACTAAGAACACAAGCCAGGAGTTAGACAGTCTACATGGGAAAACAAAAGTTAAAACACTTGAAAATCTGCTTTCAGGTAGTTGACTGCTACTGACTGAAGCTAACTTGCAAACTGATGCAGAGCTACAGCAGAAGAAGAAACAAGTACACCATCTTCCAACTTGTCTGTTTCAGCTGACAGGTAATAAATAAGGAAAAGAAGAGCATAAGCCTAATCTCCATTACCCTTTACAATTGATAGAGTACAATATAAAAATGTGCATACCCTGTTTTTAGCAATAGCCTGGAGACTCACAGCATGTTCAAAGTACTACACGACCCTGAAGATCACACCTGCTAACTTCAAGAAGTATTTTCTGGAAGGCATAACTATTGCAGACCAGAACCTCTCTGCCTTCACATACCTACACACTTTCCCACAAAGCTGCTTGCACCTGCCAGACAGCACATTCTGCATCCCCCACCTCTGGTACACCGGTCACCTCTTGCTATCCTATTCCACACTTCTCTGCCAGTCTGAAAGGCTTGTTCCATTTTTCCAAGACCTTAATGCCCTACAGTACAAGTGACATGGTGGCTTCCAGGCCAGTATGGGCAGAATGGAACTAGGAATGTGTAAATTCAAAAGCCTGATTTACTGCAACATCAGCAAAGATTTAACCAAGCAGTAAGTTGTAAAGTGGAGCTGCCAGGGTGCTGTGTGTCTGGGGTGCAGCGGGGACCTTCTGCAATTTTAACGTCCCAGATGGGAAAGTGGTTATATATGGAGACCTGCAAAATAATTCTAAATGCAGTTTGCCAAGTCCAATGCTACTCTTCCCTAGAGGCAGATGTACAGCTGCTGGGAAATGCACAGCTGTCACTGTCACTGGCTTCAGCAGGGCTAGGACACTACAGCAGCTGCTGCACATCTGCCCAAGGGAGGAGCAGGGGGACAGGAGACCAAGGTGACATCCACAGTGAGACTGGATCGTTCTTCTCCCACTCACACCACACGTATGTTTAAAAGCTCCCTGGGCATAGGGCTATCTTCAGGACCTTCTTTAACTGCTTCAAGTAAGAGTGCCAGAGGTGATCTCAGTATTTGACAGGTAACTACATTACATATCTCTCTGATGCTGCAGTTTCCCACCACAGAGAAGAGGGCTCGGCCAAAGACTTGACCAACACCTTTGACAATGCAATGCACTCGAGAGCTGGAACCTGGCAGTTACAGGGCACAGACATACAAAAGTATGAGTAGCAGTCAGGTTTTTCAGAATTGCATAGAATGCCTGGATTTTCTGGATTCTAGGTATTTTGACACATTTTTGCTATAGACCGTTTCAAAATTCCAGAGACCAAGCAGCCAACAAGACATAAGATCTACAGAAAGGACTGAATCTTGCTGGTAACAATTTAAGTATTAGTAAAGTCTCTTCAACTTCCCTACCATATAAGAAGAAAAATTTACCATACAGCACTTTAAATATCTTAGGTGGAACAACTCATTTTCTAAGCATTCAACAGAAGCAGAGGCATGAAAGAATACCCAGACAGAATTCAGTATCAATAACGTTAATAACCTAAATTTTTTGTACTTTGATTTAGCAAACAGACCATTTACACTTTGCTTTGCACACAGATCTCTAAGAACAATTACTTTCATGACAATGAATAAACACATCTGCAGAACAAACTGAAAATTGAAGATAAATAAAAATACAGCATCAGAGAAATAAAATGCTCTAATGCATGATTTAATAGCAGGAAACTATTTCACCCTGTGGCTTATCTTTAGTTTTTCCGTATAAATTGACCAGATATTAAAACATCAGAAAGCAGGCCCCAGAGCCAAAAATTTCCAGATCAAAGATGCAATGGAATACTCTAGGGATCCCATCTTGCTAAGAACAATGGAATTTGAGAGGGCAGCTAATAGCATGGGTTTAAAGAGGCTGATAGCTGAATATTTATCTATGTGAAAGTATGCGGTGAGTCAACCCTGGCTAAAACCTATCTGTACCATATCAAAAGTGCAAGGCAGGCAGTAGTGCTAACCTCTTTACAAAGCTGAACCCCAGAAAAGGTTTAGCCTACTTGGCATATTTAGGTTGCTTACAGGACATCCTGTTATGCATAGTGCAAGTGATAGAAGCTAGACTTGTGTGTGTGTGTGTGCGCATGGGGAAAAATACTGTACAAACTGGTTCCAGCATTAAAAAAACAAGGCTTGTATAGATTCACAACCATAGAGTCTCTCACCTGCACCAAACTTCATCTTGAAACTTTCTGCTCCCCTTCTAGTCTAGGGGAGAAAAGAGTAACACCACACAGATGTCATCATGAAGTAACAGATTTCAACTCCAATCTTAGTGTCTCTCTGGTGTCTCAGATTTCTGATCAATTCTCAATCATGTCCCATATCTCAACAACAGTTATTTCTTCTCATGCAATCATTAGAGCCCCTTCCAAAAGAGTCCCCATGAATACTGTTCAAGCTATTGTTCTGCAGGCAGCTAAACTTCATCAAGCTATGGAGGCATTTTGTCTGAACCAGAGCCCAGCCTCCCTGGTGTGTCTCTGCAACCAGCATGTTATTCCACACCACTGTACAGCCACTGTACTTCTTGGGGGCTCAGTTACAAATGTTTACCAGTTCATCTGTATCAACTTTTGCTGCTGCAGGAACCTTTTAGAGAAAAAGGCTGAGTAGAACGTAATGGCAAGCTTCAGTCTCACTTGTTTCTTAGTCTTTCTTCAGAAAACTCCCCTCTGATACACAGCTGATGCAATGCATGCACTGAGAGCCAAGTATCCAAGTCACAGCCAAAGCAGACTGGTTGGCAAATCACATTTGGCAGCCAGCAAGACATGGACATACAAGTCCTTGCCACACCAGGTTCCCTGTGCTACGTGCCCATCACAGCCCAAACTGCCAGCACTAATAGGCAAAGCAACCTAACATTTCTCAAGTTTGAGACCTCATTTAATCACTTTCCAAAGTCATTTTGGATGACATTTCCCACAGAGACTGTCTCAGACTTGGGATTTTTCTTCCAGCCACACAGAAAGAGTTTATTTGCCCAATGAAAAAACACTGTTTTGTCAACATTTTTAAACAACTGTTAAATCTAAAAGCTTTTATATCCATCTGCTTTTGAGTACAGACTGGAAATTATCAAGCTGTCAGGAATGTTTCTTATTTAGCCCTATAAAATCTTTCAAATTTGGCAGCGTTAAGCCTCTATAAAGCTGCAGCTTGCCCATGCTCTGAACTGACAGGTTAGAATCTGGCAGCTCAATTTCCTGAAGTTACCATCTGCCCTGATCACTCTTCAATCCAAGACTGAGTAGCACTTCCTTCACAGTTGCTGCTTTCAGTGCTATCAAGATGGACTAAGGAAAAGCAGACTGGATTAGTGTATTTTTATACTCATATCAAAGTTCTGGCTGTTTGTGCACGGGAGAAAAAGTGCATTCAAAAACAGACTTCATGAACCATAAATCAGAGTACGAGTGTAAAGCTAACTTTCTCAATTGCATCTTCCTATTCCTTTGTACATTCAAATCACTTGAAATTCCTCCAAGGAACAACTGTTACTTGCAACTGCAGTGTTACTTGCTCCCCTGCCCTTATGGAATGGACACTAATCCAAGGCTGTAAGTCAGCAAGCAAATTCTAAAATACTCGTTTTAAGTGTCTTGGTACACAGATGCCAGAGCTTTGAAAGCATGATAGAATTCTACAACAAAAAGAGCAATAGTCAGTCTTTTTATTTCAGTGCATGCAATTAAACCCACTTACATGCACACATAGTTTCATGGACAGAACTACTGATGAAAATAACATGCATTCCTAATTACACAATTGCAGTAATTGACTCTTGTCAGCTTATGTTTGCATTGCTCAGCAAGTCTGATGGCTTAGTATCATTTTAAAATAACAATCTACATCATTTGTACCTATACTTACTGGAGAGAAAAGGAAGGTATAGGCCAGATATTCAAACTGCTGTACTTAACAGGAGTTAGAAAAGTATTACTTGCCAGTTATTCACCTGACATCAAATGTGAAAGTGCAAAATTTTCTGCTTCATGGGAATATGGAGCATTGTGCTAGCCAGTAAGTACAAGCAACATTCACATTGCATGTAAGTAGCATGAAGAAAAAAAAAATCAACCTATACCTATCACGATCAGCATCAAGCACCACAGAGAATCCTCTAACAGGTTCCCACAGAGCGAGGCTCCATTACCTACAACCTGCAGAGCTGTGAACAGCACAAACTGCTACCAGCACAAAGACTAAAATATCTGGAGAGTCATCAGTTGAGTTAGCAAACACTTCACCACCAACCCTCTTCCTAGGGGGTTCTCTGGTCAGGAAGAGCCTGGCCACTTCAAGAGCAGGACCTGTGGGCAAGCCAAGGGGAGAACCTCAGCAGCCATCGGACCTCTCCTTTCTCCCAGAGCTGTTTCATGTCCAAGACTGACTACACGGTGGTGTGACCACTTAATGCCACTTCTAGGTTCAGTAACTCAATAACACGTTGGGGTTTTTTCCGTTCAAACTTTCAACAGGTATTTAGGATGAATAATTTGCAAGTTCCTTCTTATTTAATCACACATATTGACAAAATTAGCAAGGTCTCATTGTGTAAAATGGAATACAGCACCATTCCAGAGCAAGCCTTCAGAAAATGCAGAATTTAAAAAGAGTTCAGTTATTTTATTTTAGCTCAAGTCTCAAATGTGTCTTCTTCACACCCTGATGGCTAGCCACATCTTGTCCTTGGACAGCCCTGAGACCATGGTTTTCGGTTTCAGAAAGAAAAAGGCAGCAGAGACTAATAATAAAAAGTACCTCTTAATCTACTAGAAAGAAAGGACAAAACTTAACTGAAAGCCTGGATTTCAGATGCTAGAATCTATTGATTTTTAATAGAGACCATGAGAGCCCTCATTCCTTTTTACTGCTATAGCATTCCTCTGTCAATAGTGAGTCCAGGTAGAATACACCAAAAAACCCCCAAGGATAAATTTTCAAGTCAGCTGTTCTTGTGATTTTACTGCTAGAACCCATGCCTTCAGTTCCTTTGAAATGAGAGCTCAATGGTGCCACATCAGCCCCTTCCAGACAGCAGTTATCTGCCACCATGAAAACACTGCACATAATTGAGCAGAGTTTGCTCGCAATGAGGCACATCTGCTCATGAAAGAAACATCTATCTCAGCTAATCAAAACGCTTCAAGAAAATGTTTCAAGGTTATCATCTTTTGGCTCTGAATAAATGGGGTTTTCTATCACACCTCTTCCCTCTCCCACGTGGATTCAGACTAAGCAAGGACACAAAATGCATACAAAATCTATACAATCTACAGTCTGGATCAGCATCCAGAACCAAAAGGTTCTCTTTGCCTCATTCTATGTGTAGGATTAAATGTGCAACTATGTCTTGACAAAAGATCTAGAGCTTTCAACAACACTCATATCTGTTCAGAACAGGAAAGAACACAGGAATGTATAAGGTTTAACAGTCACCGTGAAGCATTTTTCAGCCTTTGCTTATGACCAGACCAGGGAACAGTTTAAATTCAAGTGTTGTCCACTGAAGACAAAGGCCCTGTTCTTCTTTTGAACTCAGAAACTAAACCCATCGTCTCATACTCATAACATTTCAAGTTAATCTAAGACCCCCTCTTTCCTTCCCCATGATAATTCATCCAAAAAGTAATCAGAAATTGTAAATTAAATGCTCCTCCACCACTAAAGGCCATAGTAAATCTTCTTGGAAGTTCCAGAAGAATAAACACAAATGCAAGCACAGATTCCTACAACATGCCTGGCTGGAGCACTAGCACTGATGGTAAGAGCAGTTAGTTGACCCACGCATATGGAGAAGCTTCACACTTTTGATTTGTCTTTTCTGAAAATAAAAAAAGTGATAAAAGGCAAAACCCCTGAAATTTTCTGAACATGTCTCAGCTTGATCTTTTCTGGATTGGAGCTCAGGAAATGCCAAGTTTGGCACGGTAACTGATAAGTTCTGTGACCTCTGGAAAGTCAACCCATTTTCACACCTTCGTCTCCCTCGCAGACCTTTTTTTAACTGTTGTGTTCCTCAGACAGAACTTGTCTTTTAATATGCCTGTATACAATGTCCCAAGAAAATCAGGCCATCATCAAGCTTGAGCCTTAAGGCATCCTCTATTTTTATAGAGACAAATTCATTTTTATTTTGAGAGCACTGGAAGACTATTGAGACCTATTGAACTGCAAGAAAATGCAAACTGGCTTTATTGAGAAACACCTGAAGTTTTATGAGCTGAGTATAGAGTGGCAAGAAATCCCCCAGCTACAGTGAGTTGTAAAATTAAATGTTCCTTTCATTTGTGCATATGCTTAAGTGTGTTATCTGTTAGTTGTTGCAGTTTAAACTGTTTCATAAAATAACAAATTATTTTTATTATCCCTTTGGGATGTTCCATAATTACTCTATAAAAACAAAAGCATTTATCAATCATATGTAATTACTTTTAGTGCAAAGATGTATTGGTGAAAATTAAAATATACTTTTAACTATTCAGAGAACATATTTCTTTTATTCTCTTACTATCACACTTACAGAGCACTCATACCTATAATAAACAAATACATTAGAACAACAGGTACTTGGACAGGTTGTCACAGGTACCTCATGTTTTCATGTTAAAGATCCTTAAGCTTTTATTTGATCTCCATCCCAAATCCTTCTGAAGCAAGAAAGTGCTGTTTTGTCAGTTTTAAAGGTCAGAATTTGAGGCAAATAAACTAAATTGGCACATCCTACCCTGGCCATCCCAGTCTGATGCCCTAAACAGGATGGAAAATCCCCTTCTGTTTCTTAGCCAGTACATTTGCACAGAACAGTAAGTCTGCTTGCGAAATTTCATTTGCAAAGCAGGGCCTTCAGCTGACATAATGAAAAAACTACAGATATTTAGAATATATGTATACATATACATACACAGTCTTCCATACAGTGGTAATTTCAACTCCTGGTTCTGACTGAATACCCAAAGATCAAAGAATTCCATTACACTCTTTCTCTAGGTTTTCTATTAATTATTTTATTACTTCATAAGTTCAGGGTGAACCCTGGGAGCGCTTGAGATGAAGGAAGAAACTACATAGCAAGAATATTGAGGAGGTACACTACACAAATGCCTGCTAACATCTATTCATCCAAAAGTCTGCAGTAAGCATGAATGGTACCAAGGCAGTTACTGCTGATACCACAGCATGTCCCCAAGAGCTTATTATGGCATTTCAAAAAGCTTGCTGTTAATTAACTCCATTATTTGCAACATAAGGCAACATGTGCAGGACTGGCCTTAAGATATATACTCAAGGTCAAACAAGATTTCTAACAAATCAACCAAGATTTCCTCTATTCCAGGATCACAGGTCTTGGTCTTAAGATGGCACTTCTAGAAAATCTGACTATCAAGGAATATCTTCTCAACAGTTTGGAAAGCATCTAGTTAAAACTCTTGAAATATTTTAGAAACACCATGGGCAGGGGAGCCTTTGCACCCGGGATGTTAGACTTCGTGCTGTCAGCAGCAAAAAGATTCTGCAGAGAACTAATTAAGGTGTTGAAAACCATTCTCTGAAGAATCTCTCCATGAGATTTACAGACACCCCAGGGCAGGAGTCTCATTCCAGCTGTCCCTTCCTGCAACTAGGAAGATGAGTGCACAGAGAAAGCATGCCTGCAGTCCACAGCAAATACAGAGGGAACAAGCAGCAGAATCAGTCCCTCACTTTCAGTGCCAGGAATATTCAACTTCATATTGTTTAACTGGCAAGAATCAGCATTGCTTCAAAAAAGTAGATTCAAGCATTAAGTTTGATTTGCACTGAAAGGGGCAAGGTGGTAGTAAACGAAAAAACTGAGAAGCAGCACAGAAGGAAAACACACAAATAGAGAAGTGTTTTGTCTCTGTCTTCACACTACCTTCAAATAACACAATGCACAGCATCTTAAAGTGTTAGTCATGGTCACACAAGCGAAGAAATTTCATCAGATGCCAATGATCTCCTTTTTCCCAAGGTTCTTAGAACTCATGGCGATCCTAATCATTTGCCCTGCTACTTCTCTTTGTTTCTAGTGAGGGCATGAGCAGCAATGCAAAATTCTGTGCCTCTTCACCAGCACAACACTGTTCTTGCTTTTTATAAAAAATCCGCCAGTAAATGTCAGCATAAAGAGCAAGTCCTCGGTGAACTGGTGACTTTCAGCAAATGCTTATGTTGCACAGATTCATTTATCTAATTTGAAACAGCTTCGTACCTCACTGGGAAAGTACTACCTGGCAGAAGACAAAGCAAAAAAGTCTGACCCACCTCACACGCTCCAAGTCAGATTCCAACTCCAAATAAAAAAGCACACTACAGCTCCCTTAGAAGTCAGAGACCAGCACCTTGGCACCTCCACGGTGTGTCAGGACCTGAAGCACTTCACATATGAGCCCCTGTCTGTTGGCTGGCTTGCAAACATTCCCTAGGAAGATCAGAATATTGCTTTGTTCACTGTAACAGCTGTAACTGTAAATTTGTTCTGTAACAGCTCAGGGGTTTTGAGCTTTGGTCAATTAGAACAAAAACAAAACCCCTCAGTTACAGCAGGAGTTTCCAGACCACTTTACACAACAAGTCTGAAGAGTTCCACTGGTTATTTTGATCAGCCTTGTCTATATAATCTGAAGAGTGAAAGCCTAAAGCTGTTTCAGAGCTTGGCTTAGAGTTCACTAGTAAAGGTGATTCAACAAGACATCAGAATCTGGTTATCATTTTGGCCAGGATAGTTTTTATAACTTAATTATTTTTCATCTATTTATTACTACTACTTCTCCTAACAAGAGCAGCAAGGATGATTTTTTTTATATAAGCAAGAGGCATATTTCAGTGCCTTATATTTTCTCCTTAGTGAATGAATGCTTTATTACTTCAGAAATTCAACTACTATTAGAAGTACAATTTAGTATTTACACCAAAATCTAAAAATTAAACAAAACAGCAGCTAGAATCAGTAGGCTTATAGCAAAAGTAAAGCCCCCTTCCCAAGCAGTCGAAAAGGCATTCAAGGGGAATAAAAGACAAGCTATAAAAGACCGACTTACATTAGTCCTTGCAAGAGATGTATCTTTAGCAGTAGTTATTCAGAGGCTGATTTAGCCAAAGTAAGTGTTCTTTCATTTCTAAAATAGAATGTAGCTAGGAGTTACCAAATGGGACTCTGCCATTAGTACAGTATTAATGAAATTCCACTTTTCAAATGCTAGCTAGGAAAGCCATTGTAAAGAAGTGATAAAATCTAAACCACCATTTAGTTTTGCAATTGCTTAGAGATATATACCTCAGAAACAACCAAAATTTTCAGAACTTCCTCAGAAGTCAAGATGTAGGATCCACTTCACATATCCCTTCCAACACCCAGAAGTTTCATATTAGTTTCATACCATCACAACAAGAAGTCAAACTTACATTATATATATCTGATTTACATCAGAACATCATCATATAGCTTTGAGATTGCTAACAAGGCACGAACAATAACAATAGACTGTACCAGGTAGAACTTTCTGCTAGTTTAATGATAAACATACTTGTGCATAAACCCTGTTAGCTTCAGTCCAACTAGACTATTTAGATGGTACATTAAACACTTTCATTTTCATGTATAGTTAAAAGTTGGAGGACCATTGCTATGAATTGAAAAACATTCAACCACTTTGTTCGTCATTTACTTGTACATTAAATGATGCCTTTTCTGTTTCTGAATCTCCATGCCAACAATTACAGATGACTTGGAGGTAGGATGGGGTGTGAACGGTTAGGTGCAGAGGAAAGTGAGGACTAAACCTACTTGTTTTGATAACTCTAGCAGCTTCTGTTTGCCTCCTGAGTCATACACCCTAGACCTGACTTTTCTCTCTTCAAGGTGATGTTTATAAACAGCCTACCCCTTACAGTGCTACCAGCTTTCCATATGCTGTTTTTGACTTTACCATTCTTATCTTCACATTTCTTCTAAATTTTAGGGTAGCAGGGGTTTCACACATCAAACAACATTCTATTTTACATCCTTCCTCTCCTTCCTCCTCTGCTACTGTTGGATAACCTGGATGCCAGGGCTGTTGACTTGTTTCGGAACATGTTGCTGTCAAAATAAGAGGAAACTACACAGTTTAAATAACATAAATAAAGCAGCGAAGAAAATTAGATTTCAGTGATCCAAGAAGGGGATATACCAGAACTCATGACTGCTGCCTATCTTTTTTGGTTAGAAGGAAAAGGACCTGTGTCACAGGCATAGTTCTGTCTTCTCAAGAAGGCTGACAACAGCTTGTTAACATTAGCCTGCAAGAATGTCACAGAGTTGTTCAGCATTAAGACCAGAACTTCCAAAGACAAATTCTAAAACAAGGCTATGGATGAATGGTCACATATTGTACTAGATAGTTTTCCTTTATAATAAAACTTTCCAACTTATCCTTACTTCTCAACTCCTTTTCAACAGCTTTGTCAGATGTCACGCATCTCATCTCAGATGGTTTTACCAATCCTTTGTAGTCTTACATTGTCAACACTTGATCAAGTGTTGTCAAGTCATCACTAACAAAACACTTTCCTTTAGAAAAGAAACAAAATCGACATGGATAGTTTACAGCAAGAACTGGGACTTCTGTGCTATCCTGGGATAGTCAATAAGTGAGCCCCTGAGAAAGACTGAAATCCACATGTTGTAAATCATTTATCAAATTTATTTTTAAAAATACGCATAAGTATTTAGAATCCTGATGCTGTTCCTCTGATACATTACAATGCTGTAGAAACTGTCATATCAAAATCTTCACACATCCAAATACTCAACATGTTACTGTTGGCCTGCAAGCTCTCAGTTGTGCCATACAAGCCACAGCAGGGCACTAAGCACAAACAGAAGGCTAAGACTCCCTCCCTTGCTGTTACTTCCACATGGCTGGTCACTCTAACTGGCTCTATATCAATGAAGAACATTCACAGCAGTGAGTAGCACCATGCTGCTGGCTTGCCAGAGGCCAACATTTGCCCGGGTGTTGGAAACACTAATTTTCTTTTCAGAACAAAACCCGCTAGTTTTCAATTTCTATGGAAAATCTCCTATTTGTTTCCCTTGAAACTGTACACATAAAAGAAACCAACAGATACTAAAATCAAGCAAGAAATCAAACTCTAGTTTTTATCCCTTTGCCACCACTTTCCTAGAAAATCAGAAGGGAATCTTAAACTCCACATTAATCAAATGAGTTTAAAAGCATGAAAAAACACTTCCCTGTCTGCAAAGATCAATTTTTAACTAGTTTTGACTTCTAAATCTTGTGGGAGCAGAAGGCTAAAGCTAGGATTAGGTTCTTAGGCTAAGAATGTGTGCCACTGTCACAGAGCAGAAAAGTTTAGCACCTGGAGCCAACGCCCCTGTGTGTGGTTGGGGGCAGGCCGGGCCTTGCTTTCTGGTGAGGCCAGAATTTGGTGTTGTATTTACTCCTTTGCCGAAGTTCCTTAATTTTCTGTATTTTCGCCAGTAAACGTTTGTGTGATTTTTACCCCTTGAGAATAGCTGGTCAGTATTTCTCCTTTGCATCCACCCAGAGCAAAAGAACTTTGGTTTCATTAACTGTCCGGGGTGTGACAGTCACATTCCTTTGTTACCAAAACGCTGCAATCCTACAGCCAGCCAGATTACCCTCATGACAACACGGATTCCTTGGGGGAGTCAAGGCCAACGGATACAGCAACAGCTATGTTCCACATTTAAACAACAATGCCTCCCAATTCCTGTCTAGCTACAGAAAGGACTACTGCCTTCAGAAGATTTTTCTATAAAGGAATAATGTGTTTTAATACACAGGTAAAATATCCTAAAATTGTGATTACCATGACAGAACCGTGTCAGATTCCAGATCACACAGCTTGCTTCTATTGATACCAGTGTATATCAAGTCACCCTTGCCTTTGACATATAGCCTTATTAGCTCAGCATATGAGACTGGACTCCAGTCAAAATTATGTTCTTATGTACAATGACCTGAGAATTTATATGGGACTTGCTATCTAGTTGCCAGGAGGAAGCTGATAAAGATTTAATATCACAAGGATATTCTGAAATTGTAAACAACATTGCCTATCATTCAGCAAATGAAAAAGGTGATATTTCAGAACTGTGATAAGCTCTGTCCCCAGGCCTTCTTCCCTTTAAGCTGAAACAATGGTTTGACTTGACACATATGAAAGCTAACAAACTTCCCCTACAAGCATACACAAGCTGTAACAGTCACCAGAGTTTTAATGGTAGGCACATCAGAAAGTGGAGCTGTAAACCCCTGACTTAGAGTAGCAGCTCCAGTATAAGCCTGCAGCATGGTCCTGACTGCAGAGTTCCAAAAAAAGTCCACTGGACTTTGCAAGGGTTTCCTTTAACTACACAGGCACAGTGGCTCAGGTGCATGCCTGACAACTGCAAAAGCCAAGGCCCGTATTCACTAAGGGCTACTATCCTAAGCAATGCCTAGCTTTACAGAATCATCATTAAATAAAAGTTTGGAGAGTCTATTAAATAAATGATCTTGTCAAAATATCCTATGCTTTTCATAGCCTCGCTTCATTCTGTACAGCAAGACCTAACCCTGCTTTCTGTAGCACAGCATTCCTGATTCAGCACAATTACATTTCACATACATACAGAATAACACTCTTGATGCAAGTAGATTTTTACAAGTCATCATTTTTTCAAAGCTGATTAGGTCCACTGCATTCCAAATAGTTTACCATACACAATTACCACAGCATAGCATGCTTCTCAAATCATCCCTCAACTCACAACTATTTTCTGAAAAACGAGGTTTGGACCTAGTCCCATGAAGCCAGCCTGATTTCGGCTAATCAGAAGTAGCACTGTAAATTTGCTTTCTGATTTGCCACCGAAGTGTTTCTAGCAATTTAACAGCTAATAACAGAATCATGCACATACTTGAACACAATTTGAACTTTGCTGCAATTGCTGCCAAAAACAAAGTTAACATATCTGAATCCAGCTCATGTTAGCAGCAGCACAGAGGGAACTAACAAGTTTCATTAGTCTTTGTATAGCCCAGGTCATTGTGAGTAACACTCTCCCTGGATATCTGCTGAAGATTTGATCTGCAGGCTTAGGAGAGAATAAGGGAATTAGAGCAGCAAGTATTTTGCTTATGAATCCCAAGATATTTCAAGTGTTCAGATTTTACGCAAGCTTTCATATAACCCGTGTGCAAACTGGAAAACGCACCTCGTAAGTGTACTAAGGCTTACCTTTTCAAGGGGAAGGGTAGAAATGGCCTGGACCTTAAAAATATTTGCTACAGTTTCAGAGTAGTACTAAATCTGATATAAAAGTGAGAATCTTCGTCATTCAGTATGTAACCCTCACTCCTTGATTATTTGTTGCTATAGCTTATGTATCATCTACTAACTATGCCCTTCCCATCTCATCTCATTACAGCAAAACCACAGCAGATTAGTCAACTACACAGCTCTGTAATCTGACACAGAACACAGGGCCTTCAGAGATCATGTACATATTATAGGAACAATGACTGATTTTTGGATGTGGTATCTCCTCAGTCAGAGCTAACTACTTAGATTTCTCCTTGAAGCTAAGCTTTGCATTTTATGAAAGCATCTCCAGCTTTCAGCTAGGGTCATCATGTTGTCCCTTTTTGAAAAGGAAGAGTACAGAAGTACTTGCAGGAAAAAAAAAAAACCAAACGAAAAGAACAAGCTCATCAAAACAACAGGATGGTCTAACCAATTAGTTAGTGAAATGAGAGGGCAGTATGAAATACTAGACACTTCTCACCTATGCAAATTTCTAAGCACTCTTCCATGTGGTCAAAATGCATATTCTGGAGACAGGCTTAAATTGTAGTACATAAAAAAAGTTCTGACTACAACAAAGCCAAATAATTTAATTTAATTATTTGAATTGATATAATAGAGATCAAAGTAGATGAGTTAATGCTTTCCCTGGCTTTGATCCAGGTAAGGTAAGATCTTATTAAAGATGGTCCACTCCTTCAGTCTAATAAATTACTGACAAACCAGCTTATGTAGAAAACAGGTGACAAGACTAATAAAAGATATCATAGGAGCACAATTACTAAAACCAACAGAGGTCTTATTTCAACAATCAGGAATTTATACACCTGTAGTCACCAAAACAGTCATTGAGGACACAGGAAGGCAGAGTTGAGAATGGTGGAAGGTTCAACAGTCATGAAAGTCTAAGAACGGTGTCAGGGTATAAGTATAGGATGTTGATGTAATTTCGAAGACAGTTTGACCGAGATTTTGGAAGAAAGCTTATGGTGATTAGAAAATCTCAGTTCAAACTCTGAATTTTTGACCTTCACAGATATTAGCTGCTCTGCAGCCAGCTTTGTCACAGCTAACAGAGTGGACAGACCAAAATTAAGAGTTGTTTTAGAAAAATATCCTTGACAGATGAGTAAAGACAGTATATAGTGTAGCTGTGTTTGACAGTACATGAAACAACAAGGCAAACACAAGTTAACTACAAAAATTAATGAAGGAAGGGAATCTGTCAGTAGAAGAAAAATTCCTGCAAGATATTTACAATGGATCGTTGAAATGTTTCAATATGATCTGTGCAGGACAAAAGTGGCAAAACACCAGCAAATTGCACACAGTCTGAGTAGATACAGGCGGTCCAAAACCACTAAAACCATAGTCAGAGTAGGCATGAACTGCTGTGCTTCCTAGGAGTGAAGGATGAGCACACAAACCCAGAAGGTAGTAGACAAGCAAGAGTTAGTCAAGTACATCTTTTCTTACTGCATCAACACAGTCCAAGAATCTGGCAGACCCTATGGTAAGAAGAGGAGGAGCTGCAGCTTGAATTGGGATTCTACTGGGCTTCAAGTTCCTCTTACTCACAAAAGCACATCAGCATAATACCAGGCAAGTGCCCAATATTCGTGTCAGACCACCCTTCTCTAGTCCTTATTTCCATCCTGAAAGTAGAAGATCACAGAATTACAGAATTAACTAGGTTGGAAAAGACCCTGGAGACCACCAAGTCCAACCTGTGACCTAACACCACCTTATCAACTAAACCATGGCACTGAGTGCCACGCCCAGTCTTTTTTCAAACACCTCCAGGGACAGTGACTCCACCACCTCCCTGGGCAGACTATTCCAGTGCCCAATTACTCTTGCAGCGAAGAATTTTTTCCTAACGTCCAGCCTAAGCTTCCCCCGGCATAGGTTAAAAAAAGTTGAAAGTTATAAAAAAGTTCATTCTCTCCTTAGCTTCACTTCCACTGGAAAGAACTTAGGGAAAAGAGAAATTTATCAGCTCTTCCTTCTAAAACAAGAAAAGTACAACACAACTACTGAAATAGCTTTTTCTGCAGTATTTGAGAGATGTATTAACTCTTGCTGTAACAGGGTATCAGTCACCCAATGTCTTAAAGATTATGCTTGCTACAAAATACACTAAACTATTCCCTCTTGTACTGCCTATACAACAAAACTATCTGTAGTCTAGACAACAGACAGCTACAATTTTTAAGTTAATGAAGTAAAACTCCTAGTCAAGAGCCACTGATAAAGTGAAACTACTGTGAGTGCCTCCTGGATCACTACTCCTGTTGTTTCAGGCAACCATGCTTCTCTAAATGTTCCATACTACAACCAGCTGGTTTAGTGCCACTTTGCTATGGAAAAAGTGTTCCAAAAGCAACCATTAGGCAGGAGTCTTCTAGTTTGGCAACAGATGCTTCTTCACACTTGTTTGCACCTGCAGGCTCTTGGGGCATCTCTTACCAGTTCCCTTCATTTTCTTCCTTTCTCAGTTATTCTTAAAGGTTTACAGTCTACACTCCAGTTTTCATTGCACTAAACTAAATATTCCCAATAAGACTAGCTGCTCTTCATTAATCAGATCTGTTCCCTAGAATATCTTAACAGCTTTTCTCCTCATTTATTCTTACTCTGTTTGAACTCTTGGAAATAGTTTACCAAAACTTATACACCATGTTCAAGATGAGAACCTCAGATGTTAATAAAAACTGTACTGATTCTTTCCACATTACTTTAAAAGTATCACTTAGATTCAATGATCAAATCACCTCTTTCCCCTAAGCTTTTTTGAAAAACTGTACGGTGAGAGATGTTCCCATCCCAGTAATTCAACAGATCACTTGGATCATTTACCAAAATGCTCTGCATTTATGTCTACAGACCTCCTTGAGGTCTTTCCTGTCCTCCTCAATATATAACCATATGTAGTGACAGTAACCCTGGTCGTGAACAGGGTTCTTTCAGCAGCAGCACAGCTGTCCCAGGCTCACGACACGGCCAACTGGCACTTTCAGTGGGCTGTATGAAGACAACATTTGGTGCTGGGGGACAGGAGGATGTGCTGGCTGACATGGTACATATGAGAACTGCATGATGTTGAACATAGCGGGAGAAAAATACACAGCTTTCTTTCCTACAGAGGCAGTACCAGATAATTACTCATGATGAAGATAAAGGGCCAGTGGCACAGCAGTAATTTCTGCCCACAATCAAGATTCCCTGTCCTGAAAATAATCATCATTGCTCTCCAGCAAATGCTTATTTAATTCATGTAAATTCAGTAACTTATCACAATCAATAGGCTTTTTTCACAAGTGAAAAAGAGGAATGTGACTCCATGCCTACAGCAAATTCTACTGTTCTTATTACATTTTTTGCATGTTTCAACTTGGTTTCACAGAGGGAAAAAACCACCATATTACCAGACCTTTTTTCCTATTCCATGTAGCTGTGCCACTTGCTTAAGCATCCTGATTTTGGTTATGGTATAATTGGTGTTTTCTTAGAAGCTGGTACAGTGCTGTGTTTTTTGGATTCAGTATGAGAATAATGATAACACACTGAGGTGTTGGTTGTTACTAAGTAGTGCTTACCCTGAATCAGGGACTTCTCCATTTTCCATGCTCTGCTGGAGAAGAAGTGCACAAGGAGCTGTGGGAAGCAAAGACTGGACAGCTGATCTCATCTGACCAAAGGCATATTCCATACCATAGAACTCATGCTTAGTATAGAAACTGGGAAGAGTTGTACAGAAGGAGTGAATTGCAGAAGAATCCAGAAGGAGAGCATCAACCAGTGGGTGGTAACCATTTGTATTGTACATCACTTATTTTTCTCGTGTTTTATTCTCCTTTTCCTCCTTTTCATTACAACTAGTAGTAGTAGTAGTATATTTACTTTATTTCAGTTATTACACTGTTCCTATCTCAACCCACAGATTTTACCCTTTTTCCGACTCTCCTCCCCCTGCCAGGGGGGAGAGAGAGAGAGAGAGTGAGCAGCTTCGTGGTACTTAACTGCTAGCTAGGGCTAAACCACAACACTATGGATATGAGCATTCCTATCCATTGTATATGCAAGGAAATGCTTCTGTAGCTTAAGCTCTCAATGTGGTCATGTGCAGAGGCACAGCTGTCTCACAAGAAACTAGTCCAGCAACTTCAATTCCTGCCTCTCTATCAGAAATAGACCATTACCAGGACCATTATCAACTTGTGAAATACAAGGGAATTTCAAAAAACATCAGTGGAAAAGTCTACCTCTGGTAGGCTTGATGACAGTGCACTTTCAATTCCTCTGACGGCACAACTGCGGGAAAGCACGTAGCAAAGTGGTCTGTAGGCTTGAGTACCATGTTTCTGCAAATCACAAGATGAATTAGACATGCTGGAGCCAGAAAATGCTACCTACACTTATATCCCTTATTGAAAAAAAGAAACTTTCACTGCAAGACAAGGTAGTTTTACATTTTCCAGTTACAGTTTCAACAAATTGAGGAGGCAGAACGCTAACTAGAGCATTAGTTCTTGGAATACAATTTCCCAAGGAAATGCACTTATTTGCTAACTCATGTAAGCAGACACTACAGTAATCCAGCCAGGTTGGTAGCAAATATGTGGCAGTTGCTAAGCAGTGACAAAGGAGCCTATTCCCACTATATATCCACTCATATAACAGTGGTTCTACAACTAGCATCAGAAGCATCAGAAACAGCTACCAGCAGTTTCCTCAGTCTGGATGACAGGATTTTGATAGTCCACAACATACATGCATTTAGTTCAAGTTAATCCTGGAAGTAAAGGCAACTATTTAATGCAAATAAAATAGCATGCACTTCACACAGGGAAGACTCAAAGCATGTTATCTTAGAAATTAACTATCAGCCACTTTAGAATGTGTTTCCCCAAAACCAAGCTCTAGACAGCTTTACATGGTCAGGGTCTAATCTGGGTTGGGAGGACTTTCAGGTTAAACTGGCTAAAAATCCAGTGCAATGAATTTACCAAAATATTCATTTTCCAACACACTGAAGGCCTGTTCATATTTCACATGCATAGGTACAATAACTGTAAAGACAAAATTGCTTCATCCATCTGAAGTTTTTATACAAGCAGTTTGGAGTAAAATATTTCTGCACAGATGTCTGTTAATCATTTGGTTAAGTTCCCAGCTGGTGCAAAGTAGAGAGACACCAAACAAGCTAGCTGCAGACACTGCTCATCTGCCACTTGGTGTATCAAGTGAAACTCTAAAATCCAAGAATTTTACTAAACAGTTCTAAACTTGAACAGGATGGGGTTTTCTCCTCTAAATTTACAGGAGCACATTTTCAACCAAGCAGCAGCAAATGCAGTTTAGGAAATACAGTGAATAACAAAGTTCTCACAGATTGAGTAGCTGTTCACTCCTGCAAGTACAGACTCTGCTTTGGTACTGATCCAGACAGGGAGAGACCAGGATGGATTGACTTTGACAAATGTAAGCTATTCAACATATGCTGGCAGCAAATGTTTACATCAGTCAACCACAATTCTGCCAGGACCGCTAAATATCTTGTCAGTCTACACCATGAACGTCGTTAACACAAGGCAAAACAGAATACCGAGGAACAAATTTGAATAGATGGCTCTAATTGGAACTAACAGTATTTTCAAAACCTAGGCAACAAATGCTCAGTCAGACGACGTTCCTCCACTGCTCACACCTTCTTCTCTGTACCACCATCCTTCTCACACTGAGTCAGTAATGTGGATATCAGCCTCTAAGCAAATCTTTCTAAATAAAAGTGACCTAAGCTTTTTTACCTTAGGAAACTATTCAACCGGCTACATTAGCCTATTAGCCTCACACAGCAGGACAGAAAGCCTCAAAAGTAGATCACGCCTAGCCTACAGAGATGATTATGCTATGAGAATGCTTCCATTGTCCAGTGGCAAACATGCTACATTAGATAGGAGCACTATGCCCTCCGTGCCAAGGGCACTCTGCCTGAGGGGTGCAAATCTATTCCCACCATCACTTGATCTACCGCTTTATATACAAGTTCCCTCCTCCCATCCTTGTTACACAAAAAGGCAACACTGAAAACCCTCACTGCAGCACTGAGAACAGGAAGATCCTGACTGTTCCAGTTTCATCAGTTGCCAAGGAGGAGAAGCCTAGAGCCATGTGAGCATGACTAGGTCACTATTCCATACCATCCACATCATTACTGAAGCCATGGCTCTGGGGAAGAAAAAAATTGGAACGCACACCAGAAGCGGTGCCATTTTTTCTTGTTTTCCTTTGGGGATGCTGCCAGTGGCCAGTGCTATGGATTCTGCCCCTCTCACACTGCTGCCCATCCCTTCCCATCCCTCGGGAGAACACAGCTCCAAGCGGTGAGCACCTGAGCCCAGCAGAGTACACACACCACAAGTGCTGGTGCCAGAAGCAGCCACAGGAAACAGCATGGTGGTGAATGGGGCTGAGCCCAGCTCAGCAGAGTGAAGCAGAGCAGCCGATTCCAGGAGCAGTGGGAGCGGCACAGAACAGATGAGGTGGCTTGGGGGCTTTGTTCACCACTGTTTTTCATTGGCTCAGGGAAGGGGAACACCAGCTGTGGAAATGCCCACCATCTTATCTTTGTCTCAGGAAAGACTGCATGTCACTGCCAGGCTGTGGGAACATCTGCCATCTTGCCTGTGTCTCATCAGCCACGCAGAACTGGGTCAGGGTGCTGAGCACCTTCTTGTGTGTAAATCACCCTCTCTTTTCTCTAGTTATTAATATTTTTGCTGTCATTGTTTGTTACTTATATTTTTGCTGTTTGTTTTCATTAAATTGTTATCTCAGCCCATAGTCTCTGCCTTTGTCTCTCTCTCACCAGAGGAGGTGGGGATAAGGAGAGCGGTTTGTTTGGAGTTTAATTCCCAGCTGATTTTAAACCACCACACTGACCAAAGCAGATTCCAGATATATGGAGCTGTAATCTCCCAAACAGAACAGGATGCAAAATGCTGACATACCATCTCAGGATCAGGTCTCTGCCATCATCAGCAAGTGACCTAAGGCCTCTGTCCCATACAATTGAATGAACTGACTACAGGTGCTATCTTTAAATAGGAAGTACTTGAGGTTAAGGGCTGGCTCTATCTGCTGACAGCACTTTTAAAAAAAACATGCATAATGCATGATAAGCAGTGTTCAGAGGAAGACAAAAATAGCCCAGTATCAAAGAGGTTGGTTCCTTATTTGCCTCCAAGGGCAAATGAACATGCTGGTCTTGCATGTAAGCAAATCACTTTTTCTTCTGAAAAGATGTTTCATCAGTTCTCCTACAGATAAACATCTGCCAACATCAATATTCACTGCAAAACAAGAAAACTTCCTTAACCAGAAAATATAACTTCCAGTTGAAGGTCTGTCTTTGAAATAATAATATATTTCCTGGGCAGATGATTATTTGCTGAGACTCCAAAAGACCTTAAAGATTGACATCCAGCTGTTCTGCATTTGATGAAGTGTATGTGACAAGATGATGCCACAGTGTGATATGTCCTCATGAGATGAGTAAGGGAAAAAATCAGAGCTCTGGCCAGTTATGTAACAGAATATTCAAGAAATAGAGCAAGCAGGCAAGCTCAGTCCTCTGGCCACTGTCTCTTAGGGAAGAATGATCAGACTCAGAATCTGAAGGTGTTTGGAAATTAAGGTAAAAGCTAGTAAGAATCTGACCAGAAAACAAAACTTATCCAATCCAAAGCAGACAAGGACAGAGTCAACTTTTGGAGTCTCCAGAGAAATGGTGCATTACGCCAAAAACATAATGACATGATCTACACAGCAAGTCTGATAAGGAACTATACATACTACTAGGCCAGTACGACCAAGAAGTGATGAACTAAGGGATAAAAAACCACAGATCAATAAATCTGAGTTACAACCATTTGAAAATGAGCCTCAGATACCTTGCTTTCTGCATCCAGTTATCTTACCCAGATAGACATTTAGATTGAATTTAAACTTCCAGCTGAAGCATGATGCTGTTGAGGATCAAATCCATTCTTCAACAGCCAGCTTAAAACAACAAGCTATAAAGGGTTAGGTACACAGCTAGGTACTACTTCTAAGAGTGACTAGTTTTCAGGTCTTGGGATTCTGTTGGTCTGACAAATTGAGTATGTCACTCAATAGAGGCCCTAATTTTTATCAAGGCTAAGTGTAACCACTACCCATGGCTCCACATTTTGGTAAGAGCACCCAAGATGAGACTTTCTCTAACATTCTTGAATTAACTCTGTTTATTTATTCAATTTGCACAGAGCATACCACTATGAAAGCAGGTGTTTCTTTAGCATTACAGTGTTTCTCAAAAACTCTTTGGGGGCTACCCCAGGAACTTTACAGCAAGGTAGTTAGTAGATGACAAGAACTTAGGTATCTATAGAGAAGCCAACAAAAAAATACCTTCCTGAATGGCTCAGCTGCCTCATAGATGGAAGGCAAAGGCTAGTGATATGACTAGCAAGATGTGCCAAGTAAAGGTGCTAGCAGAACCAAAGCTGCAAACCATAATGGTAAGGGGTAAAAGGAAAGAGGATCAATTGTGTTCTGGTTGCTTTTGTACGGGCTTTTACCAGATACGTAGTTCTAAGGGTAAAACTCTTCACCCTATCACCTACTCCAAATGACAACGTAACACCAAAAACCTTTATATACTAATTCTGCATTATATCAGATACCTTGGCTAAAACAACTTTGAAAAAAAGAGGCATACCTCTGCCAAAGGAAGAAAACAAAGTTTATGAGGACTTTTTGAGGGAGTAGGACAGCTGTGGACAAGGGTAAAAGCAAATTCAACTTTTCAAAGAGTTGTGTCAAGATATCTCAGACTTTTAAAGAAGTATAGCTGTTGCAGATAAAAGGCAGCAGCCTTCAAGCATTAATAACCCACTAAAAGATAAACAACAAAGTAGGAAGGAAAGCAATTTTTCATGATAAAAGAAGTTTACCAGTGTGGTCCCAGATGGACCTGTGCTGGAACATGCATTATTCAAAGTATTCACAAAGAAGTGATCTGAAAAATGCTGTGAGGAATAAAGAACAACTGAGGATAGAGTGACATATTAAGATTTTCTGTATAAATTCATGGAGCAAGTCTTATCTTGAGCCTTTCCAGTTCTCCTTATTTCAAAATGAGTGTAACAGAATTAAGCCAGTACAGGAAAGGCAACAAGAATGAAAGATATGTATCAATTGCTGTATGAGGCTAGATTATAGACTAGAAACATATCATCTATATAGAAAAGGATATGAGAATTTTACGCCATCAACAGCTTCGAAAAGGCACAACTATTTTTTTCTAATTTTACTGTATGCATTTTATCTAGTATCACAGAAGGCTTAGAAATTCAGAAAGCGCTTTTTGATACTATTTATAACTTCACTAAAATGTATTGTCGTAAAAGGTTGCGAATATCAAAGGCTTACATTTTTTTTCTCTTCCATGACTGCCCAAATACCATCTCTGCATATTCAGTCCTGACAAGCAGATTAAAGAAGCTAGTCTTTTACCCTGGTCCTAACTGTATAGAGTTAACATCCATAAATTGATACAGCTTGAAGCTTTCTAGTTCCTATATTAAATCTAGCAATGAAAACTGAGGTTCACAAAGAACCTTCCTAAGAGGTCAGCACAAATACCCCAGAGCCTTACCTTAACGCTGAGACTTTCTGTAAGAGGCAGATATGGACGGCTGTTTGAAAAGTCACCTTGGCTCTCACTTGGACACTATACACAATTTTCAAAGGCTCACTGAACAGAAGAGAGGAGAGAGGCCTACATCTTAACACTTCTTTCTCATTTTTTCCCCTAATCTTTAACAAGTACTTCAGGATCTAGCTGCAAATTAGATGAGAGATTACTTGAGGAGGAGACATGGGTGATTGCTACAGAAAAGAATGGACTTACTCTCACAACAACTTTCCTTAAAAACCCTCCAGGAATGCTACACAGTTCCAAGATGTATTTGCTTCTGCTGCTGCAAATATTAACAAGCTGGGAACCAACAGTATTTTCACTACTGCATTAATGGAGCAGGATAGAGGTATGATAAATGTAACAGGAGAAATAGTGCTTTTATCTTCTTCAGCTGGGCAGGATACATAGTATCTCTATTTAGCCTAATAGAAAACACATGGGATTGATGCAGATGAGCCTCTTATCTCAGGAGCTTTTCTCCAGAAGTGAGGCAGTCCAAGCAGAAAAGTCTCCTCTATTCTGTTCTCAAATCTAAAAGGCAGAAGGAAAGAGGTAACAAAGTCACATCTAGGTCAACAACAAGATACTTCAATACCACCACTTACATCTTGAATGAGAAACATGAAACAGTTGTGATTTTTTAATATCTTTCACTATCCAAGTGGTTTGACAACTAGATCTAGAAATATTTCAATCCACCTGGGGACCACCTCTCCCTTTGACTCTTTCATTGTTCAGCTTATATCAATATTTTCTCTCTCTTCAGCAATAAATCTGCTTGCCTTGGTACAATGTAAAATTTGGTAAAATATTCACAGTTCAATATGCTTTTCAGCACAAAGTATGTTGAAAAGGCTTGACAAACGTGACACGCTACTTTGAGAACACCAACAGTCAGCCTTTAAGCCAGGCCTACTAACACAACTGAGTTCTGCTAGCAAATATAATTTCTACAGTCGGTAAGAAGTTACTTGTCTACAACTTGTTATCCTTCTCACTGCCATTTTTCAAGCTGCTTTTCTACAAGTTTTATTTTTTATATATACACACACTGCAGTCATTCAACCAACTTTGAACAAGCTCTGTGGGGTATTTGTGCAGACTTCCAAGATGCACTCACTTCCAGTGTCCTTCCTATTACAAGTCTTACACAATCAGGGAAAGCTGTTCACAGATCTTGTTACTAAATTACAGTAGTATTAACCTAAGAACACGTGTATAAGCTTCTCTTACACAAAATCCCTCAGATGAAGTCTAAAGCACTACAACACAGAAGGTAAGGATTGCAAGCTGGTTGACCCTTACAGCTAAGTACAACCACAGCAAATTTCCTTTGCTAACTTAAAGGTGTTTTCAGTCACTAGACATTGCAAACTGAAAAGTATCCAGAGTAATCATTATCTGTTTCTCATACACAGCAATACAGGGAAAAGCCACTGTTTATACTCTAGAGGGCATGGAAATCCAGTCCACTTCCGAAGACAAACTTGAGATGTTAAATGCAGTCATACTTTACACACCTACAAACAATATTTGCAGTCATCTTTGCTGACCGGTACAAAATCTTGAGCCACTCAAAACACTAAGAACAGTTCAAAATTGTACAAGAAATAAGTAATAACTTAAGATGGATCATGTTGTTGCTATCAATGCCACAGTACAGCTCGCTTAGCTTAGGCACTACTAGCAGAGCATCCTATTCAAACTTACCCAGGTCCCTGTCCTTTCCTCCAGCACATAAGCAGGTAGTAAAACACAGGAAGAACATGTAGTTTCACTGTAAAGGTGCTACCCCAAAGCTTATCTTTATCATCAGGATAAGCAGGACCTGACAGGCTCTACTGGACTCAGAAAAATTAGGTTAACATCTCCCTTAACTATGTTTTTATCCTGTGCACTCTTTTCTCACTCCTTTTTTCACAGCCATAGAAAAGGCTGGAGAAATTTTAACATACAAAGACTCTGATTTCTAACCTGGCTTCTTCTCAACTTAAAAAAAAGAAAAGCTAATGCTTTTTCAGTATGGATGGTGGAAACAGCAAGAGTTCACACAGGTATTTCATTTTCAGGGACACCATTAGCCTGAATACTACCAACCTTTATTAAAACCAGTATTGCCACAGGTCAACTCTAACAAATATTTAGGACTGGTAGTGTAGTATTCTAATGTTCCATACTCCTTTGCTTTCATTCCTCCAGAATAAGGAATGGCACCTTCCCCAGAAAACCTCCCCGATTCACAGATTTATTTACATAAGACAAGCAGCTGCACAACCCCTGCTTGATACCCTGTGCTAACATGATGTTCTGCTTCATCTTTCAGGACTGGGAAAGGAGAGAAGCAAACATAATAGCAAAAGCCCCCATTTTTCAGTACTTGTTATTACAAGACACATCAAACCACACCAACAGAGTAACCTTTCTCCTCCCAGCTGACACAAAGCATGTGCCCATCAGTAGAGCAAGCAGCTGCAACCTCTTTTACCTAAAGGTGTCCTGACCAAAGGAATTCAGCACACATCTGGTCTCAGAAGAGTGACTGCCGGAAACAGTGATCTTCTAAAATTGTCTAGATTTAGACAAGACTGTCTCCTCTTAAGTTATGGGCTACATGACTACTCCAAATTATCTACTGAAATGCAAAAGGTACATCACATCTTCCCTCTTTGACCAGTCAGCTGAAAGCACCAGTTATCTACACCTAAAGCAGTGCTGGTATTCACTGTAGCAACTCTCACTACTATAAATATCACAAAACATGATTTCAGAAAAAGACAATTCATTTTAAAGCCTTTTTTCATCTGAATAAGGGTATTTTTCTTTTTAAATAAATAAAAGAAAACCAGGAATGATGCAAGAGAAATTCAACTACGTTCTGTAGTATAACAGCAACTTACCCTGCTAGCTAACAGTGTTGTACCAACATATAACAGCACAGGATATTGAACAGCATGGTCACCTCTAGAACTCAGAGCTGGGCTGGCAGCAAATCCAGCTGTAAGCCTGCCTTTACATCATTATTTCATTGAATGACTAACCCAGAAGCTTGTATTGCCTTTACTGCAATCAGCCAGTTAACAGCAACAACGAAAAAAGGCAACATGTTCATTCATTCTTGCTTACGTTACATTCCTGCTGTTAGCCACTGCCAGTCATCTCTTCCTGAAGGGTCCACACCTGCTTCTGGCAACCAGTGCAAGCATAAGTGCATTAGACAAGCTTAGAACTAAGTCTAAATCTCATAAGTGACTTGGGAGACATCTTTACTAAAACCAACTTTCAGCACAGATATTGCAGCTAGCCTGACATGGTGTAACAGTTCATAGAAACACATGGCTTACTGCCTATCCAGTCAGCCACTGAGCAGTCTATTAGATGTGATGTTTGCTATTCCTGTGGGTTACCAGGTCTAGGAAGCAACTAGACTCTGTTTCCAAGTCTGCCTCACTAGGCCAGACTGCAAGCCCGGGTTTTTGATTTAACCACCTTTCTAGAAAACTTCTCTTTGTGATTTATGATATTTGTAAAACACGTAATACATTTTTATATTTCTGCTTCATACATCTGACACATCTATCAGAAAAGCTTGTAACCCCAACACAACAGCATAATTTTTCTAAGTCCATTCATTAGCTACTCAAGTTATAACATTAACCTAGTTAGGAAATGTATCTATCTTCTCCTTGCCTGAATTTGCCCCTCAAGAGGCTCACCTGCTTCAGGCTGGCCAGAGTTCCCTCCCAGCTCCTCTTTAATCACAGTATCAAGGAGCTAGCTCTAAAGGGGAGCACAAGTTCTTTTACCAAATTATCAATACCAAGTTTCTAATTCACCAATTATTCTCACCTTCTGCTCAAGTCAGAACTTGGTATGCCTAACACTTAGCAAGATTATTCTTTTCTCTGTAAATACTTTTTTGTGGCCTCTAAAGAGACATTATAACCCCAGTCTCCAACTCTGGCAGCAGCCTCAGAAGCAATCCTTCACAGAGGCCAGGCTGATTGGGCAGTAGCTGTTAAACATTGTTACCTGATACCATGAAATACTATTTTCAAATTATAGCAGCAGCCATTCATACTATGGGAAACTATAAAATTTCCACTTAACACATGTTAATTGGATTATTATTTTAAAGTCATGCTCACTGCCCCCACATTAATAACAAATGAGCTTTAATTATTATTAGAGTAACTCCCATGCAAATTAATGATTAGGCCATTAACACCGTGCAGCTGAATTGCTATTAATTCTCACATTTGAGCAAATCAGCTAATAAAGTGACAATAAAAAAGGGAAATTCCTTTATGCTTTACTGAATTCCTTCACTCATACCAAAAGCATACAACAAAGGTCTGTTAAGCACTTTTTCCTTTTATGAAGCGTTAAGCTGAAATTATTCATCATAATCTGGAAAAAAATGACTACAAAAAGCTGCATTTGTAGGTTTTGTGTATTTGTAGGTAGTGCTAAAGTGCAACCTTTTAACCAGTGCTCATGGGGCATAGTCTAACACAGTCACAGACATAATCAGAATAACTTAAAATTTTAGAAATAGTTATTCTACATACAACAGCACCAAATAGTAACTGTCACCTGACAACCGCTGCAGGATTTTCTACGTGTGTAGGACTTCTAAATCAACACACGCTACACTTTTCAAAGACATGTAACCTCATCACTGTTTATAAACTATTGAAACTATACTACTGCACATTTATGAATAGAGGAATTGAGTTTCTAAAATTGCACGAATATAATAAAAGTAGAAAACCTCTCCCTTGCTAGGCACCACGTATCTGACACATTTAGCAATCATTTACCATTCTGTAGTCATTCAGTAATTCAATAAAACCCAAGCATAGCTCACAGCCATCACAGAAGCCTTTGAGCTTCTCAAACTTGCTTCGGACTGAGCTTTCCCACCCTCCTAATCACAGGCATTTGAAAATGCAATGCATTCATAGATAAGGGAGACCTTTCCCTCCACCCCCACCTTCAACCCATTTCTTCCTAATCTCAGTTTTAGATCATAATTTTTGTATTCTGAATACAGTTGCTTGCATTACCAAATACACCCTATTATCTTTTTACTTCTACATTATGTAAATTAGAATTTGCCAGAAAAATGCAAGCGGCACTGCAGAAACCAATATCCATTAGTTTTCCAGGCAGAATACCCATGAAGAAGAACATATAAAAGATGCATAGCTCTGGATATGATTACGATGAGCTTTGGTGCAGAAGGAGTAAAGATCTCCCTGGCATTAACTTAAATTATCATATTGCTCACAGTAGCAAAACTACATCATTTGATATTAATACTCTTGATGCGGATATTAAAATCAACCAACTGGTGTAATTGAAAATGTTCAGTAGCTCCTTCAAGAATGATGGGTAGCGGTGGCCAACATTTTCCACTGGTTTTCTAAATGCTATGTTTTTATGTGGATTACCCAGTATTGCAATTTCAGTTTAGCTCACTGTACAAATGCATGCATAACCATGGCCAGATGGGTAAATCAGTGAACTATATGCACTTTATTAGATTTAGCATACTCAGCAGTTTGCAAGACTAGGAATAAAACATGAAGACCAGCTTCCAGCAGAAAAAGAGACATGCTTTATAGACTCTATCTGGATACAAAAAAAAAAACAGGAAAAAAAACCCCACAACATTACATGTAAATATATAAAGTTCTCATTTGTGTGACAAACTAGAATACATCCAAATCATACACTGGCAACTGTGGTTTACTCCACTTTCCCCATGTTTAATAAAGGCACTTCAGAAGACTGTCCAACTTACCTTTAGCCCTCCAAGAATTTAGGTAAGTGCTAAATAAAAACATCCCTGTTATCTCATTTAACTATAACTTCTCATTCAAGGTTTTATTTTTTCTCTTTCTAGAAAACATTGACTGAAATATACTGCAAGCACCATACCCTTTTAGTCACACAGCTGCACCAGTGTCTTCTGCTCTTCTTCATAATCCGAAGAAGACAAGCTTAGGGAATCTGGTCCAAGTACAACTGGAATGCTCAAACCTGCAAATAGGCCAAAACAACAGCTGTTCTTCATCATTATAACTTCCTTTCTCCACCTGGAAAGAAATAACAGTCACTTTCACATTAAGCGTCTCACACTACTAGGTATGAAACACTTTACTGCTTCACAATCTGAAAAAGCAGCAAACACTGTATTTGGAAAGCATGGGACAATGCAGAGCTTCAGCCACAGCTCCTTGTTATCCTGCCTGCAACAAAGATGTTCAGAGTACAGTAAATACCACCTATTTAACCCTCTCCCATCATCCAAGCAAAACACTGCAATTTATCCCTGCACAAGCCAAGCCAAACCACACCACTGACTCCAGGAGGACCAACTTCAAACACAAAAAGGCCACTCCACAGCTCGGCCCTACCCTCTTCCACAGGGATAACTTAGCAGGGACCTCGAGACAACTGATACTCCTCTTCCACTTCAGCGATACCAAAACTGGCCAGAAAATACACTTTGTAACACAATTTGAAGTATTAAAAAGCAAGAATTCTTTATTACAGCACTGGACACACCCAGAGAATATCTTCTGTAACCAGATGCATGCCACGAAACTTTACAACAAGCTTTTTATTCCATCATGATTATACATATTCATTACGAACTACTTCCTAACAAATACACAAACATCACCTTTCCTAGAACTAATTTGCACGCATTTCCCTCCTATTGGAAGTAATTTATGGTCCTAGAGGGCTGTCTACAGGGGTCTCTGGTGGTCATACTCATTGAGTGCCCCAATGTTACAGGTAACTGTAATTACTTGAATTTTTCTTTGGACACAAGTTCTTGCTTCTTGTTACATAACTTTTCAAAAAAACCACTATATTCTTCATTAGCTGTTTATCCACTGATTCCAGCTACATTTATCACGCTATGTGACTACTTTTATGTTTATTGGTTTTTTTACTATTTAGTCTTTAAGTTCTGTTCAACAACTTTGAGAGAACAGAAAATTTTCATTCTGTATTATCACCAGCTCCCACAGGAAAAGAGCACGAACCACTGTGGCGGCAGAAAAGCCCCACAACCCATAGTCACTACAGAGCAAACAGCAGGAAAACCGCAAGGGACGTGAAACTCAGAAAACTTTACCTCGGGAAGCAGCAACACAAAGAAGCTCCTCAAAGAGCGGCCATGAACAGCGGCTCAAAACGCGGCGCCGCCCGGCGAATGCAGCTGCGCACGCGGCCCCTCACNAAATTTTCATTCTGTATTATCACCAGCTCCCACAGGAAAAGAGCACGAACCACTGTGGCGGCAGAAAAGCCCCACAACCCATAGTCACTACAGAGCAAACAGCAGGAAAACCGCAAGGGACGTGAAACTCAGAAAACTTTACCTCGGGAAGCAGCAACACAAAGAAGCTCCTCAAAGAGCGGCCATGAACAGCGGCTCAAAACGCGGCGCCGCCCGGCGAATGCAGCTGCGCACGCGGCCCCTCACAACATGGCCCCGCCCTGCGCACGCGGCT